>CM059813.1:42135096-42557921 GCA_030435695.1 Brachymystax lenok tsinlingensis
CAGTAAGGCAGAGAATGAGATGTTATCACAGTACTGCACAGTATGGCAGATAATGAGATGTTACCGCAGTACTGCAAAGTAAGACAGATAATGAGATGCTACCAAAGTACTGCAGAGTATGGCATAGAATGAGATGTTACCACAGTACTGCACAGTAAGGCAGATAATGAGATGTTACCACAGTACTGCACTGTATGGCAGAGAATGAGATGTTACCACAGTACTGCACAGTATGGCAGATAATGAGATGTTACCACAGCACTGCACTGTATGGCAGAGAATGAGATGTTACCACAGTACTGCACAGTATGGCAGAGAATGTGATGTTACCACAGTACTGCACAGTAAGGCAGATAATGAGATGCTACCACAGTACTGCACAGTAATTTTGAGAATTAGATGCTACCACAGTACTGCACAGTATGGCAGAGAATGAGATGCTACCACAGTACTGCACAGTATGGCAGAGAATGAGATTCTACCACAGTACTGCACAGTATGGCAGATAATGAGATGCTACCACAGTACTGCACAGTAAGGCAGTTAATGAGATGCTACCACAGTATTGCACAGTATGGCAGAGAATGAGATTTTATCACAGTACTGCACTGTATGGCAGAGAATGAGATGTTACAACAGTACTGCACAGTATGGCAGAGAATGAGATGTTACCACAGTACTGCACAGTAATGCAGAGAATGAAATGCTACCACAGTACTGCACAGTAAGGCAGAGAATGAGAAGTTATCACAGTACTGCACTGTATGGCAGAGAATAAGATGTTACCACAGTACTGCACAGTATGGCAGAGAATGAGATGTTACCACAGTACTGCAAAGGAAGGCAGATAATGAGATGCTACCAAAGAACTGCACAGTATGGCAGAGAATGAGATGTTACCACAGCACTGCACTGTATGGCAGAGAATGAGATGTTACCACAGTACTGCACAGTATGGCAGAGAATGTGATGTTACCACAGTACTGCACAGTAAGGCAGATAATGAGATGCTACCACAGTACTGCACAGTAATTTTGAGAATGAGATGCTACCACAGTACTGCACAGTATGGCAGAGAATGAGATGCTACCACAGTACTGCACAGTATGGCAGAGAATGAGATGTTACCACAGTTCTGCACAGTAAGGCAGATAATGAGATGCTACCACAGTACTGCACATTATGGCAGATAATGAGATGCTACCACAGTACTGCACAGTAAGGCAGTTAATGAGATGCTACCACAGTATTGCACAGTATGGCAGAGAATGAGATTTTATCACAGTACTGCACAGTAAGGCAGAGAATGAGATGTTATCACAGTACTGCACTGTATGGCAGAGAATGAGATGTTACCACAGTACTGCACAGTATGGCAGAGAATGAGATGTTACCACAGTACTGCAAAGGAAGGCAGATAATGAGATGCTACCACAGTACTGCACAGTATGGCAGAGAATGAGATGTTACCACAGTACTGCACAGTAGGGCAGATAATGAGACGCTACCACAGTACTGCACAGTAAGGCAGATAATGAGATGCTACCACAGTACTGCACAGTATGGCAGAGAATGAGATGTTACCACAGTACTGCACAGTAAGGCAGATAATGAGATGTTACCACAGTACTGCACAGTATGGCAGATAATTAGATGCTACCACAGTACTCCACAGTAAGGCAGATAATGAGATGCTACCACAGTATTGCACAGTAAGGCAGAGAATGAGATGTTATCACAGTACTGCACAGTATGGCAGATAATGAGATGTTACCGCAGTACTGCAAAGTAAGACAGATAATGAGATGCTACCAAAGTACTGCAGAGTATGGCATAGAATGAGATGTTACCACAGTACTGCACAGTAAGGCAGATAATGAGATGTTACCACAGTACTGCACAGTAAGGCAGATAATGAGATGTTACCACAGTACTGCACAGTATGGCAGAGAATGCGATTCTACCACAGTACTGCACAGTAAGGCAGAGAATGAGATGCTACCACAGTACTGCACAGCATGGCAGAGAATGAGATGCTACCACAGTACTGCACAGTATGGCAGAGAATGAGATGTTACCACAGTACTGCACAGTAAGGCAGATAATGAGATGCTACCAAAGTACTGCACAGTATGGCAGAGAATGAGATGTTACCACAGTACTACACAGTAAGGCAGATAATGAGATGCTACCACAGTACTGCACAGTAATGCAGAGAATGAGATGCTACCACAGTACTGTACAGTATGGCAGAGAATGAGATGTTACCACAGTACTGCACAGTAAGGCAGATAATGAGATGTTACCACAGTACTGCACAGTATGGCAGATAATTAGATGCTACCACAGTACTCCACAGTAAGGCAGATAATGAGATGCTACCACAGTATTGCACAGTAAGGCAGAGAATGAGATGTTATCACAGTACTGCACAGTATGGCAGATAATGAGATGTTACCGCAGTACTGCAAAGTAAGACAGATAATGAGATGCTACCAAAGTACTGCAGAGTATGGCAGAGAATGAGATGTTACCACAGTACTGCACAGTAAGGCAGATAATGAGATGTTACCACAGTACTGCACTGTATGGCAGAGAATGAGATGTTACCACAGTACTGCACAGTATGGCAGATAATGAGATGTTACCACAGCACTGCACTGTATGGCAGAGAATGAGATGTTACCACAGTACTGCACAGTATGGCAGAGAATGTGATGTTACCACAGTACTGCACAGTAAGGCAGATAATGAGATGCTACCAAAGTACTGCACAGTATGGCAGATAATGAGATGCTACCACAGTACTGCACAGTAATGCAGAGAATGAGATGCTACCACAGTACTGTACAGTATGGCAGAGAATGAGATGCTACCAGAGTACTGCACAGTATGGCATAGAATGAGATGTTACCGCAGTACTGCACAGTAAGACAGATAATGAGATGCTACCAAAGTACTACAGAGTATGGCAGAGAATGAGATGTTACCACAGTACTGCACAGTAAGGTAGATAATGAGATGCTACCACAGTACTGCACAGTACGGCAGATAATGAGATGTTACCACAGTACTGCACAGTATGGCAGAGAATGAAATTCTACCACAGGACTGCACAGTATGCCAGATAATGAGATGCTACCACAGTTCTTCACAGTAAGGCAGAGAATGAGATGTTACAACAGTACTGCACAGTATGGCAGAGAATGAGATGTTACCACAGTACTGCAAAGTAAGGCAGTTAATGAGTTGCTTCCACAGTACTGCACAGTAAGGCAGATAATGAGATCCTACCACAATACTGCACAGTAAGCCAGAGAATGAGATGCTACAACAGTACTGCAAAGTAAGGCAGAGAATGAGATGTTATCACAGCACTGCACTGTATGGCAGAGAATGAGATGTTACCACAGTACTGCACAGTATGGCAGAGAATGAGATGTTACCACAGTACTGCACAGTAAGGCAGATAATGAGATGTTACCACAGTACTGCACAGTATGGCAGATAATTAGATGCTACCACAGTACTCCACAGTAAGGCAGATAATGAGATGCTACCACAGTATTGCACAGTAAGGCAGAGAATGAGATGTTATCACAGTACTGCACAGTATGGCAGATAATGAGATGTTACCGCAGTACTGCAAAGTAAGACAGATAATGAGATGCTACCAAAGTACTGCAGAGTATGGCATAGAATGAGATGTTACCACAGTACTGCACAGTAAGGCAGATAATGAGATGTTACCACAGTACTGCACAGTATGGCAGAGAATGAGATGTTACCACAGTACTGCACAGTATGGCAGATAATGAGATGTTACCACAGCACTGCACTGTATGGCAGAGAATGAGATGTTACCACAGTACTGCACAGTATGGCAGAGAATGTGATGTTACCACAGTACTGCACAGTAAGGCAGATAATGAGATGCTACCAAAGTACTGCACAGTATGGCAGATAATGAGATGTTACCACAGTACTGCACAGTAATGCAGAGAATGAGATGCTACCACAGTACTGCACAGTATGGCAGAGAATGAGATGCTACCAGAGTACTGCACAGTATGGCATAGAATGAGATGTTACCGCAGTACTGCACAGTAAGACAGATAATGAGATGCTACCAAAGTACTACAGAGTATGGCAGAGAATGAGATGTTACCACAGTACTGCACAGTAAGGTAGATAATGAGATGCTACCACAGTACTGCACAGTAAGGCAGATAATGAGATGTTACCACAGTACTGCACAGTATGGCAGAGAATGAAATTCTACCACAGGACTGCACAGTATGCCAGATAATGAGATGCTACCACAGTTCTTCACAGTAAGGCAGAGAATGAGATGTTACAACAGTACTGCACAGTATGGCAGAGAATGAGATGTTACCACAGTACTGCAAAGTAAGGCAGTTAATGAGTTGCTTCCACAGTACTGCACAGTAAGGCAGATAATGAGATCCTACCACAATACTGCACAGTAAGCCAGAGAATGAGATGCTACAACAGTACTGCAAAGTAAGGCAGAGAATGAGATGTTATCACAGCACTGCACTGTATGGCAGAGAATGAGATGTTACCACAGTACTGTACAGTATGGCAGAGAATGAGATGTTACCACAGTACTGCACAGTATTTTGAGAATGAGATGCTACCACAGTACTGCACAGTATGGCAGAGAATGAGATTTTACCACAGTACTGCACAGTATGGCAGAGAATGAGATGCTACCACAGTACTGCACAGTATGGCAGAGAATGAGATGTTACCGCAGTACTGCACAGTAAGACAGATAATGAGATGCTACCAAAGTACTACAGAGTATGGCAGAGAATGAGATGTTACCACAGTACTGCACAGTAAGGCAGATAATGAGATGTTACCACAGTACTGCACAGTAAGGCAGATAATGAGATGTTACCACAGTACTGCACAGTATGGCAGAGAATGAGATTCTACCACAGTACTGCACAGTATGCCAGATAATGAGATGTTACCACAGTACTGCACAGTAAGGCAGATAATGAGATGCTACCACAGTACTGCACAGTAAGGCAGATAATGAGATGCTACCACAGTACTGCACAGTATGGCAGAGAATGAGATGTTACCACAGTACTGCACAGTAAGGCAGATAATGAGATGTTACCACAGTACTGCACAGTATGGCAGATAATTAGATGCTACCACAGTACTCCACAGTAAGGCAGATAATGAGATGCTACCACAGTATTGCACAGTAAGGCAGAGAATGAGATGTTATCACAGTACTGCACAGTATGGCAGATAATGAGATGTTACCTGCAGTACTGCACAGTAAGACAGATAATGAGATGCTACCAAAGTACTGCAGAGTATGGCAGAGAATGAGATGTTACCACAGTACTGCACATTAAGGCAGATAATGAGATGTTACCACAGTACTGCACAGTAAGGCAGATAATGAGATGTTACCACAGTACTGCACAGTATGGCAGAGAATGAGATTCTACCACAGTACTGCACAGTAAGGCAGAGAATGAGATGCTACCACAGTACTGCACAGCATGGCAGAGAATGAGATGCTACCACAGTACTGCACAGTATGGCAGAGAATGAGATGTTACCACAGTACTGCACAGTAAGGCAGATAATGAGATGCTACCAAAGTACTGCACAGTATGGCAGAGAATGAGATGTTACCACAGTACTGCACAGTAAGGCAGATAATGAGATGTTACCACAGTACTGCACAGTAATGCAGAGAATGAGATGCTACCACAGTACTGCACAGTATGGCAGAGAATGAGATGCTACCAGAGTACTGCACAGTATGGCATAGAATGAGATGTTACCGCAGTACTGCACAGTAAGACAGATAATGAGATGCTACCAAAGTACTACAGAGTATGGCAGAGAATGAGATGTTACCACAGTACTGCACAGTAAGGTAGATAATGAGATGCTACCACAGTACTGCACAGTACGGCAGATAATGAGATGCTACCACAGTACTGCACATTATGGCAGATAATGAGATGCTACCACAGTACTGCACAGTAAGGCAGTTAATGAGATGCTACCACAGTATTGCACAGTATGGCAGAGAATGAGATTTTATCACAGTACTGCACAGTAAGGCAGAGAATGAGATGTTATCACAGTACTGCACTGTATGACAGCGAATGAGATGTTACCACAGTACTGCACAGTATGGCAGAGAATGAGATGTTACCACAGTACTGCAAAGGAAGGCAGATAATGAGATGCTACCACAGTACTGCACAGTATGGCAGAGAATGAGATGTTACCACAGTACTGCACAGTATGGCAGATAATGAGATGCTACCACAGTACTGCACAGTAAGGCAGATAATGAGATGCTACCACAGTACTGCACAGTATGGCAGAGAATGAGATGTTACCACAGTACTGCACAGTAAGGCAGATAATGAGATGTTACCACAGTACTGCACAGTATGGCAGATAATGAGATGCTACCACAGTACTGCACAGTAAGGCAGATAATGAGATGCTACCACAGTATTGCACAGTAAGGCAGAGAATGAGATGTTATCACAGTACTGCACAGTATGGCAGATAATGAGATGTTACCGCAGTACTGCAAAGTAAGACAGATAATGAGATGCTACCAAAGTACTGCAGAGTATGGCAGAGAATGAGATGTTACCACAGTACTGCACAGTAAGGCAGATAATGAGATGTTACCACAGTACTGCACAGTAAGGCAGATAATGAGATGTTACCACAGTACTGCACAGTATGGCAGAGAATGAGATTCTACCACAGTACTGCACAGTAAGGCAGAGAATGAGATGCTACCACAGTACTGCACAGCATGGCAGAGAATGAGATGCTACCACAGTACTGCACAGTATGGCAGAGAATGAGATGTTACCACAGTACTGCACAGTAAGGCAGATAATGAGATGCTACCAAAGTACTGCACAGTATGGCAGAGAATGAGATGTTACCACAGTACTGCACAGTAAGGCAGATAATGAGATGCTACCACAGTACTGCACAGTAATGCAGAGAATGAGATGCTACCACAGTACTGCACAGTATGGCAGAGAATGAGATGCTACCACAGTACTGCACAGTATGGCAGAGAATGAGATGTTACCACAGTACTGCACAGTAAGACAGATAATGAGATGCTACCAAAGTACTACAGAGTATGGCAGAGAATGAGATGTTACCACAGTACTGCACAGTAAGGCAGATAATGAGATGTTACCACAGTACTGCACAGTATGGCAGAGAATGAAATTCTACCACAGGACTGCACAGTATGCCAGATAATGAGATGCTACCACAGTTCTGCACAGTAAGGCAGAGAATGAGATGTTACAACAGTACTGCACAGTATGGCAGAGAATGAGATGTTACCACAGTACTGCAAAGTAAGGCAGTTAATGAGATGCTACCACAGTACTGCACAGTAAGGCAGATAATGAGATCCTACCACAGTACTGCACAGTAAGCCAGAGAATGAGATGCTACAACAGTACTGCACAGTAAGGCAGAGAATGAGATGTTATCACAGCACTGCACTGTATGGCAGAGAATGAGATGTTACCACAGTACTGCACAGTATGGCAGAGAATGAGATGTTACCACAGTACTGCACAGTATTTTGAGAATGAGATGCTACCACAGTACTGCACAGTATGGCAGAGAATGAGATTTTACCACAGTACTGCACAGTAAGTCAGATAATGAGATTCTACCACAGTACTGCACAGTAAGGCAGATAATGAGATGTTACCACAGTACTGCACAGTATGGCAGAGAATGAGATGCCACCATAGTACTGCACAGTATGGCAGAGAATGAGATGTTACCGCAGTACTGCACAGTAAGACAGATAATGAGATGCTACCAAAGTACTACAGAGTATGGCAGAGAATGAGATGTTACCACAGTACTGCACAGTAAGGCAGATAATGAGATGTTACCACAGTACTGCACAGTAAGGCAGATAATGAGATGTTACCACAGTACTGCACAGTATGGCAGAGAATGAGATTCTACCACAGTACTGCACAGTATGCCAGATAATGAGATTCTACCACAGTACTGCACAGTAAGGCAGAGAATGAGATGTTATCACAGTACTGCACAGTATGGCAGAGAATGAGATGTTACCACAGTACTGCACAGTATTGAAGAGAATGAGATGTTACCACAGTACTGCACAGTAAGGCAGATAATGAGATGCTACCACAGTACTGCACAGTAATGCAGAGAATGAGATGCTACCACAGTACTGCACAGTATGGCAGAGCTTGAGATGCTACCACAGTACTGCACAGTATGGCAGAGAATGAGATGTTACCGCAGTACTGCACAGTAAGGCAGAGAATGAGATGCTACCAAGGTACTGCAGAGTATGGCAGAGAATGAGATGTTTCCACAGTACTGCACAGTAAGGCAGATAATGAGATGCTACCACAGTACTGCACAGTAAGGCAGATAATGAGATGTTACCACAGTACTGCACAGTATGGCAGAGAATGAAATTCTACCACAGAACTTCACAGTATGCCAGATAATGAGATGCTACCAAAGTTCTGCACAGTAAGGCAGATATCGAGATGTTATCACAGTACTGCACTGTATGGCAGAGAATGAGATGTTACAACAGTACTGCACAGTATGGCAGAGAATGAGATGTTACCACAGTACTGCAAAGTAAGGCAGATAATGAGTTGCTTCCACAGTACTGCACAGTAAGGCAGATAATGAGATCCTACCACAATACTGCACAGTAATGCAGAGAATGAGATGCTACAACAGTACTGCACAGTAAGGCAGAGAATGAGATGTTATCACAGCACTGCACTGTATGGCAGAGATTGAGATGTTACCATAGTACTGCACAGTATGGCAGAGAATGAGATGTTACCACAGTACTGCACAGTAAGGCAGATAATGACATGCTACCACAGTACTGCACAGTAATTTTGAGAATGAGATGCTACCACAGTACTGCACAGTATGGCAGAGAATGAGATGCTACCACAGTACTGCACAGTATGGCAGAGAATGAGATTCTACCAAAGTACTGCACAGTATGGCAGAGAATGAGATGTTACCACAGTTCTGCACAGTAAGGCAGATAATGAGATGCTACAACAGTACTGCACAGTATGGCAGATAATGAGATGCTACCACAGTACTGCACAGTAAGGCAGTTAATGAGATGCTACCACAGTATTGCACAGTATGGCAGAGAATGAGATTTTATCACAGTACTGCACTGTATGGCAGAGAATGAGATGTTACAACAGTACTGCACAGTATGGCAGAGAATGAGATGTTACCACAGTACTGCACAGTAATGCAGAGAATGAAATGCTACCACAGTACTGCACAGTAAGGCAGAGAATGAGATGTTATCACAGTACTGCACTGTATGGCAGAGAATGAGATGTTACCACAGTACTGCACAGTATGGCAGAGAATGAGATGTTACCACAGCACTGCACAGTAAGGCAGAGAATGAGATGTTACACAGTACTGCACTGTATGGCAGAGAATGAGATGTTACCACAGTACTGCACAGTATGGCAGAGAATGTGATGTTACCACAGTACTGCACAGTAAGGCAGATAATGAGATGCTACCACAGTACTGCACAGTAATTTTGAGAATGAGATGCTACCACAGTACTGCACAGTATGGCAGAGAATGAGATGCTACCACAGTACTGCACAGTATGGCAGAGAATGAGATTCTACCAAAGTACTGCACAGTATGGCAGAGAATGAGATGTTACCACAGTTCTGCACAGTAAGGCAGATAATGAGATGCTACCACAGTACTGCACAGTATGGCAGATAATGAGATGCTACCACAGTACTGCACAGTAAGGCAGTTAATGAGATGCTACCACAGTATTGCACAGTATGGCAGAGAATGAGATTTTATCACAGTACTGCACTGTATGGCAGAGAATGAGATGTTACAACAGTACTGCACAGTATGGCAGAGAATGAGATGTTACCACAGTACTGCACAGTAATGCAGAGAATGAAATGCTACCACAGTACTGCACAGTAAGGCAGAGAATGAGATGTTATCACAGTACTGCACTGTATGGCAGAGAATGAGATGTTACCACAGTACTGCACAGTATGGCAGAGAATGAGATGTTACCACAGTACTGCAAAGGAAGGCAGATAATGAGATGCTACCAAAGAACTGCACAGTATGGCAGAGAATGAGATGTTACCACAGCACTGCACTGTATGGCAGAGAATGAGATGTTACCACAGTACTGCACAGTATGGCAGAGAATGTGATGTTACCACAGTACTGCACAGTAAGGCAGATAATGAGATGCTACCACAGTACTGCACAGTAAGGCAGAGAATGAGATGCTACCACATTTCTGCACAGTAAGGCAGATAATGAGATGTTACCACAGTACTGCACAGTATGGCAGATAATGAGATGCTACCACAGTACTGCACAGTAAGGCAGATAATGAGATGCTACCACAGTATTGCACAGTATGGCAGAGAATGAGATTTTATCACAGTACTGCACAGTAAGGCAGAGAATGAGATGTTATCACAGTACTGCACTGTATGGCAGAGAATGAGATGTTACCACAGTACTGCACAGTATGGCAGAGAATGAGATGTTACCACAGTACTGCACAGTAAGGCAGATAATGAGATGCTACAACAGTACTGCACAGTATGGCAGATAATGAGATGCTACCACAGTACAGCACAGTAAGGCAGTTAATGAGATGCTACCACAGTATTGCACAGTATGGCAGAGAATGAGATTTTATCACAGTACTGCACTGTATGGCAGAGAATGAGATGTTACAACAGTACTGCACAGTATGGCAGAGAATGAGATGTTACCACAGTACTGCACAGTAATGCAGAGAATGAAATGCTACCACAGTACTGCACAGTAAGGCAGAGAATGAGATGTTATCACAGTACTGCACTGTATGGCAGAGAATGAGATGTTACCACAGTACTGCACAGTATGGCAGAGAATGAGATGTTACCACAGCACTGCACTGTATGGCAGAGAATGAGATGTTACCACAGTACTGCACAGTATGGCAGAGAATGTGATGTTACCACAGTACTGCACAGTAAGGCAGATAATGAGATGCTACCACAGTACTGCACAGTAATTTTGAGAATGAGATGCTACCACAGTACTGCACAGTATGGCAGAGAATGAGATGCTACCACAGTACTGCACAGTATGGCAGAGAATGAGATGTTACCACAGTACTGCACAGTATGGCAGAGAATGAGATGTTACCACAGTACTGCACAGTAAGGCAGATAATGAGATGTTACCACAGTACTGCACAGTATGGCAGATAATGAGATGCTACCACAGTACTGCACAGTAAGGCAGTTAATGAGATGCTACCACAGTATTGCACAGTATGGCAGAGAATGAGATTTTATCACAGTACTGCACTGTATGGCAGAGAATGAGATGTTACAACAGTACTGCACAGTATGGCAGAGAATGAGATGTTACAACAGTACTGCACTGTATGGCAGAGAATGAGATGTTACAACAGTACTGCACAGTATGGCAGAGAATGAGATGTTACCACAGTACTGCACAGTAATGCAGAGAATGAAATGCTACCACAGTACTGCACAGTAAGGCAGAGAATGAGATGTTATCACAGTACTGAACTGTATGGCAGAGAATGAGATGTTACCACAGTACTGCACAGTATGGCAGAGAATGAGATGTTACCACAGTACTGCAAAGGAAGGCAGATAATGAGATGCTACCAAAGAACTGCACAGTATGGCAGAGAATGAGATGTTACCACAGCACTGCACTGTATGGCAGAGAATGAGATGTTACCACAGTACTGCACAGTATGGCAGAGAATGTGATGTTACCACAGTACTGCACAGTAAGGCAGATAATGAGATGCTACCACAGTACTGCACAGTAATTTTGAGAATGAGATGCTACCACATTTCTGCACAGTAAGGCAGATAATGAGATGCTACCACAGTACTGCACAGTATGGCAGATAATGAGAAGCTACCACAGTACTGCACAGTAAGGCAGTTAATGAGATGCTACCACAGTATTGCACAGTATGGCAGAGAATGAGATTTTATCACAGTACTGCACAGTAAGTCAGAGAATGAGATGTTATCACAGTACTGCACTGTATGGCAGAGAATGAGATGTTACCACAGTACTGCACAGTATGGCAGAGAATGAGATGTTACCACAGTACTGCAAAGGAAGTCAGATAATGAGATGCTACCAAAGAACTGCACAGTATGGCAGAGAATGAGATGTTACCACAGTACTGCACAGTAGGGCAGATAATGAGACGCTACCACAGTACTGCACAGTAAGGCAGATAATGAGATGCTACCACAGTACTGCACAGTATGGCAGAGAATGAGATGTTACCACAGTACTGCACAGTAAGGCAGATAATGAGATGTTACCACAGTACTGCACAGTATGGCAGATAATTAGATGCTACCACAGTACTCCACAGTATGGCAGAGAATGAGATGCTACCATAGTGCTGCACAGTATGGCAGAGAATGAGATGTTACCGCAGTACTGCACAGTAAGACAGATAATGAGATGCTACCAAAGTACTGCAGAGTATGGCACAGAATGAGATGTTACCACAGTACTGCACAGTAAGGCAGATAATGAGATGTTACCACAGTACTGCACAGTAAGGCAGATAATGAGATGTTACCACAGTACTGCACAGTATGGCAGAGAATGCGATTCTACCACAGTACTGCACAGTAAGGCAGAGAATGAGATGCTACCACAGTACTGCACAGGAAGGCAGAGAATGAGATGCTACCACAGTACTGCACAGTATGGCAGAGAATGAGATGTTACCACAGTACTGCACAGTAGGGCAGATAATGAGACGCTACCACAGTACTGCACAGTAAGGCAGATAATGAGATGCTACCACAGTACTGCACAGTATGGCAGAGAATGAGATGTTACCACAGTACTGCACAGTAAGGCAGATAATGAGATGTTACCACAGTACTGCACAGTATGGCAGATAATTAGATGCTACCACAGTACTCCACAGTAAGGCAGATAATGAGATGCTACCACAGTACTTCACAGTAAGGCAGAGAATGAGATGTTATCACAGTACTGCACAGTATGGCAGATAATGAGATGTTACCACAGTACTGCACAGTAAGGCAGATAATGAGATGTTACCACAGTACTGCACAGTAAGGCAGATAATGAGATGTTACCACAGTACTGCACAGTAAGGCAGAGAATGAGATGTTACCACAGTACTGCACAGTAAGGCAGATAATGAGATGCTACCACAGTACTGCACAGTAATGCAGAGAATGAGATGCTACCACAGTACTGCACAGTATGGCAGAGAATGAGATGCTACCATAGTGCTGCACAGTATGGCAGAGAATGAGATGTTACCGCAGTACTGCACAGTAAGACAGATAATGAGATGCTACCAAAGTACTGCAGAGTATGGCAGAGAATGAGATGTTACCACAGTACTGCACAGCAAGGCAGATAATGAGATGTTACCACAGTACTGCACAGTAAGGCAGATAATGAGATGTTACCACAGTACTGCACAGTATGGCAGAGAATGAGATTCTACCACAGTACTGCACAGTAAGGCAGAGAATGAGATGCTACCACAGTACTGCACAGCATGGCAGAGAATGAGATGCTACCACAGTACTGCACAGTATGGCAGAGAATGAGATGTTACCACAGTACTGCACAGTAAGGCAGATAATGAGATGCTACCAAAGTACTGCACAGTATGGCAGAGAATGAGATGTTACCACAGTACTGCACAGTAAGGCAGATAATGAGATGCTACCACAGTACTGCACAGTAATGCAGAGAATGAGATGCTACCACAGTACTGTACAGTATTGCAGAGAATGAGATGCTACCACAGTACTGCACAGTATGGCATAGAATGAGATGTTACCGCAGTACTGCACAGTAAGACAGATAATGAGATGCTACCAAAGTACTACAGAGTATGGCAGAGAATGAGATGTTACCACAGTACTGCACAGTAAGGTAGATAATGAGATGCTACCACAGTACTGCACAGTAAGGCAGATAATGAGATGTTACCACAGTACTGCACAGTATGGCAGAGAATGAAATTCTACCACAGAACTGCACAGTATGCCAGATAATGAGATGCTACCACAGTTCTGCACAGTAAGGCAGAGAATGAGATGTTACAACAGTACTGCACAGTATGGCAGAGAATGAGATGTTACCACAGTACTGCAAAGTAAGGCAGTTAATGAGTTGCTTACCACAGTACTGCACAGTAAGGCAGATAATGAGATCCTACCACAGTACTGCACAGTAAGCCAGAGAATGAGATGCTACCACAGTATTGCACAGTAAGGCAGAGAATGAGATGTTATCACAGCACTGCACTGTATGGCAGAGAATGAGATGTTACCACAGTACTGTACAGTATGGCAGAGAATGAGATGTTACCACAGTACTGCACAGTATTTTGAGAATGAGATGCTACCACAGTACTGCACAGTATGGCAGAGAATGAGATTTTACCACAGTACTGCACAGTAAGTCAGATAATGAGATTCTACCACAGTACTGCACAGTAAGGCCGATAATGAGATGCTACCACTGTACTGCACAGTAAGGCAGATAATGAGATGTTACCACAGTACTGCACAGTAAGGCAGAGAATGAGATGTTACCACAGGACTGCACAGTATGGCAGAGAATGAGATGTTACCACAGTACTGCACAGTAAGGAAGAGAATGAGATGTTACCACAGTACTGAACAGTAAGGCAGATAATGAGATGTTACCACAGTACTGCACAGTATGGCAGAGAATGAGATTCTACCACAGTACTGCACAGTATGCCAGATAATGAGATGCTACCACAGTTCTGCACAGTAAGGCAGATATTCGGATGTTATCACAGTACTACACTGTATGGCAGAGAATGAGATGTTACCACAGTACTGCACAGTAAGGCAGATAATGAGATGCTACCACAGTACTGCACAGTAATGCAGAGAATGAGATGATACCACAGTACTGCACAGTATGGCAGAGAATGAGATGCTACCATAGTACTGCACAGTATGGCAGAGAATGAGATGTTACCGCAGTACTGCACAGTAAGACAGATAATGAGATGCTACCAAAGTACTGCAGAGTATGGCAGAGAATGAGATGTTACCACAGTACTGCACAGTAAGGCCGATAATGAGATGCTACCACTGTACTGCACAGTAAGGCAGATAATGAGATGTTACCACAGTACTGCACAGTAAGGCAGAGAATGAGATGTTACCACAGGACTGCACAGTATGGCAGAGAATGAGATGTTACCACAGTACTGCACAGTAAGGAAGAGAATGAGATGTTACCACAGTACTGCACAGTAATGCAGAGAATGAGATGTTACCACAGTACTGCACAGTATGGCAGAGAATCAGATTCTACCACAGTACTGCACAGTATGCCAGATAATGAGATGCTACCACAGTTCTGCACAGTAAGGCAGATATTGAGATGTTATCACAGTACTACACTGTATGGCAGAGAATGAGATGTTACCACAGTACTGCACAGTAAGGCAGATAATGAGATGCTACCACAGTACTGCACAGTAATGCAGAGAATGAGATGATACCACAGTACTGCACAGTATGGCAGAGAATGAGATGCTACCATAGTACTGCACAGTATGGCAGAGAATGAGATGTTACCACAGTACTGCACAGTAAGACAGATAATGAGATGCTACCAAAGTACTGCAGAGTATGGCAGAGAATGAGATGTTACCACAGTACTGCACAGTAAGGCAGATAATGAGATGTTACCACAGTACTGCACAGTAAGGCAGATAATGAGATGTTACCACAGTACTGCACAGTATGGCAGAGAATGAGATTCTACCACAGTACTGCACAGTAAGGCAGAGAATGAGATGTTACCAAAGTACTGCACAGTATGGCAGAGAATGAGATGTTACCACAGTACTGCACAGTAAGGCAGATAATGAGATGCTACCACAGTACTGCACAGTAATGCAGAGAATGAGATGCTACCACAGTACTGCACAGTATTGCAGAGAATGAGATGCTACCAGAGTACTGCACAGTATGGCAGAGAATGAGATGTTACCACAGTACTGCACAGTAAGACAGATAATGAGATGCTACCAAAGTACTACAGAGTATGGCAGAGAATGAGATGTTACCACAGTACTGCACAGCAAGGTAGATAATGAGATGCTACAACAGTACTGCACAGTAAGGCAGATAATGAGATGTTACCACAGTACTGCACAGTATGGCAGAGAATGAGATGTTACCACAGTACTGCACAGTAAGGCAGATAATGAGATGCTACCACAGTACTGCACAGTAATGCAGAGAATGAGATGATACCACAGTACTGCACAGTATGGCAGAGAATGAGATGCTACCATAGTGCTGCACAGTATGGCAGAGAATGAGATGTTACCGCAGTACTGCACAGTAAGACAGATAATGAGATGCTACCAAAGTACTGCAGAGTATGGCATAGAATGAGATGTTACCACAGTACTGCACAGCAAGGCAGATAATGAGATGTTACCACAGTACTGCACAGTAAGGCAGATAATGAGATGTTACCACAGTACTGCACAGTATGGCAGAGAATGCGATTCTACCACAGTACTGCACAGTAAGGCAGAGAATGAGATGCTACCAAAGTACTGCACAGTATTGCAGAGAATGAGATGCTACCAGAGTACTGCACAGTATGGCATAGAATGAGATGTTACCGCAGTACTGCACAGTAAGACAGATAATGAGATGCTACCAAAGTACTACAGAGTATGGCAGAGAATGAGATGTTACCACAGTACTGCACAGCAAGGTAGATAATGAGATGCTACAACAGTACTGCACAGTACGGCAGATAATGAGATGTTACCACAGTACTGCACAGTATGGCAGAGAATGAAATTCTACCACAGAACTGCACAGTATGCCAGATAATGAGATGCTACCACAGTTCTGCACAGTAAGGCAGAGAATGATATGTTACAACAGTACTGCACAGTATGGCAGAGAATGAGATGTTACCACAGTACTGCAAAGTAAGGCAGTTAATGAGTTGCTTCCACAGTACTGCACAGTAAGGCAGATAATGAGATCCTACCACAATACTGCACAGTAAGCCAGAGAATGAGATGCTACAACAGTATTGCACAGTAAGGCAGAGAATGAGATGTTATCACAGCACTGCACAGTATGGCAGAGAATGAGATGTTACCACAGTACTGCACAGTATGGCAGAGAATGAGATGTTACCACAGTACTGCACAGTATTTTGAGAATGAGATGCTACCACAGTACTGCACAGTATGGCAGAGAATGAGATTTTACCACAGTACTGCACAGTAAGTCAGATAATGAGATTCTACCACAGTACTGCACAGTAAGGCAGATAATGAGATGCTACCACTGTACTGCACAGTAAGGCAGATAATGAGATGTTACCACAGTACTGCACAGTAAGGCAGAGAATGAGATGTTACCACAGGACTGCACAGTATGGCAGAGAATGAGATGTTACCACAGTACTGCACAGTAAGGCAGAGAATGAGATGTTACCACAGTACTGAACAGTAAGGCATATAATGAGATGTAACCACAGTACTGCACAGTATGGCAGAGAATCAGATTCTACCACAGTACTGCACAGTATGCCAGATAATGAGATGCTACCACAGTTCTGCACAGTAAGGCAGATATTCGAGATGTTATCACAGTACTACACTGTATGGCAGAGAATGAGATGTTACCACAGTACTGCACAGTAAGGCAGATAATGAGATGCTACCACAGTACTGCACAGTAATGCAGAGAATGAGATGATACCACAGTACTGCACAGTATGGCAGAGAATGAGATGCTACCATAGTGCTGCACAGTATGGCAGAGAATGAGATGTTACCGCAGTACTGCACAGTAAGACAGATAATGAGATGCTACCAAAGTACTGCAGAGTATGGCAGAGAATGAGATTCTACCACAGTACTGCACAGTAAGGCAGATAATGAGATGCTACCACTGTACTGCACAGTAAGGCAGATAATGAGATGTTACCACAGTACTGCACAGTAAGGCAGAGAATGAGATGTTACCACAGGACTGCACAGTATGGCAGAGAATGAGATGTTACCACAGTACTGCACAGTAAGGAAGAGAATGAGATGTTACCACAGTACTGAACAGTAAGGCATATAATGAGATGTAACCACAGTACTGCACAGTATGGCAGAGAATCAGATTCTACCACAGTACTGCACAGTATGCCAGATAATGAGATGCTACCACAGTTCTGCACAGTAAGGCAGATATTCGGATGTTATCACAGTACTACACTGTATGGCAGAGAATGAGATGTTACCACAGTACTGCACAGTAAGGCAGATAATGAGATGCTACCACAGTACTGCACAGTAATGCAGAGAATGAGATGATACCACAGTACTGCACAGTATGGCAGAGAATGAGATGCTACCATAGTGCTGCACAGTATGGCAGAGAATGAGATGTTACCGCAGTACTGCACAGTAAGACAGATAATGAGATGCTACCAAAGTACTGCAGAGTATGGCAGAGAATGAGATGTTACCACAGTACTGCACAGCAAGGCAGATAATGAGATGTTACCACAGTACTGCACAGTAAGGCAGATAATGAGATGTTACCACAGTACTGCACAGTATGGCAGAGAATGAGATTCTACCACAGTACTGCACAGTAAGGCAGAGAATGAGATGCTACCAAAGTACTGCACAGTATGGCAGAGAATGAGATGTTACCACAGTACTGCACAGTAAGGCAGATAATGAGATGTTACCACAGTACTGCACAGTAATGCAGAGAATGAGATGCTACCACAGTACTGCACAGTATTGCAGAGAATGAGATGCTACCAGAGTACTGCACAGTATGGCATAGAATGAGATGTTACCACAGTACTGCACAGTAAGACAGATAATGAGATGCTACCAAAGTACTACAGAGTATGGCAGAGAATGAGATGTTACCACAGTACTGCACAGCAAGGCAGATAATGAGATGCTACCACAGTACTGCACAGTAAGGCAGATAATGAGATGTTACCACAGTACTGCACAGTATGGCAGAGAATGAGATGTTACCACAGTACTGCACAGTAAGGCAGATAATGAGATGCTACCACAGTACTGCACAGTAATGCAGAGAATGAGATGATACCACAGTACTGCACAGTATGGCAGAGAATGAGATGCTACCATAGTGCTGCACAGTATGGCAGAGAATGAGATGTTACCGCAGTACTGCACAGTAAGACAGATAATGAGATGCTACCAAAGTACTGCAGAGTATGGCATAGAATGAGATGTTACCACAGTACTGCACAGCAAGGCAGATAATGAGATGTTACCACAGTACTGCACAGTAAGGCAGATAATGAGATGTTACCACAGTACTGCACAGTATGGCAGAGAATGCGATTCTACCACAGTACTGCACAGTAAGGCAGAGAATGAGATGCTACCAAAGTACTGCACAGTATGGCAGAGAATGAGATGTTACCACAGTACTGCACAGTAAGGCAGATAATGAGATGCTACCACAGTACTGCACAGTAATGCAGAGAATGAGATGCTACCACAGTATTGTACAGTATTGCAGAGAATGAGATGCTACCAGAGTACTGCACAGTATGGCATAGAATGAGATGTTACCGCAGTACTGCACAGTAAGACAGATAATGAGATGCTACCAAAGTACTACAGAGTATGGCAGAGAATGAGATGTTACCACAGTACTGCACAGCAAGGTAGATAATGAGATGCTACAACAGTACTGCACAGTACGGCAGATAATGAGATGTTACCACAGTACTGCACAGTATGGCAGAGAATGAAATTCTACCACAGAACTGCACAGTATGCCAGATAATGAGATGCTACCACAGTTCTGCACAGTAAGGCAGAGAATGAGATGTTACAACAGTACTGCACAGTATGGCAGAGAATGAGATGTTACCACAGTACTGCAAAGTAAGGCAGTTAATGAGTTGCTTCCACAGTACTGCACAGTAAGGCAGATAATGAGATCCTACCACAATACTGCACAGTAAGCCAGAGAATGAGATGCTACAACAGTATTGCACAGTAAGGCAGAGAATGAGATGTTATCACAGCACTGCACTGTATGTCAGAGAATGAGATGTTACCACAGTACTGTACAGTATGGCAGAGAATGAGATGTTACCACAGTACTGCACAGTATTTTGAGAATGAGATGCTACCACAGTACTGCACAGTAAGGAAGAGAATGAGATGTTACCACAGTACTGAACAGTAAGTCATATAATGAGATGTAACCACAGTACTGCACAGTATGGCAGAGAATCAGATTCTACCACAGTACTGCACAGTATGCCAGATAATGAGATGCTACCACAGTTCTGCACAGTAAGGCAGATATTCGGATGTTATCACAGTACTACACTGTATGGCAGAGAATGAGATGTTACCACAGTACTGCACAGTAAGGCAGATAATGAGATGCTACCACAGTACTGCACAGTAATGCAGAGAATGAGATGATACCACAGTACTGCACAGTATGGCAGAGAATGAGATGCTACCATAGTGCTGCACAGTATGGCAGAGAATGAGATGTTACCGCAGTACTGCACAGTAAGACAGATAATGAGATGCTACCAAAGTACTGCAGAGTATGGCATAGAATGAGATGTTACCACAGTACTGCACAGCAAGGCAGATAATGAGATGTTACCACAGTACTGCACAGTAAGGCAGATAATGAGATGTTACCACAGTACTGCACAGTATGGCAGAGAATGCGATTCTACCACAGTACTGCACAGTAAGGCAGAGAATGAGATGCTACCAAAGTACTGCACAGTATGGCAGAGAATGAGATGTTACCACAGTACTGCACAGTAAGGCAGATAATGAGATGCTACCACAGTACTGCACAGTAATGCAGAGAATGAGATGCTACCACAGTATTGTACAGTATTGCAGAGAATGAGATGCTACCACAGTACTGCACAGTATGGCATAGAATGAGATGTTACCGCAGTACTGCACAGTAAGACAGATAATGAGATGCTACCAAAGTACTACAGAGTATGGCAGAGAATGAGATGTTACCACAGTACTGCACAGCAAGGTAGATAATGAGATGCTACAACAGTACTGCACAGTACGGCAGATAATGAGATGTTACCACAGTACTGCACAGTATGGCAGAGAATGAGATGTTACCACAGTACTGCACAGTAAGGCAGATAATGAGATGCTACCACAGTACTGCACAGTAATGCAGAGAATGAGATGATACCACAGTACTGCACAGTATGGCAGAGAATGAGATGCTACCATAGTGCTGCACAGTATGGCAGAGAATGAGATGTTACCGCAGTACTGCACAGTAAGACAGATAATGAGATGCTACCAAAGTACTGCAGAGTATGGCATAGAATGAGATGTTACCACAGTACTGCACAGCAAGGCAGATAATGAGATGTTACCACAGTACTGCACAGTAAGGCAGATAATGAGATGTTACCACAGTACTGCACAGTATGGCAGAGAATGCGATTCTACCACAGTACTGCACAGTAAGGCAGAGAATGAGATGCTACCAAAGTACTGCACAGTATGGCAGAGAATGAGATGTTACCACAGTACTACACAGTAAGGCAGATAATGAGATGCTACCACAGTACTGCACAGTAATGCAGAGAATGAGATGCTACCACAGTATTGTACAGTATTGCAGAGAATGAGATGCTACCAGAGTACTGCACAGTATGGCATAGAATGAGATGTTACCGCAGTACTGCACAGTAAGACAGATAATGAGATGCTACCAAAGTACTACAGAGTATGGCAGAGAATGAGATGTTACCACAGTACTGCACAGCAAGGTAGATAATGAGATGCTACAACAGTACTGCACAGTACGGCAGATAATGAGATGTTACCACAGTACTGCACAGTATGGCAGAGAATGAAATTCTACCACAGAACTGCACAGTATGCCAGATAATGAGATGCTACCACAGTTCTGCACAGTAAGGCAGAGAATGAGATGTTACAACAGTACTGCACAGTATGGCAGAGAATGAGATGTTACCACAGTACTGCAAAGTAAGGCAGTTAATGAGTTGCTTCACAGTACTGCACAGTAAGGCAGATAATGAGATCCTACCACAATACTGCACAGTAAGCCAGAG
Organism: Brachymystax lenok tsinlingensis; assembly: GCA_030435695.1. Lineage (NCBI taxonomy): Eukaryota > Metazoa > Chordata > Actinopteri > Salmoniformes > Salmonidae > Brachymystax > Brachymystax lenok. The sequence goes on from CM059813.1 coordinate 42,157,450, forward strand.
AATGAGATGCTACAACAGTATTGCACAGTAAGGCAGAGAATGAGATGTTATCACAGCACTGCACTGTATGTCAGAGAATGAGATGTTACCACAGTACTGTACAGTATGGCAGAGAATGAGATGTTACCACAGTACTGCACAGTATTTTGAGAATGAGATGCTACCACAGTACTGCACAGTAAGGAAGAGAATGAGATGTTACCACAGTACTGAACAGTAAGGCATATAATGAGATGTAACCACAGTACTGCACAGTATGGCAGAGAATCAGATTCTACCACAGTACTGCACAGTATGCCAGATAATGAGATGCTACCACAGTTCTGCACAGTAAGGCAGATATTCGGATGTTATCACAGTACTACACTGTATGGCAGAGAATGAGATGTTACCACAGTACTGCACAGTAAGGCAGATAATGAGATGCTACCACAGTACTGCACAGTAATGCAGAGAATGAGATGATACCACAGTACTGCACAGTATGGCAGAGAATGAGATGCTACCATAGTGCTGCACAGTATGGCAGAGAATGAGATGTTACCGCAGTACTGCACAGTAAGACAGATAATGAGATGCTACCAAAGTACTGCAGAGTATGGCATAGAATGAGATGTTACCACAGTACTGCACAGCAAGGCAGATAATGAGATGTTACCACAGTACTGCACAGTAAGGCAGATAATGAGATGTTACCACAGTACTGCACAGTATGGCAGAGAATGAGATTCTACCACAGTACTGCACAGTAAGGCAGAGAATGAGATGCTACCAAAGTACTGCACAGTATGGCAGAGAATGAGATGTTACCACAGTACTACACAGTAAGGCAGATAATGAGATGCTACCACAGTACTGCACAGTAATGCAGAGAATGAGATGCTACCACAGTATTGTACAGTATTGCAGAGAATGAGATGCTACCAGAGTACTGCACAGTATGGCATAGAATGAGATGTTACCGCAGTACTGCACAGTAAGACAGATAATGAGATGCTACCAAAGTACTACAGAGTATGGCAGAGAATGAGATGTTACCACAGTACTGCACAGCAAAGTAGATAATGAGATGCTACAACAGTACTGCACAGTACGGCAGATAATGAGATGTTACCACAGTACTGCACAGTATGGCAGAGAATGAGATGTTACCACAGTACTGCACAGTAAGGCAGATAATGAGATGCTACCACAGTACTGCACAGTAATGCAGAGAATGAGATGATACCACAGTACTGCACAGTATGGCAGAGAATGAGATGCTACCATAGTGCTGCACAGTATGGCAGAGAATGAGATGTTACCGCAGTACTGCACAGTAAGACAGATAATGAGATGCTACCAAAGTACTGCAGAGTATGGCATAGAATGAGATGTTACCACAGTACTGCACAGCAAGGCAGATAATGAGATGTTACCACAGTACTGCACAGTAAGGCAGATAATGAGATGTTACCACAGTACTGCACAGTATGGCAGAGAATGAGATTCTACCACAGTACTGCACAGTAAGGCAGAGAATGAGATGCTACCAAAGTACTGCACAGTATGGCAGAGAATGAGATGTTACCACAGTACTACACAGTAAGGCAGATAATGAGATGCTACCACAGTACTGCACAGTAATGCAGAGAATGAGATGCTACCACAGTACTGAACAGTATTGCAGAGAATGAGATGCTACCAGAGTACTGCACAGTATGGCATAGAATGAGATGTTTCCGCAGTACTGCACAGTAAGACAGATAATGAGATGCTACCAAAGTACTACAGAGTATGGCAGAGAATGAGATGTTACCACAGTACTGCACAGCAAGGTAGATAATGAGATGCTACAACAGTACTGCACAGTAAGGCAGATAATGAGATGTTACCACAGTACTGCACAGTATGGCAGAGAATGAAATTCTACCACAGAACTGCACAGTATGCCAGATAATGAGATGCTACCACAGTTCTGCACAGTAAGGCAGAGAATGAGATGTTACAACAGTACTGCACAGTATGGCAGAGAATGAGATGTTACCACAGTACTGCAAAGTAAGGCAGTTAATGAGTTGCTTCCACAGTACTGCACAGTAAGGCAGATAATGAGATCCTACCACAATACTGCACAGTAAGCCAGAGAATGAGATGCTACAACAGTATTGCACAGTAAGGCAGAGAATGAGATGTTATCACAGCACTGCACTGTATGTCAGAGAATGAGATGTTACCACAGTACTGTACAGTATGGCAGAGAATGAGATGTTACCACAGTACTGCACAGTATTTTGAGAATGAGATGCTACCACAGTACTGCACAGTATGGCAGAGAATGAGATTTTACCACAGTACTGCACAGTAAGTCAGATAATGAGATTCTACCACAGTACTGCACAGTAAGGCAGAGAATGAGATGTTACCACAGGACTGCACAGTATGGCAGAGAATGAGATGTTACCACAGTACTGCACAGTATTTTGAGAATGAGATGCTACCACAGTACTGCACAGTAAGGCCGATAATGAGATGCTACCACTGTACTGCACAGTAAGGCAGATAATGAGATGTTACCACAGTACTGCACAGTAAGGCAGAGAATGAGATGTTACCACAGGACTGCACAGTATGGCAGAGAATGAGATGTTACCACAGTACTGGACAGTAAGGAAGAGAATGAGATGTTACCACAGTACTGAACAGTAAGGCATATAATGAGATGTTACCACAGTACTGCACAGTATGGCAGAGAATCAGATTCTACCACAGTACTGCACAGTATGCCAGATAATGAGATGCTACCACAGTTCTGCACAGTAAGGCAGATATCCGGATGTTATCACAGTACTACACTGTATGGCAGAGAATGAGATGTTACCACAGTACTGCACAGTATGGCAGAGAATGAGATGTTACCACATGACTGCACAGTATGGCAGAGAATGAGATGTTACCACAGTACTGAACAGTAAGGCAGATAATGAGATGCTACCACAGTACTGCACAGTAATGCAGAGAATGAGATGCTACCACAGTACTGCACAGCATGGCAGAGAATGAGATGCTACCACAGTACTGCACAGTATGGCAGAGAATGAGATGTTACCACAGTACTGCACAGTAATGCAGATAATTAGATGCTACCACAGTTCTGCACAGTAAGGCAGATAATGAGATGCTACCACAGTACTGCACAGTAAGGCAGAGAATGAGATGTTATCACAGTACTGCACAGTATGGCAGAGAATGAGATGTTACCACAGTACTGCACAGAAAGGCAGATAATGTGATGCTACCACAGAACTGCACAGGAAGGCAGATAATGACATGCTACCACAGTACTGCACAGTAAGGCAGAGAATGAGATGTTATCACAGTACTGCACTGTATGGTAGAGAATGAGATGTTTCCACATTACTGCACAGTATGGCAAAGAATGAGAAATTACCACAGTACTGCACAGTAAGGCAGACAATGAGATGCTACCAAAGAACTGCACAGTATGGCAGAGAATGAGATGTTACCACAGTACTGCACAGTAAGACAGATAATGAGATGCTACCAAAGTACTGCACAGTAAGGCAAAGAATGAGATGTTACCACAGGACTGCACAGTATGGCAGAGAATGAGATTCTACCACAGTACCGCACAGAATTGCAGATAATGAGATGCTACCACAGTTCTGCACAGTAAGGCAGATATCGAGATTTTATCACAGTACTGCACTGTATGGCAGAGAATGAGATGTTACCACAGTATCACAGAGAATGAGATGTTACCACAGTACTGCACAGTAAGGCAGATAATGAGATGCTACCACAGTACTGCACAGTAAGGAAGAGATTGGGATGTTACCACAGTACTGCACAGTAAGGCAGATAATGAGATGCTACCACAGTACTGCGCTGTATGGCAGAGAATGAGATGTTACCACAGTACTGTACAGTATGGCAGAGAATGAGATGTTACCACAGTACTGCACAGTATTTTGAGAATGAGATGCTACCACAGTACTGCACAGTATGGCAGAGAATGAGATTTTACCACAGTACTGCACAGTAAGTCAGATAATGAGATTCTACCACAGTACTGCACAGTAAGGCCGATAATGTGATGCTACCACAGAACTGCACAGGAAGGCAGATAATGACATGCTACCACAGTACTGCACAGTAAGGCAGAGAATGAGATGTTATCACAGTACTGCACAGTATGGTAGAGAATGAGATGTTTCCACAGTACTGCACAGTATGGCAAAGAATGAGAAATTACCACAGTACTGCACAGTAAGGCAGACAATGAGATGCTACCAAAGAACTGCACAGTATGGCAGAGAATGAGATGTTACCACAGTACTGCACAGTAAGACAGATAATGAGATGCTACCAAAGTACTGCACAGTAAGGCAAAGAATGAGATGTTACCACAGGACTGCACAGTATGGCAGAGAATGAGATTCTACCACAGTACCGCACAGAATTGCAGATAATGAGATGCTACCACAGTTCTGCACAGTAAGGCAGATATCGAGATTTTATCACAGTACTGCACTGTATGGCAGAGAATGAGATGTTACCACAGTATCACAGAGAATGAGATGTTACCACAGTACTGCACAGTAAGGCAGATAATGAGATGCTACCACAGTACTGCACAGTAAGGCAGAGATTGGGATGTTACCACAGTACTGCACAGTAAGGCAGATAATGAGATGCTACCACAGTACTGCGCTGTATGGCAGAGAATGAGATGTTACCACAGTACTGTACAGTATGGCAGAGAATGAGATGTTACCACAGTACTGCACAGTATTTTGAGAATGAGATGCTACCACAGTACTGCACAGTATGGCAGAGAATGAGATTTTACCACAGTACTGCACAGTAAGTCAGATAATGAGATTCTACCACAGTACTGCACAGTAAGGCCGATAATGAGATGCTACCACTGTACTGCACAGTAAGGCAGATAATGAGATGTTACCACAGTACTGCACAGTAAGGCAGAGAATGAGATGTTACCACAGGACTGCACAGTATGGCAGAGAATGAGATGTTACCACAGTACTGGACAGTAAGGAAGAGAATGAGATGTTACCACAGTACTGAACAGTAAGGCATATAATGAGATGTTACCACAGTACTGCACAGTATGGCAGAGAATCAGATTCTACCACAGTACTGCACAGTATGCCAGATAATGAGATGCTACCACAGTTCTGCACAGTAAGGCAGATATCCGGATGTTATCACAGTACTACACTGTATGGCAGAGAATGAGATGTTACCACAGTACTGCACAGTATGGCAGAGAATGAGATGTTACCACAGGACTGCACAGTATGGCAGAGAATGAGATGTTACCACAGTACTGCACAGTAAGGCAGATAATGAGATGCTACCACAGTACTGCACAGTAAAACAGAGAATGAGATGCTACCACAGTACTGCACAGCATGGCAGAGAATGAGATGCTACCACAGTACTGCACAGTATGGCAGAGAATGAGATGTTACCACAGTACTGCACAGTAATGCAGATAATGAGATGCTACCACAGTTCTGCACAGTAAGGCAGATATCGAGATTTTATCACAGTACTGCACTGTATGGCAGAGAATGAGATGTTACCACAGTATCGCAGAGAATGAGATGTTACCACAGTACTGCACAGTAAGGCAGATAATGAGATGCTACCACAGTACTGCACAGTAAGGCAGAGAATGAGATGTTACCACAGTACTGCACAGTAAGGCAGATAATGAGATGCTACCACAGTACTGCACTGTATGGCAGAGAATGAGATGTTACCACAGTACTGTACAGTAAGGCAGATATTGAGATGCTACCATAGTACTGCACAGTAAGGCAGATAATGAGATGCTACCACTTTACTGCACAGTAAAGCAGATAATGAGATGCTACCACAGTGCTGCACAGTAAGGCAGAGAATGAGATTCTACCACAGTACCGCACAGTATGGCAGATAATGAGATGCTACCACAGTTCTGCACAGTAAGGCAGATATCGAGATGTTATCACAGTACTGCACTGTATGGCAGAGAATGAGATGTTACCACAGTATCGCAGAGAATGAGATGTTACCACAGTACTGCACAGTAAGGCAGAGAATGAGATGTTATCACAGTACTGCACAGTATGGCAAAGAATGAGATGTTACCACAGTACTGCACAGTAAGGCAGACATTGAGATGCTACCAAAGAACTGCACAGTATGGCAGAGAATGAGATGTTACCACAGTACTGCACAGTAAGGCAGATAATGAGATGCTACCACAGTACTGCACAGTAAGGCAGAGAATGAGATGTTACCACAGGACTGCACAGTATGGCAGAGAATGAGATTCTACCACAGAACTGCACAGTAAGGCAGATAATGAGATGCTACCACAGTACAGCACAGTAATGCAGAGAATGAGATGTTACCACAGTACTGCACAGTAAGGCAGATAATGAGATTCTACCACAGTACTGCATAGTAAGGCAGATAATGAGATGCTACCACTGTACTGCACAGTAAGGCAGATAATGAGATGTTACCACAGTACTGCACAGTAAGGCAGATAATGAGATGCTACCACAGTACTGAACAGTAATGCAGAGAATGAGATGCTACCACAGTACTGCACAGTATGGCAGAGAATGAGATGCTACCACAGTACTGCACAGTATGGCAGAGAATGAGATGTTACCACAGTACTGCACAGTAATGCAGATAATTAGATGCTACCACAGTTCTGCACAGTAAGGCAGATAATGAGATGCTACCACAGTACTGCACAGTAAGGCAGAGAATGAGATGTTATCACAGTACTGCACTGTATGGTAGAGAATGAGATGTTTCCACAGTACTGCACAGTATGGCAAAGAATGAGAAATTACCACAGTACTGCACAGTAAGGCAGACAATGAGATGCTACCAAAGAACTGCACAGTATGGCAGAGAATGAGATGTTACCACAGTACTGCACAGTAAGACAGATAATGAGATGCTACCAAAGTACTGCAAAGTAAGGCAAAGAATGAGATGTTACCACAGGACTGCACAGTATGGCAGAGAATGAGATTCTACCACAGTACCGCACAGAATTGCAGATAATGAGATGCTACCACAGTTCTGCACAGTAAGGCAGATATCGAGATTTTATCACAGTACTGCACTGTATGGCAGAGAATGAGATGTTACCACAGTATCGCAGAGAATGAGATGTTACCACAGTACTGCACAGTAAGGCAGATAATGAGATGCTACCACAGTACTGCACAGTAAGGCAGATAATGAGATGCTACCACTTTACTGCACAGTAAAGCAGATAATGAGATGCTACCACAGTGCTGCACAGTAAGGCAGAGAATGAGATTCTACCACAGTACCGCACAGTATGGCAGATAATGAGATGCTACCACAGTTCTGCACAGTAAGGCAGATATCGAGATGTTATCACAGTACTGCACTGTATGGCAGAGAATGAGATGTTAACACAGTATCGCAGAGAATGAGATGTTACCACAGTACTGCACAGTAAGGCAGAGAATGAGATGTTATCACAGTACTGCACAGTATGGCAAAGAATGAGATGTTACCACAGTACTGCACAGTAAGGCAGACATTGAGATGCTACCAAAGAACTGCACAGTATGGCAGAGAATGAGATGTTACCACAGTACTGCACAGTAAGTCAGATAATGAGATGCTACCACAGTACTGCACAGTAAGGCAGAGAATGAGATGTTACCACAGGACTGCACAGTATGGCAGAGAATGAGATTCTACCACAGAACTGCACAGTAAGGCAGATAATGAGATGCTACCACAGTACAGCACAGTAATGCAGAGAATGAGATGTTACCACAGTACTGCACAGTAAGGCAGATAATGAGATGTTATCACAGTACTGCACTGTATGGCAGAGAATGAGATGTTACCATAGTATCGCAGAGAATGAGATGTTACCACAGTACTGCACAGTAAGGCAGAGAATGAGATGTTATCACAGTACTGCACAGTATGGCAAAGAATGAGATGTTACCACAGTACTGCACAGTAAGGCAGACATTGAGATGCTACCAAAGAACTGCACAGTATGGCAGAGAATGAGATGTTACCACAGTACTGCACAGTAAGTCAGATAATGAGATGCTACCACAGTACTGCACAGTAAGGCAGAGAATGAGATGTTACCACAGGACTGCACAGTATGGCAGAGAATGAGATTCTACCACAGAACTGCACAGTAAGGCAGATAATGAGATGCTACCACAGTACAGCACAGTAATGCAGAGAATGAGATGTTACCACAGTACTGCACAGTAAGGCAGATAATGAGATTCTACCACAGTACTGCACAGTAAGGCAGATAATGAGATGCTACCACTGTACTGCACAGTAAGGCAGATAATGAGATGCTACCAAAGAACTGCACAGTATGGCAGAGAATGAGATGTTACCACAGTACTGCACAGTAAGACAGATAATGAAATGCTAACCAAAGTACTGCACAGTAAGGCAAAGAATGAGATGTTACCACAGGACTGCACAGTATGGCAGAGAATGAGATTCTACCACAGTACCGCACAGAATGGCAGATAATGAGATGCTACCACAGTTCTGCACAGTAAGGCAGATATCGAGATTTTATCACAGTACTGCACTGTATGGCAGAGAATGAGATGTTACCACAGTATCGCAGAGAATGAGATGTTACCACAGTACTGCACAGTAAGGCAGATAATGAGATGCTACCACAGTACTGCACAGTAAGGCAGAGAATGAGATGTTACCACAGTACTGCACAGTAAGGCAGATAATGAGATGCTACCACAGTACTGCACTGTATGGCAGAGAATGAGATGTTACCACAGTACTGTACAGTAAGGCAGATATTGAGATGCTACCATAGTACTGCACAGTAAGGCAGATAATGAGATGTTACCACAGTACTGCACAGTAAGGCAGATAATGAGATGCTACCACAGTACTGAACAGTAATGCAGAGAATGAGATGCTACCACAGTACTGCACAGTATGGCAGAGAATGAGATGCTACCACAGTACTGCACAGTATGGCAGAGAAAGAGATGTTACCACAGTACTGCACAGTAAGGCAGATAATGAGATGCTACCACTTTACTGCACAGTAAAGCAGATAATGAGATGCTACCACAGTGCTGCACAGTAAGGCAGAGAATGAGATTCTACCACAGTACCGCACAGTATGGCAGATAATGAGATGCTACCACAGTTCTGCACAGTAAGGCAGATATCGAGATGTTATCACAGTACTGCACTGTATGGCAGAGAATGAGATGTTGCCACAGTATCGCAGAGAATGAGATGTTACCACAGTACTGCACAGTAAGGCAGAGAATGAGATGTTATCACAGTACTGCACAGTATGGCAAAGAATGAGATGTTACCACAGTACTGCACAGTAAGGCAGACATTGAGATGCTACCAAAGAACTGCACAGTATGGCAGAGAATGAGATGTTACCACAGTACTGCACAGTAAGTCAGATAATGAGATGCTACCACAGTACTGCACAGTAAGGCAGAGAATGAGATGTTACCACAGGACTGCACAGTATGGCAGAGAATGAGATTCTACCACAGAACTGCACAGTAAGGCAGATAATGAGATGCTACCACAGTACAGCACAGTAATGCAGAGAATGAGATGTTACCACAGTACTGCACAGTAAGGCAGATAATGAGATTCTACCACAGTACTGCACAGTAAGGCAGATAATGAGATGCTACCACTGTACTGCACAGTAAGGCAGATAATGAGATGTTACCTCAGTACTGCACAGTAAGGCAGAGAATGAGATGTTACCACAGGACTGCACAGTATGGCAGAGAATGAGATGTTACCACAGTACTGCACAGTAAGGAAGAGAATGAGATGTTACCACTGTACTGAACAGTAAGGCAGATAATGAGATGTTACCACAGTACTGCACAGTATGGCAGAGAATCAGATTCTACCACAGTACTGCACAGTATGCCAGATAATGAGATGCTACCACAGTTCTGCACAGTAAGGCAGATATCGAGATGTTATCACAGTACTACACTGTATGGCAGAGAATGAGATGTTACCATAGTACTGCACAGTATGGCAGAGAATGAGATGTTACCACAGGACTGCACAGTATGGCAGAGAATGAGATGTTACCACAGTACTGCACAGTAAGGAAGAGAATGAGATGTTACCACAGTACTGAACAGTAAGGCAGATAATGAGATGTTACCACAGTACTGCACAGTATGGCAGAGAATAAGATTCTACCACAGTACTGCACAGTATGCCAGATAATGAGATGCTACCACAGTTCTGCACAGTAAGGCAGATATCGAGATGTTATCACAGTACTACACTGTATGGCAGAGAATGAGATGTTACCACAGTACTGCACAGTATGGGAGAGAATGAGATGTTACCACAGTACTGCAAAGTAAGGCAGATAATGAGATCCTACCACAATACTGCACAGTAAGCCAGAGAATGCGATGCTACAACAGTACTGCACAGTATTGCAGAGAATGAGATGCTATCACAGCACTGCACTGTATGGCAGAGAATGAGATGTTACCACAGTACTGCACAGTATGGCAGAGAATGAGATGTTACCACAGTACTGCACAGTAAGGCAGATAATGAGATGTTACCACAGTACTGAACAGTAAGGCAGATAATGAGATGTTACCACAGTACTGCACAGTATGGCAGAGAATAAGATTCTACCACAGTACTGCACAGTATGCCAGATAATGAGATGCTACCACAGTTCTGCACAGTAAGGCAGATATCGAGATGTTATCACAGTACTACACTGTATGGCAGAGAATGAGATGTTACCACAGTACTGCACAGTATGGGAGAGAATGAGATGTTACCACAGTACTGCAAAGTAAGGCAGATAATGAGATCCTACCACAATACTGCACAGAAAGCCAGAGAATGAGATGCTACAACAGTACTGCACAGTATTGCAGAGAATGAGATGTTATCACAGCACTGCACTGTATGGCAGAGATTGAGATGTTACCACAGTACTGCACAGTATGGCAGAGAATGAGATGTTACCACAGTACTGCACAGTAAGGCAGATAATGAGATGCTCCCACAGTACTGCACAGTAATTTTGATAATGAGATGCTACCGCAGTACTGCACAGTATGGCAGAGAATGAGATTCTACCACAGTCCTGCACAGTATGGCAGAGAATGAGATGTTACCACAGTACTGCACAGTAAGGCAGATAATGAGATGCTACCACAGTACTGCACAGTAAGGCAGAGAATGAGATGTTACCACAGTACTGCACAGTAAGTCAGATAATGAGATGCTACCACTGTACTGCACAGTAAGGCAGATAATGAGATGTTACCACAGTACTGCACAGTAAGGCAGATAATGAGATGTTACAACAGGACTGCACAGTATGGCAGAGAATAAGATGTTACCACGGTACTGCACAGTAAGGAAGAGAATGAGATGTTACCACAGTACTGAACAGTAAGGCAGATAATGAGATGTTACCACAGTACTGCACAGTATGGCAGAGAATCAGATTCTACCACAGTACTGCACAGTATGCCAGATAATGAGATGCTACCACAGTTCTGCACAGTAAGGCAGATATCGAGATGTTATCACAGTACTACCCTGTATGGCAGAGAATGAGATGTTACCACAGTACTGCACAGTAAGGCAGAGAATGAGATGTTACCACAGGACTGCACAGTATGGCAGAGAATGAGATGTTACCACAGTACTGCACAGTAAGGAAGAGAATGAGATGTTACCACAGTACTGCACAGTAAGGCAGATATCGAGATGTTATCACAGTACTACACTGTATGGCAGAGAATGAGATGTTACCACAGTACTGCACATTATGGCAGAGAATGAGATGTTACCACAGGATTGCACAGTATGGCAGAGAATGAGATGTTACCACAGTACTGCACAGTAAGGACGAGAATGAGATGTTACCACAGTACTGAACAGTAAGGCAGATAATGAGATGTTACCACAGTACTGCACAGTATGGCAGAGAATCAGATTCTACCACAGTACTGCACAGTATGCCAGATAATGAGATGCTACCACAGTTCTGCACAGTAAGGCAGATATCGAGATGTTATCACAGTACTACACTGTATGGCAGAGAATGAGATGTTACCCCAGTACTGCACAGTATGGCAGAGAATGAGATGTTACCACAGTACTGCAAAGTAAGGCAGATAATGAGATCCTACCACAATACTGCACAGTAAGCCAGAGAATGAGATGCTACAACAGTACTGCACAGTATTGCAGAGAATGAGATGTTATCACAGCACTGCACTGTATGGCAGAGAATGAGATGTTACCACAGTACTACACAGTATGGCAGAGAATGAGATGTTACCACAGTACTGCACAGTAAGGCAGATAATGAGATGCTACCACAGTACTGCACAGTAATTTTGAGAATGAGATGCTACCGCAGTACTGCACAGTATGGCAGAGAATGAGATGCTACCACAGTCCTGCACAGTATGGCAGAGAATGAGATGTTACCACAGTACTGCACAGTAAGGCAGATAATGAGATGCTACCACAGTACTGCACAGTAAGGCAGAGAATGAGATGTTATCACAGTACTGCACTGAATGGCAGAGAATGAGATGCTACCACAGTACTGCACAGTGATGCAGAGAATGAGATGCTACCACCGTACTGCACAGTATGGCAGAGAATGAGATGCTACCACAGTACTGCACAGTATGGCAGAGAATGAGATGTTACCACAGTACTACACAGTATGGCAGAGAATGAGATGTTACCACAGTATCGCAGAGAATGAGATGTTACCACAGTACTGCACAGTAAGGCAGAGAATGAGATGTTATCACAGTACTGCACAGTATGGCAAAGAATGAGATGTTACCACAGTACTGCACAGTAAGGCAGACATTGAGATGCTACCAAAGAACGGCACAGTATGGCAGAGAATGAGATGTTACCACAGTACTGCACAGTAAGGCAGATAATGAGATGCTACCACAGTACTGCACAGTAAGGCAGAGAATGAGATGTTACCACAGGACTGCACAGTATGGCAGAGAATGAGATTCTACCACAGAACTGCACAGTAAGGCAGATAATGAGATGCTACCACAGTACAGCACAGTAATGCAGAGAATGAGATGTTACCACAGTACTGCACAGTAAGGCAGATAATGAGATTCTACCACAGTACTGCACAGTAAGGCAGATAATGAGATGCTACCACTGTACTGCACAGTAAGGCAGATAATGAGATGTTACCACAGTACTGCACAGTAAGGCAGATAATGAGATGCTACCACAGTACTGCACAGTAAGGCAGAGAATGAGATGTTATCACATTACTGCACAGTATGGCAGAGAATGAGATGTTACCACAGTACTGCACAGAAAGGCAGATAATGTGATGCTACCACAGAACTGCACAGGAAGGCAGATAATGACATGCTGCCACAGTACTGCACAGTAAGGCAGAGAATGAGATGTTATCACAGTACTGCACTGTATGGTAGAGAATGAGATGTTTCCACAGTACTGCACAGTATGGCAAAGAATGAGAAATTACCACAGTACTGCACAGTAAGGCAGACAATGAGATGCTACCAAAGAACTGCACAGTATGGCAGAGAATGAGATGTTACCACAGTACTGCACAGTAAGACAGATAATGAGATGCTACCAAAGTACTGCACAGTAAGGCAAAGAATGAGATGTTACCACAGGACTGCACAGTATGGCAGAGAATGAGATTCTACCACAGTACTGCACAGAATGGCAGATAATGAGATGCTACCACAGTTCTGCACAGTAAGGCAGATATCGAGATTTTATCACAGTACTGCACTGTATGGCAGAGAATGAGATGTTACCACAGTATCGCAGAGAATGAGATGTTACCACAGTACTGCACAGTAAGGCAGATAATGAGATGCTACCACAGTACTGCACAGTAAGGCAGAGAATGAGATGTTACCACAGTACTGCACAGTAAGGCAGAGAATGAGATGCTACCACAGTACTGCACAGTATGGCAGAGCACAGTAAGGCAGATAATGAGATGTTACCACAGTACTGCACAGTAAGGCAGATAATGAGATGCTACCACAGTACTGCACAGTATGGCAGAGAATGAGATGCTACCACAGTACTGCACAGTAAGGCAGATAATGAGATGTTACCACAGTACTGCACAGTATGGCAGATAATGAGATGTTACCACAGTACTGCACAGTAATGGCAGAGAATGAGATGAGATGCCACAGTACTGCACAGTATGATGCAGAGAATGAGATGTTACCACAGTACTGCACAGTAAGGCAGTACAGTACTGCACAGTATGGCAGAGAATGAGATGTTACCACAGTACTGCACAGTAAGGCAGATAATGAGATGCTACCACAGTACTGCACAGTAAGGCAGAGAATGAGATGTTACCACAGTACTGCACAGTATGGCAGAGAATGAGATGTTACCACAGTACTGCACAGTAAGGCAGATAATGAGATGTTACCACAGTACTGCACAGTATGGCAGAGAATGAGATGTTACCACAGTACTGCACAGTAAGGCAGATAATGAGATGTTACCACAGTACTGCACAGTAAGGCAGATAATGAGATGTTACCACAGTACTGCACAGTAAGGCAGAGAATGAGATGCTACCACAGTACTGCACAGTATGGCAGAGAATGAGATGTTACCACAGTACTGCACAGTATGCCAGATAATTAGATGCTACCACAGTACTGCACAGTAAGGCAGATAATGAGATGTAACCACAGTACTGCACACTGTATGGCAGAGAATGAGATGTTACCACAGTACTGCACAGTAAGGCAGAGAATGAGATGTTACCACAGTACTGCACAGTAAGGCAGATAATGAGATGTTACCACAGTACTGCACAGTATGGCAGAGAATGAGATGTTACCGCAGTACTGCACAGTAAGACAGATAATGAGATGCTACCACAGTACTGCACAGTATGGCAGAGAATGAGATGTTACCACAGTACTGCACAGTAAGGCAGATAATGAGATGCTACCACAGTACTGCACAGTATGGCAGAGAATGAGATGCTACCACAGTACTGCACAGTAAGGCAGAGAATGAGATGTTACCACAGTACTGCACAGTAAGGCAGATAATGAGATGTTACCACAGTACTGCACAGTAAGGCAGAGAATGAGATGTTACCACAGTACTGCACAGTATGGCAGAGAATGAGATGTTACCACAGTACTGCACAGTAAGGCAGAGAATGAGATGTTACCACAGTACTGCACAGTATGGCAGAGAATGAGATGTTACCACAGTACTGCACAGTAAGGCAGAGAATGAGATGCTACCACAGTACTGCACAGTAAGGCAGATAATGAGATGTTACCACAGTACTGCACAGTATGGCAGAGAATGAAATTCTACCACAGAACTGCACAGTATGCCAGATAATGAGATGCTACCACAGTTCTGCACAGTAAGGCAGATATCGAGATGTTATCACAGTACTGCACTGTATGGCAGAGAATGAGATGTTACCACAGTACTGCACAGTATGGCAGAGAATGAGATGTTACCACAGTACTGCACAGTAAGGCAGATAATGAGATGTTACCACAGTACTGCACAGTAAGGCAGAGAATGAGATGTTACCACAGTACTGCACAGTATGGCAGAGAATGAGATGTTACCACAGTACTGCACAGTATGGCAGAGCATGAGATGTTACCACAGTACTGCACAGTAAGGCAGAGAATGAGATGCTACCACAGTACTGCACAGTATGGCAGAGAATGAGATGTTACCACAGTACTGCACAGTAAGGCAGAGAATGAGATGTTACCACAGTACTGCACAGTATGGCAGAGAATGAGATGTTACCACAGTACTGCACAGTATGGCAGAGAATGAGATGTTACCACAGTACTGCACAGTAAGGCAGATAATGAGATGTTACCACAGTACTGCACAGTATGGCAGAGAATGAGATGTTACCACAGTACTGCACAGTATGGCAGAGAATGAGATGTTACCACAGTACTGCACAGTATGGCAGAGAATGAGATGTTACCACAGTACTGCACAGTAAGGCAGATAATGAGATGCTACCACAGTACTGCACAGTAAGGCAGATAATGAGATGTTACCACAGTACTGCACAGTATGGCAGAGAATGAGATGCTACCACAGTACTGCACAGTATGGCAGAGCATGAGATGTTACCACAGTACTGCACAGTAAGGCAGATAATGAGATGTTACCACAGTACTGCACAGTATGGCAGAGAATGAGATGTTACCACAGTACTGCACAGTATGGCAGAGAATGAGATATTACCACAGTACTGCACAGTATGGCAGAGAATGAGATGTTGCCACAGTACTGCACAGTAAGGCAGAGAATGAGATGTTACCACAGTACTGCACAGTATGGCAGAGAATGAGATGTTACCACAGTACTGCACAGTATGGCAGAGAATGAGATTCTACCACAGTACTGCACAGTATGGCAGAGAATGAGATGTTACCACAGTACTGCACAGTATGGCAGAGAATGAGATGTTACCACAGAACTGCACAGTAAGGCAGATAATGAGATGTTACCACAGTACTGCACAGTAAGGCAGAGAATGAGATGTTACCACAGTACTGCACAGTAAGGCAGATAATGAGATGTTACCACAGTACTGCACAGTATGGCAGAGAATGAGATTCTACCACAGTACTGCACAGTATGCCAGATAATGAGATGCTACCACAGTACTGCACAGTAAGGCAGAGAATGAGATGTTATCACAGTACTGCACTGTATGGCAGAGAATGAGATGTTACCACAGTACTGCACAGTATGGCAGAGAATGAGATGTTACCACAGTACTGCACAGTAAGGCAGATAATGAGATGTTACCACAGTACTGCACAGTAAGCCAGAGAATGAGATGCTACCACAGTACTGCACAGTATGGCAGAGAATGAGATGTTACCACAGTACTGCACAGTATGGCAGAGAATGAGATGTTACCACAGTACTGCACAGTATGGCAGAGAATGAGATGTTACCACAGTACTGCACAGTAAGGCAGATAATGAGATGCTACCACAGTACTGCACAGTAAGGCAGAGAATGAGATGCTACCACAGTACTGCACAGTATGGCAGAGAATGAGATGTTACCACAGTACTGCACAGTATGGCAGAGAATGAGATGTTACCACAGTACTGCACAGTATGGCAGAGAATGAGATGTTACCACAGTACTGCACAGTAAGGCAGATAATGAGATGCTACCACAGTACTGCACAGTAAGGCAGAGAATGAGATGTTACCACAGTACTGCACAGTATGGCAGAGAATGAGATGTTACCACAGTACTGCACAGTATGGCAGAGAATGAGATGTTACCACAGTACTGCACAGTATGGCAGAGAATGAGATGATACCACAGTACTGCACAGTATGGCAGAGAATGAGATGTTACCACAGTACTGCACAGTAAGGCAGAGAATGAGATGCTACCACAGTCCTGCACAGTATGGCAGAGAATGAGATGTTACCACAGTACTGCACAGTAAGGCAGATAATGAGATGCTACCACAGTACTGCACAGTAAGGCAGAGAATGAGATGTTATCACAGTACTGCACTGTATGGCAGAGAATGAGATGCTACCACAGTACTGCACAGTATGGCAGAGAATGAGATGCTACCACCGTACTGCACAGTATGGCAGAGAATGAGATGCTACCACAGTACTGCACAGTATGGCAGAGAATGAGATGTTACCACAGTACTGCACAGTATGGCAGAGAATGAGATGTTACCACAGTACTGCACAGTAAGGCAGATAATGAGATGCTACCACAGTACTGCACAGTATGGCAGAGAATGAGATGTTACCACAGGACTGCACAGTATGGCAGAGAATGAGATGTTACCACAGTACTGCACAGTAAGGAAGAGAATGAGATGTTACCACAGTACTGCACAGTAAGGCAGATAATGAGATGTTACCACAGTACTGCACAGTATGGCAGAGAATGAGATGTTACCACAGTACTGCACAGTATGCCAGATAATGAGATGTTACCACAGTACTGCACAGTAAGGCAGAGAATGAGATGTTACCACAGTACTGCACAGTATGGCAGAGAATGAGATGTTACCACCACAGTACTGCACAGTATGCAGAGAATGAGATGTTACCACAGTACTGCACAGTATGGCAGAGAATGAGATGTTACCACAGTACTGCACAGTATGGCAGAGAATGAGATGTTACACAGTACTGCACAGTATGGCAGATAATGAGATGTTACCACAGTACTGCACAGTATGGCAGAGAATGAGATGTTACCACAGTACTGCACAGTAAGGCAGAGAATGAGATGTTACCACAGTACTGCACAGTATGGCAGATAATGAGATGTTACCACAGTACTGCACAGTAAGGCAGATAATGAGATGCTACCACAGTACTGCACAGTAAGGCAGAGAATGAGATGTTATCACAGTACTGCACTGTATGGCAGAGAATGAGATGTTACCACAGTACTGCACAGTATGGCAGAGAATGAGATGTTACCACAGTACTGCACAGTAAGGCAGATAATGAGATGCTACCACAGTACTGCACAGTAATTTTGAGAATGAGATGCTACCACAGTACTGCACAGTATGGCAGAGAATGAGATGTTACCACAGTACTGCACAGTATGGCAGAGAATGAGATGTTACCACAGTACTGCACAGTAAGGCAGATAATGAGATGTTACCACAGTACTGCACAGTATGGCAGAGAATGAGATGTTACCACAGTACTGCACAGTATGGCAGAGAATGAGATGTTACCACAGTACTGCACAGTATGGCAGAGAATGAGATGTTACCACAGTACTGCACAGTAAGGCAGATAATGAGATGTTACCACAGTACTGCACAGTATGGCAGAGAATGAGATGTTACCACAGTACTGCACAGTATGGCAGAGAATGAGATTCTACCACAGTACTGCACAGTATGGCAGAGAATGAGATGTTACCACAGTACTGCACAGTAAGGCAGATAATGAGATGTTACCACAGTACTGCACAGTATGGCAGAGAATGAGATGTTACCACAGTACTGCACAGTAAGGCAGATAATGAGATGTTACCACAGTACTGCACAGTATGGCAGAGAATGAGATGTTACCACAGTACTGCACAGTAAGGCAGATAATGAGATGTTACCACAGTACTGCACAGTATGGCAGAGAATGAGATGTTACCACAGTACTGCACAGTATGGCAGAGAATGAGATGTTACCACAGTACTGCACAGTAAGGCAGATAATGAGATGCTACCACAGTACTGCACAGTATGGCAGAGAATGAGATGTTACCACAGTACTGCACAGTAAGGCAGATAATGAGATGCTACCACAGTACTGCACAGTATGGCAGAGAATGAGATGTTACCACAGTACTGCACAGTAATGGCAGAGAATGAGATGTTACCACAGTACTGCACAGTAAGGCAGAGAATGAGATGCTACCACAGTACTGCACAGTATGGCAGAGAATGAGATGTTACCACAGTACTGCACAGTAATGGCAGAGAATGAGATGTTACCACAGTACTGCACAGTAAGGCAGAGAATGAGATGTTACCACAGTACTGCACAGTATGGCAGAGAATGAGATGTTACCACAGTACTGCACAGTATGGCAGAGAATGAGATGTTACCACAGTACTGCACAGTAAGGCAGATAATGAGATGTTACCACAGTACTGCACAGTAAGGCAGAGATAATGAGATGTTACCACAGTACTGCACAGTAATGGCAGAGAATGAGATGTTACCACAGTACTGCACAGTATGGCAGATAATGAGATGTTACCACAGTACTGCACAGTATGGCAGAGAATGAGATGTTACCACAGTACTGCACAGTAATGGCAGAGAATGAGATGTTACCACAGTACTGCACAGTATGGCAGAGAATGAGATGTTACCACAGTACTGCACAGTAAGGCAGATAATGAGATGTTACCACAGTACTGCACAGTAAGGCAGATAATGAGATGCTACCACAGTACTGCACAGTATGGCAGAGAATGAGATGTTACCACAGTACTGCACAGTATGGCAGAGAATGAGATGTTACCACAGTACTGCACACAGTATGAGATGTTACCACAGTACTGCACAGTATGGCAGAGAATGAGATGTTACCACAGTACTGCACAGTAAGGCAGATAATGAGATGTTACCACAGTACTGCACAGTAATGGCAGATAATGAGATGTTACCACAGTACTGCACAGTAATGGCAGAGAATGAGATGTTACCACAGTACTGCACAGTATGGCAGATAATGAGATGCTACCACAGTACTGCACAGTAATGGCAGAGAATGAGATGCTACCACAGTACTGCACAGTAAGGCAGAGAATGAGATGTTACCACAGTACTGCACAGTATGGCAGAGAATGAGATGTTATCACAGTACTGCACTGTATGGCAGAGAATGAGATGTTACCACAGTACTGCACAGTAAGGCAGAGAATGAGATGTTACCACAGTACTGCACAGTAAGGCAGATAATGAGATGCTACCACAGTACTGCACAGTATGGCAGAGAATGAGATGTTACCACAGTACTGCACAGTATGGCAGAGAATGAGATGTTACCACAGTACTGCACAGTAAGGCAGATAATGAGATGTTACCACAGTACTGCACAGTATGGCAGAGAATGAGATGTTACCACAGTACTGCACTGTATGGCAGAGAATGAGATGTTACCACAGTACTGCACAGTAAGGCAGAGAATGAGATGTTACCACAGTACTGCACAGTATGGCAGAGAATGAGATGTTACCACAGTACTGCACAGTATGGCAGATAATGAGATGCTACCACAGTACTGCACAGTATGGCAGATAATGAGATGTTACCACAGTACTGCACAGTAAGGCAGAGAATGAGATGTTACCACAGTACTGCACAGTAAGGCAGAGAATGAGATGTTACCACAGAACTGCACAGTATGGCAGAGAATGAGATGTTACCACAGTACTGCACAGTATGGCAGAGAATGAGATGTTACCACAGTACTGCACAGTATGCCAGATAATGAGATGCTACCACAGTACTGCACAGTAAGGCAGAGAATGAGATGTTATCACAGTACTGCACAGTATGGCAGAGAATGAGATGTTACCACAGTACTGCACAGTATGGCAGAGAATGAGATGTTACCACAGTACTGCACAGTAAGGCAGATAATGAGATGCTACCACAGTACTGCACAGTAATGGCAGAGAATGAGATGTTACCACAGTACTGCACAGTATGGCAGAGAATGAGATGTTACCACAGTACTGCACAGTATGGCAGAGAATGAGATGTTACCACAGTACTGCACAGTAAGGCAGATAATGAGATGCTACCACAGTACTGCACAGTATGGCAGAGAATGAGATGTTACCACAGTACTGCACAGTAAGGCAGAGAATGAGATGTTACCACAGTACTGCACAGTAAGGCAGAGAATGAGATGTTACCACAGTACTGCACAGTATGGCAGAGAATGAGATGTTACCACAGTACTGCACAGTATGGCAGAGAATGAGATGTTACCACAGTACTGCACAGTATGGCAGAGAATGAGATGTTACCACAGTACTGCACAGTATGGCAGAGAATGAGATGTTACCACAGTACTGCACAGTAAGGCAGATAATGAGATGTTACCACAGTACTGCACAGTAAGGCAGAGAATGAGATGTTACCACAGTACTGCACAGTAATGGCAGATAATGAGATGCTACCACAGTACTGCACAGTAAGGCAGAGAATGAGATGCTACCACAGTACTGCACAGTATGGCAGAGAATGAGATGTTACCACAGTACTGCACAGTAATGGCAGAGAATGAGATGTTACCACAGTACTGCACAGTATGGCAGAGAATGAGATGTTACCACAGTACTGCACAGTAAGGCAGATAATGAGATGCTACCACAGTACTGCACAGTAAGGCAGAGAATGAGATGTTACCACAGTACTGCACAGTAAGGCAGATAATGAGATGTTACCACAGTACTGCACAGTAATGCAGAGAATGAGATGTTACCACAGTACTGCATAGTATGGCAGAGAATGAGATGTTACCACAGTACTGCACAGTAATGGCAGAGAATGAGATGTTACCACAGTACTGCACAGTAAGGCAGATAATGAGATGCTACCACAGTACTGCACAGTATGGCAGAGAATGAGATGTTACCACAGTACTGCACAGTAAGGCAGATAATGAGATGTTACCACAGTACTGCACAGTAATGCAGAGAATGAGATGCTACCACAGTACTGCACAGTATGGCAGAGAATGAGATGCTACCACAGTACTGCACAGTATGGCAGAGAATGAGATGTTACCACAGTACTGCACAGTAAGGCAGAGAATGAGATGTTACCACAGTACTGCACAGTAAGGCAGAGAATGAGATGTTACCACAGTACTGCACAGTATGGCAGAGAATGAGATGTTACCACAGTACTGCACAGTATGGCAGAGAGAATGAGATGTTACCACAGTACTGCACAGTAAGCAGAGAATGAGATGTTACCACAGTACTGCACAGTATGGCAGAGAATGAGATGCTACCACAGTACTGCACAGTATGGCAGAGAATGAGATGTTACCACAGTACTGCACAGTAAGGCAGATAATGAGATGCTACCACAGTACTGCACAGTATGGCAGAGAATGAGATGTTACCACAGTACTGCACAGTATGGCAGAGAATGAGATGTTACCACAGTACTGCACAGTATGGCAGAGAATGAGATGTTACCACAGTACTGCACAGTAAGGCAGATAATGAGATGTTACCACAGTACTGCACAGTATGGCAGAGAATGAGATTCTACCACAGTACTGCACAGTATGCCAGATAATGAGATGCTACCACAGTACTGCACAGTAAGGCAGATATGAGATGTTATCACAGTACTGCACAGTATGGCAGAGAATGAGATGTTACCACAGTACTGCACAGTAAGGCAGAGAATGAGATGTTATCACAGTACTGCACTGTATGGCAGAGAATGAGATGTTACCACAGTACTGCACAGTAAGGCAGAGAATGAGATGTTACCACAGTACTGCACAGTAAGGCAGATATGAGATGTTACCACAGTACTGCACAGTATGGCAGAGAATGAGATGTTACCACAGTACTGCACAGTATGGCAGAGAATGAGATGTTACCACAGTACTGCACAGTATGGCAGAGAATGAGATGTTACCACAGTACTGCACAGTAAGGAAGAGAATGAGATGTTACCACAGTACTGCACAGTATGGCAGAGAATGAGATGTTACCACAGTACTGCACAGTATGGCAGAGAATGAGATGTTACCACAGTACTGCACAGTATGGCAGATAATGAGATGTTACCACAGTACTGCACAGTAAGGCAGATATGAGATGTTACTGCACAGTACAGATGTTACACAGTACTGCACAGTATGGCAGAGAATGAGATGTTACACAGTACTGCACAGTATGGCAGAGAATGAGATGTTACCACAGTACTGCACAGTAAGGCAGATAATGAGATGTTACCACAGTACTGCACAGTAAGGCAGAGAATGAGATGCTACAACAGTACTGCACAGTATGGCAGAGAATGAGATGTTACCACAGTACTGCACAGTATGGCAGAGAATGAGATGTTACCACAGTACTGCACAGTATGGCAGAGAATGAGATGTTACCACAGTACTGCACAGTAAGGCAGATAATGAGATGCTACCACAGTACTGCACAGTAAGGCAGAGAATGAGATGTTACCACAGTACTGCACAGTATGGCAGAGAATGAGATGCTACCACAGTACTGCACAGTATGGCAGAGAATGAGATGCTACCACAGTACTGCACAGTATGGCAGATAATGAGATGCTACCACAGTACTGCACAGTAAGGCAGAGAATGAGATGTTATCACAGTACTGCACAGTATGGCAGAGAATGAGATGTTACCACAGTACTGCACAGTATGGCAGAGAATGAGATGTTACCACAGTACTGCACAGTATGGCAGAGAATGAGATGTTACCACAGTACTGCACAGTAAGGCAGAGAATGAGATGTTACCACAGTACTGCACAGTATGGCAGATAATGAGATGCTACCACAGTACTGCACAGTATGGCAGAGAATGAGATGCTACCACAGTACTGCACAGTATGGCAGAGAATGAGATGTTACCACAGTACTGCACAGTATGGCAGAGAATGAGATGTTACCACAGTACTGCACAGTAAGGCAGATAATGAGATGTTACCACAGTACTGCACAGTATGGCAGAGAATGAGATTCTACCACAGTACTGCACAGTATGCCAGATAATGAGATGTTACCACAGTACTGCACAGTAAGGCAGATAATGAGATGTTACCACAGTACTGCACAGTATGGCAGAGAATGAGATGTTACCACAGTACTGCACAGTAAGGCAGAGAATGAGATGTTACCACAGTACTGCACAGTATGGCAGATAATGAGATGTTACCACAGTACTGCACAGTAAGGCAGAGAATGAGATGTTACCACAGTACTGCACAGTAAGGCAGATAATGAGATGTTACCACAGTACTGCACAGTATGGCAGAGAATGAGATGTTACCACAGTACTGCACAGTATGGCAGATAATGAGATGTTACCACAGTACTGCACAGTAAGGCAGAGAATGAGATGTTACCACAGTACTGCACAGTAAGGCAGAGAATGAGATGTTACCACAGTACTGCACAGTATGGCAGAGAATGAGATGTTACCACAGTACTGCACAGTATGGCAGAGAATGAGATGTTACCACAGTACTGCACAGTATGGCAGATAATGAGATGTTACCACAGTACTGCACAGTAAGGCAGATAATGAGATGTTACACAGTACTGCACAGTATGGCAGAGAATGAGATGTTACCACAGTACTGCACAGTATGGCAGAGAATGAGATGTTACCACAGTACTGCACAGTAAGGCAGATAATGAGATGCTACCACAGTACTGCACAGTATGGCAGAGAATGAGATGTTACACAGTACTGCACAGTATGGCAGAGAATGAGATGTTACCACAGTACTGCACAGTATGGCAGAGAATGAGATGTTACCACAGTACTGCACAGTATGGCAGAGAATGAGATGTTACCACAGTACTGCACAGTAAGGCAGATAATGAGATGCTACCACAGTACTGCACAGTAATGAGAATGAGATGCTACCACAGTACTGCACAGTATGGCAGAGAATGAGATGCTACCACAGTACTGCACAGTATGGCAGAGAATGAGATGTTACCACAGTACTGCACAGTAAGGCAGATAATGAGATGCTACCACAGTACTGCACAGTAAGGCAGATAATGAGATGCTACCACAGTACTGCACAGTATGGCAGAGAATGAGATGCTACCACAGTACTGCACAGTATGGCAGAGAATGAGATGTTACCACAGTACTGCACAGTATGGCAGAGAATGAGATGTTACCACAGTACTGCACAGTATGGCAGAGAATGAGATGTTACCACAGTACTGCACAGTAAGGCAGAGAATGAGATGTTACCACAGTACTGCACAGTATGGCAGAGAATGAGATGCTACCACAGTACTGCACAGTAATGGCAGAGAATGAGATGTTACCACAGTACTGCACAGTATGGCAGAGAATGAGATGTTACCACAGTACTGCACAGTATGGCAGAGAATGAGATGTTACCACAGTACTGCACAGTAAGGCAGATAATGAGATGTTACCACAGTACTGCACAGTAAGGCAGAGAATGAGATGTTACCACAGTACTGCACAGTATGGCAGAGAATGAGATTGTTACCACAGTACTGCACAGTATGGCAGATAATGAGATGTTACCACAGTACTGCACAGTAAGGCAGAGAATGAGATGTTATCACAGTACTGCACAGTATGGCAGAGAATGAGATGTTACCACAGTACTGCACAGTATGGCAGAGAATGAGATGTTACCACAGTACTGCACAGTAAGGCAGATAATGAGATGCTACCACAGTACTGCACAGTAAGGCAGAGAATGAGATGTTACCACAGTACTGCACAGTATGGCAGAGAATGAGATGTTACCACAGTACTGCACAGTATGGCAGAGAATGAGATGTTACCACAGTACAGAGAATGAGATGTTACCACAGTACTGCACAGTATGGCAGAGAATGAGATATTACCACAGTACTGCACAGTATGGCAGAGAATGAGATGTTACCACAGTACTGCACAGTAAGGCAGATAATGAGATGCTACCACAGTACTGCACAGTAAGGCAGAGAATGAGATGTTACCACAGTACTGCACAGTATGGCAGAGAATGAGATGCTACCACAGTACTGCACAGTATGGCAGAGAATGAGATGTTACCACAGTACTGCACAGTAAGGCAGATAATGAGATGCTACCACAGTACTGCACAGTAAGGCAGAGAATGAGATGTTACCACAGTACTGCACAGTATGGCAGAGAATGAGATGTTACCACAGTACTGCACAGTATGGCAGAGAATGAGATTCTACCACAGTACTGCACAGTATGGCAGAGAATGAGATGCTACCACAGTACTGCACAGTATGGCAGAGAATGAGATGTTACCACAGTACTGCACAGTATGGCAGAGAATGAGATGTTACCACAGTACTGCACAGTAAGGCAGATAATGAGATGCTACCACAGTACTGCACAGTATGGCAGAGAATGAGATGCTACCACAGTACTGCACAGTATGGCAGAGAATGAGATGTTACCACAGTACTGCACAGTAAGGCAGATAATGAGATGTTACCACAGTACTGCACAGTATGGCAGATAATGAGATGCTACCACAGTACTGCACAGTAAGGCAGAGAATGAGATGTTACCACAGTACTGCACAGTATGGCAGAGAATGAGATGCTACCACAGTACTGCACAGTAATGCAGAGAATGAGATGCTACCACAGTACTGCACAGTATGGCAGAGAATGAGATGTTACCACAGTACTGCACAGTATGGCAGAGAATGAGATGTTACCACAGTACTGCACAGTAAGGCAGATAATGAGATGCTACCACAGTACTGCACAGTATGGCAGAGAATGAGATTCTACCACAGTACTGCACAGTATGCCAGATAATGAGATGCTACCACAGTTCTGCACAGTATGGCAGAGAATGAGATGTTATCACAGTACTGCACTGTATGGCAGAGAATGAGATGTTACCACAGTACTGCACAGTATGGCAGAGAATGAGATGTTACCACAGTACTGCACAGTAAGGCAGAGAATGAGATGCTACCACAGTACTGCACAGTATGGCAGAGAATGAGATGCTACCACAGTACTGCACAGTATGGCAGAGAATGAGATGTTACCACAGTACTGCACAGTAAGGCAGATAATGAGATGTTACCACAGTACTGCACAGTAAGGCAAAGAATGAGATTCTACCAAAGTACTGCACAGTAAGGCAGAGAATGAGATGTTACCACAGTACTACAAAGTAAGGCAGATAATGAGATGCTTCCACAGTACTGCACATTAATGCAGAGAATGAGATGCTACCACAGTACTGCACAGTATGGCAGAGAAGGAGATGTTACCACAGTACTGCACAGTAAGGCAGATAATGAGATGCTACCACAGTACTGCACAGTAATGCAGATAATGAAATTCTACCACAGTACTGCACAGTATGGCAGAGAATGAGATGTTACCACAGTACTGCACAGTATGGCAGAGAATGAGATGTTACCACAGTACTGCACAGTAAGGCAGGGAAAAAGATGTTACCACAGTACTGCACTGTATGACAGCAAATGAGATGTTACCACAGTACTGCACAGTAAGGCAGATAATGAGATGCTACCACAGTACTGCACAGTAAGGCAGATAATGAGATGTTACCACAGTACTGCACAGTATGGCAGAGAATGAGATGTTACCACAGTACTGCACAGTAAGGCAGAGAATGAGATGCTACCACAGTACTGCACAGTAAGGCAGAGAATGAGATGTTACCACAGTACTGCACAGTATGGCAGAGAATGAGATGCTACCACAGTACTGCACAGTATGGCAGAGAATGAGATGCTACCACAGTACTGCACAGTAATGGCAGAGAATGAGATGCAACCACAGTACTGCACAGTATGGCAGAGAATGAGATGTTACCACAGTACTGCACAGTAAGGCAGATAATGAGATGCTACCACAGTACTGCACAGTAAGGCAGATAATGAGATGTTACCACAGTACTGCACAGTAAGGCAGAGAATGAGATGTTACCACAGTACTGCACAGTATGGCAGAGAATGAGATGTTACCACAGTACTGCACAGTATTGCAGATAATGAGATGCTACCACAGTACTGCACAGTAAGGCAGATAATGAGATGTTACCACAGTACTGCACAGTTTGGCAGAGAATGAGATGTTACCACAGTACTGCACAGTATGGCAGAGAATGAGATGTTACCACAGTACTGCACAGTATAACAGATAATGAGATGCTACCACAGTACTGCACAGTATGGCAGAGAATGAGATGCTACCACAGTACTGCACAGTAAGGCAGATAATGAGATGCTACCACAGTACTGCACAGTAAGGCAGATAATGAGATGCTACCACAGTACTGCACAGTATGGCAGAAAATGAGATTCTACCACAGTACTGCACAGTATGCCAGATAATGAGATGCTACCACAGTTCTGCACAGTATGGCAGAGAATGAGATGTTACCACAGTACTGCACAGTATGGCAGAGAATGAGATGTTACCACAGTACTGCACAGTATGGCAGAGAATGAGATGTTACCACAGTACTGCACAGTAAGGCAGAGAATGAGATGTTACCACAGTACTGCACAGTAAGGCAGATAATGAGATGCTACCACAGTACTGCACAGTATGGCAGAGAATGAGATTCTACCAAAGTACTGCACAGTATGGCAGAGAATGAGATGTTACCACAGTACTGCACAGTAAGGCAGATAATGAGATGCTACCACAGTACTGCACAGTAAGGCAAAGAATGAGATTCTACCAAAGTACTGCACAGTATGGCAGAGAATGAGATGTTACCACAGTACTACAAAGTAAGGCAGATAATGAGATGCTACCACAGTACTGCACATTAATGCAGCAGAATGAGATGCTACCACAGTACTGCACAGTATGGCAGAGAATGAGATGTTACCACAGTACTGCACAGTAAGGCAGATAATGAGATGCTACCACAGTACTGAACAGTAATGCAGAGAATGAGATGCTACCACAGTACTGCACAGTAATGGCAGAGAATGAGATGCTACCACAGTACTGCACAGTATGGCAGAGAATGAGATGTTACCACAGTACTGCACAGTAAGGCAGATAATGAGATGTTACCACAGTACTGCACAGTAAGGCAGATAATGAGATGCTACCACAGTACTGCACAGTATGGCAGAGAATGAGATGCTACCACAGTACTGCACAGTATGGCAGAGAATGAGATGTTACCACAGTACTGCACAGTAAGGCAGATAATGAGATGTTACCACAGTACTGCACAGTAAGGCAGATAATGAGATGCTACCACAGTACTGCACAGTATGGCAGAGAATGAGATGTTACCACAGTACTGCACAGTAAGGCAGAGAATGAGATTCTACCACAGTACTGCACAGTATGGCAGATAATGAGATGTTACCACAGTTCTGCACAGTAAGGCAGATAATGAGATGTTATCACAGTACTGCACAGTATGGCAGAGAATGAGATGTTACCACAGTACTGCACAGTATGGCAGAGAATGAGATGTTACCACAGTACTGCACAGTAAGGCAGAGAATGAGATGTTACCACAGTACTGCACAGTAAGGCAGAGAATGAGATGTTATCACAGTACTGCACAGTATGGCAAAGAATGAGATGTTACCACAGTACTGCACAGTAAGGCAGACATTGAGATGCTACCAAAGAACTGCACAGTATGGCAGAGAATGAGATGTTACCACAGTACTGCACAGTAAGGCAGATAATGAGATGCTACCACAGTACTGCACAGTAAGGCAGAGAATGAGATGTTACCACAGGACTGCACAGTATGGCAGAGAATGAGATTCTACCATAGAACTGCACAGTAAGGCAGATAATGAGATGCTACCACAGTACAGCAGAGTAATGCAGAGAATGAGATGTTACCACAGTACTGCACAGTAAGGCAGATAATGAGATTCTACCACAGTACTGCACAGGAAAGCAGATAATGAGATGCTACCACAGGACTGCACAGTATGGCAGAGAATGAGATGTTACCACAGTACTGCACAGTAAGGAAGAGAATGAGATGTTACCACTGTACTGAACAGTAAGGCAGATAATGAGATGTTACCACAGTACTGCACAGTATGGCAGAGAATCAGATTCTACCACAGTACTGCACAGTATGCCAGATAATGAGATGCTACCACAGTTCTGCACAGTAAGGCAGATATCGAGATGTTATCACAGTACTACACTGTATGGCAGAGAATGAGATGTTACCACAGTACTGCACAGTATGGCAGAGAATGAGATGTTACCACAGGACTGCACAGTATGGCAGAGAATGAGATGTTACCACAGTACTGCACAGTAAGGAAGAGAATGAGATGTTACCACAGTACTGCACAGTTAGGCAAATAATTAGATGCTACCAAAGTACTGCACAGTATGGCAGAGAATGAGATTCTACCACAGTACTGCACAGTATGCCAGATAATGAGATGCTACCACAATTCTGCACAGTAAGGCAGATTTCGAGATGTTATCACAGTTCTGCAATGTATGGCAGAGAATGAGATGTTACCACAGTACTGCACAGTATGGCAGAGAATGAGATGTTACCACAGGACTGCACAGTATGGCAGAGAATGAGATTCTACCACAGTACTGCACAGTAAGGCAAATAATGAGATGCTACCAAAGTACTGCACAGTATGGCAGAGAATGAGATTCTACCACAGTACTGCACAGTATGCCAGATAATGAGATGCTACCACAGTTCTGCACAGTAAGGCAGAGAATGAGATTCTACCACAGTACTGCACAGTGAGGCAGAGAATGAGATGTTACCACAGTACAGCACAGTATGGCAAAGAATGAGATGTTACCACAGTACTGCACAGTATGGCAGAGAATGAGATTCTACCACAGTATAGCACAGTATGCCAGATAATGAGATGCTACCACAGTTCTGCACAGTAAGTCAGAGAATGAGATTCTTCCACAGTACTGCACAATGAGGCCGGGAATGAGATGTTACCACAGTACAGCACAGTATGGCAAAGAATGAGATTCTACCACAGTACTGCACAGTATGGCAGAAAAAGAGATGTTACCACAGTACTGCACAGTAAGGCAGATAATGAGATGCTACCACAGTACTGCACAGTAAGGCAGATAATGAGATGTTACCACAGTACTGCACATTATGGCAGATAATGAGATGTTACCACAGTACTACAAAGTAAGGCAGATAATGAGATGCTTCCACAGTACTGCACATTAATGCAGAGAATGAGATGCTACCACAGTAGTGCACAGTATGGCAGAGAATGAGATGTTACCACAGTACTGCACAGTAAGGCAGATAATGAGATGCTACCACAGTACTGCACAGTAATGCAGATAATGAAATTCTACCACAGTACTGCACAGTATGGTAGAGAATGAAACGTTACCACAGTACTGCACAGTATGGCAGAGAATGAGATGTTACCACAGTACTGCACAGTAAGGCAGGGAAAAAGATGTTACCACAGTACTGCACTGTATGA
The DNA here is from genome assembly GCA_030435695.1 of Brachymystax lenok tsinlingensis. Classification (NCBI taxonomy): domain Eukaryota; kingdom Metazoa; phylum Chordata; class Actinopteri; order Salmoniformes; family Salmonidae; genus Brachymystax; species Brachymystax lenok. The sequence continues at coordinate 42,189,380 of CM059813.1, forward strand.
CAGCAAATGAGATGTTACCACAGTACTGCACAGTAAGGCAGATAATGAGATGCTACCACAGTACTGCACAGTAAGGCAGATAATAAGATGTTACCACAGTACTGCACAGTATGGCAGAGAATGAGATGTTACCACAGTACTGCACAGTAAGGCAGATAATGAGATGCTACCACAGTACTACACAGTAATGCAGAGAATGAGATGCTACCACAGTACTGCACAGCATGGCAGAGAATGAGATGCAACCACAGTACTGCACAGTATGGCAGAGAATGAGATGTTACCACAGTACTGCACAGTAAGGCAGATAATTAGATGCTACCACAGTACTACACAGTAAGGCAGATAATGAGATGTTACCACAGTACTGCACAGTAAGGCAGAGAATGAGATGTTACCACAGGACTGCACAGTATGGCAGAGAATGAGATTCTACCACAGTACTGCACAGTATTGCAGATAATGAGATGCTACCACAGTTCTGCACAGTAAGGCAGATATCGAGATGTTATCACATTACTGCACTGTTTGGCAGAGAATGAGATGTTACCACAGTACTGCACAGTATGGCAGAGAATGAGATGTTACCACAGTACTGCACAGTATAACAGATAATGAGATGCTACCACAGTACTGCACAGTAATTTTGAGAATGAGATGCTACCACAGTACTGCACAGTATGGCAGAGAATGAGATGTTACCACAGTACTGCACAGTAAGGCAGATAATGAGATGCTACCACAGTACTGCACAGTAAGGCAGATAATGAGATGCTACCACAGTACTGCACAGTATGGCAGAAAATGAGATTCTACCACAGTACTGCACAGTATGCCAGATAATGAGATGCTACCACAGTTCTGCACAGTATGGCAGAGAATGAGATGTTATCACAGTACTGCACTGTATGGCAGAGAAGGAGATGTTACCACAGTTCTGCAAAGTATGGCAGAGAATGAGATGTTACCACAGTACTGCACAGTAAGGCAGATAATGAGATGCTACCACAGTACTGCACAGTACGGCAAAGAATGAGATTCTACCAAAGTACTGCACAGTATGGCAGAGAATGAGATGTTACCACAGTACTACAAAGTAAGGCAGATAATGAGATGCTACCACAGTACTGCACAGTAAGGCAAAGAATGAGATTCTACCAAAGTACTGCACAGTATGGCAGAGAATGAGATGTTACCACAGTACTACAAAGTAAGGCAGATAATGAGATGCTTCCACAGTACTGCACATTAATGCAGAGAATGAGATGCTACCACAGTACTGCACAGTATGGCAGAGAATGAGATGTTACCACAGTACTGCACAGTAAGGCAGATAATGAGATGCTACCACAGTACTGAACAGTAATGCAGAGAATGAGATGCTACCACAGTACTGCACAGTATGGCAGAGAATGAGATGCTACCACAGTACTGCACAGTATGGCAGAGAATGAGATGTTACCACAGTACTGCACAGTAAGGCAGATAATGAGATGCTACCACTTTACTGCACAGTAAAGCAGATAATGAGATGCTACCACAGTACTGCACAGTAAGGCAGAGAATAAGATTCTACCACAGTACCGCACAGTATGGCAGATAATGAGATGCTACCAAAGTTCTGCACAGTAAGGCAGATATCGAGATGTTATCACAGTACTGCACTGTATGGCAGAGAATGAGATGTTACCACAGTATTGCAGAGAATGAGATGTTACCACAGTACTGCACAGTAAGGCAGAGAATGAGATGTTATCACAGTACTGCACAGTATGGCAAAGAATGAGATGTTACCACAGTACTGCACAGTAAGGCAGACATTGAGATGCTACCAAAGAACTGCACAGTATGGCAGAGAATGAGATGTTACCACAGTACTGCACAGTAAGGCAGATAATGAGATGCTACCACAGTACTGCACAGTAAGGCAGAGAATGAGATGTTACCACAGGACTGCACAGTATGGCAGAGAATGAGATTCTACCATAGAACTGCACAGTAAGGCAGATAATGAGATGCTACCACAGTACAGCAGAGTAATGCAGAGAATGAGATGTTACCACAGTACTGCACAGTAAGGCAGATAATGAGATTCTACCACAGTACTGCACAGGAAAGCAGATAATGAGATGTTACCACAGGACTGCACAGTATTGCAGAGAATGAGATGTTACCACAGTACTGCACAGTAAGGAAGAGAATGAGATGTTACCACAGTACTGAACAGTAAGGCAGATAATGAGATGTTACCACAGTACTGCACAGTATGGCAGAGAATCAGATTCTACCACAGTACTGCACAGTATGCCAGATAATGAGATGCTACCACAGTTCTGCACAGTAAGGCAGATATCGAGATGTTATCACAGTACTACACTGTATGGCAGAGAATGAGATGTTACCACAGTACTGCACAGTATGGCAGAGAATGAGATGTTACCACAGGACTGCACAGTATGGCAGAGAATGAGATGTTACCACAGTACTGCACAGTAAGGAAGAGAATGAGATGTTACCACAGTACTGCACAGTTAGGCAAATAATTAGATGCTACCAAAGTACTGCACAGTATGGCAGAGAATGAGATTCTACCACAGTACTGCACAGTATGCCAGATAATGAGATGCTACCACAATTCTGCACAGTAAGGCAGATTTCGAGATGTTATCACAGTTCTGCAATGTATGGCAGAGAATGAGATGTTACCACAGTACTGCACAGTATGGCAAAGAATGAGATGTTACCACAGGACTGCACAGTATGGCAGAGAATGAGATTCTACCACAGTACTGCACAGTAAGGCAAATAATGAGATGCTACCAAAGTACTGCACAGTATGGCAGAGAATGAGATTCTACCACAGTACTGCACAGTATGCCAGATAATGAGATGCTACCACAGTTCTGCACAGTAAGGCAGAGAATGAGATTCTACCACAGTACTGCACAGTGAGGCAGAGAATGAGATGTTACCACAGTACAGCACAGTATGGCAAAGAATGAGATGTTACCACAGTACTGCACAGTATGGCAGAGAATGAGATTCTACCACAGTATAGCACAGTATGCCAGATAATGAGATGCTACCACAGTTCTGCACAGTAAGTCAGAGAATGAGATTCTTCCACAGTACTGCACAATGAGGCCGGGAATGAGATGTTACCACAGTACAGCACAGTATGGCAAAGAATGAGATTCTACCACAGTACTGCACAGTATGGCAGAAAAAGAGATGTTACCACAGTACTGCACAGTAAGGCAGATAATGAGATGCTACCACAGTACTGCACAGTATGGCAGAGAATGAGATGTTACCACAGTACTGCACAGTAAGGCAGATAATGAGATGCTACCACAGTACTGCACAGTATGGCAGAGAATGAGATTCTACCACAGTACTGCACAGTATGCCAGATAATGAGATGCTACCACAGGACTGCACAGTATGGCAGAGAATGAGATGTTACCACAGTACTGCACAGTAAGGAAGAGAATGAGATGTTACCACTGTACTGAACAGTAAGGCAGATAATGAGATGTTACCACAGTACTGCACAGTATGGCAGAGAATCAGATTCTACCACAGTACTGCACAGTATGCCAGATAATGAGATGCTACCACAGTTCTGCACAGTAAGGCAGATATCGAGATGTTATCACAGTACTACACTGTATGGCAGAGAATGAGATGTTACCACAGTACTGCACAGTATGGCAGAGAATGAGATGTTACCACAGGACTGCACAGTATGGCAGAGAATGAGATGTTACCACAGTACTGCACAGTAAGGAAGAGAATGAGATGTTACCACAGTACTGCACAGTTAGGCAAATAATTAGATGCTACCAAAGTACTGCACAGTATGGCAGAGAATGAGATTCTACCACAGTACTGCACAGTATGCCAGATAATGAGATGCTACCACAATTCTGCACAGTAAGGCAGATTTCGAGATGTTATCACAGTTCTGCAATGTATGGCAGAGAATGAGATGTTACCACAGTACTGCACAGTATGGCAGAGAATGAGATGTTACCACAGGACTGCACAGTATGGCAGAGAATGAGATTCTACCACAGTACTGCACAGTAAGGCAAATAATGAGATGCTACCAAAGTACTGCACAGTATGGCAGAGAATGAGATTCTACCACAGTATAGCACAGTATGCCAGATAATGAGATGCTACCACAGTTCTGCACAGTAAGTCAGAGAATGAGATTCTTCCATAGTACTGCACAATGAGGCCGGGAATGAGATGTTACCACAGTACAGCACAGTATGGCAAAGAATGAGATTCTACCACAGTACTGCACAGTATGGCAGAAAAAGAGATGTTACCACAGTACTGCACAGTAAGGCAGATAATGAGATGCTACCACAGTACTGCACAGTAAGGCAGATAATGAGATGTTACCACAGTACTGCACATTATGGCAGATAATGAGATGTTACCACAGTACTGCACAGTAAGGCAGATAATGAGATGCTACCACAGTACTGAACAGTAAGGCAGATAATGAGATGTTACCACAGTACTGCACAGTAAGGCAGAGAATGAGATGTTACCACAGGACTGCACAGTATGGCAGAGAAATAGATGTTACCACAGTACTGCACAGTATGCCAGACAATGAGATGCTACCACAGTTCTGCACAGTAAGGCAGATAATGAGATGTTACCACAGTACTGCACTGTATGGCAGAGAATGAGATGTTACCACAGTACTGCACAGTAAGGCAGATAATGAGATGTTACCACAGTACTGCACAGTAAGGCAGAGAATGAGATGTTATCACAGGACTGCACAGTATGGCAGAGAATGAGATGTTACCACAGGACTGCACAGTATGTCAGAGAATGAGATTCTACCACAGTACTGCACAGTATGCCAGATAATGAGATGCTACCACAGTTCTGCACAGTAAGGCAGATTTCGAGATGTTATCACAGTTCTGCACTGTATGGCAGAGAATGAGATGTTACCACAGTACTGCACAGTATGGCAGAGAATTAGATGTTACCACAGTACTGCACAGTAAAGCAGATAATGAGATGCTACCACAGTACTGCACAGTATGGCACAGTTAGAGATGTTACCACAGGACTGCACAGTATGGCAGAGCATGAGATGTTACCACAGGACTGCACAGTATGGCAGAGAATGAGATGTTACCACAGGACTGCACAGTATGGCAGAGAATGAGATTCTACCACAGTACTGCACAGTAAGGCAGATAATGAGATGTTACCACAGTACTGCACAGTATGGAATAGAGAATGAGATGTTATCACAGTACTGCACAGAATGCCAGAGAATGAGATGTTACCACAGTACTGCACAGTAATGCAGAGAATGAGATGTTATCACAGTACTGCATAGTATGGCAGAGAATGAGATGTTACCACAGGACTGCACAGTATGGCAGAGAATGAGATGCTACCACAGTACTGCACAGTAATGCAGAGAATGAGATGCTACCACAGTACTGCACAGTAAGGCAGAGAATGAGATGTTACCACAGGACTGCAGAGTTTGGCAGAGAATGAGATTCTACCACAGTACTGCAAAGTATGCCAGATAATGAGATGCTACCACAGTTCTGCACAGTAAGGCAGATTTCGAGATGTTATCACAGTTCTGCACTGTATGGCAGAGAATGAGATGTTACCACAGTACTGCACAGTATGGCAGAGAATTAGATGTTACCACAACACTGCACAGTAAGGCAGAGAATGAGATGCTACCACAGTACTGCACAGTAAGGCAGAGAATGAGATGTTACCACAGTACTGCACAGTAAGGCAGATAATGAGATGCTTCCACAGTACTGCACAGTAATGCAGAGAATGTGATGCTACCACAGTACTGCACAGTATGGCAGAGAATGAGATGTTACTGCAGTACTGCACAGTAAGGCAAATAATGAGATGCTACCAAAGTACTGCACAGAATGGCAGAGAATGAGATTCTACAACAGTACTGCACTGTATGCCAGATAATGATATTCTACCACAGTTCTGCACAGTAAGGCAGAGAATGAGATTCTACCACAGTACTGCACAGTGAGGCAGAGAATGAGATGTTACCACAGTACAGCACAGTATGGCAAAGAATGAGATGTTACCACAGTACTGCACAGTATGGCAGAGAAGGAGATTCTTCCACAGTACTGCTAAGTGAGGCAGGGAATGAGATGTTACCACAGTACAGCACAGTATGGCAAAGAATGAGATTCTACCACAGTAATGCACAGTATGGCAGAAAAAGAGATGTCACCACAGTACTGCACAGTATGGCAGATAATGAGATGCTACCACAGTACTGCACAGTAAGGCAGATAATGAGATGTTACCACAGTACTGCACATTTTGGCAGATAATGAGATGTTACCACAGTACTGCACAGTAAGGCAGATAATGAGATGCTACCACAGTACTGAACAGTAAGGCAGTTAATGAGATGTTACCACAGTACTGCACAGTAAGGCAGATAATGAGATGTTACCACAGTACTGCACATTATGGCAGATAATGAGATGTTACCACAGTACTGCACAGTAAGGCAGATAATGAGATGCTACCACAGTACTGAACAGTAAGGCAGATAATGAGATGTTACCACAGTACTGCACAGTAAGGCAGAGAATGAGATGTTACCACAGGACTGCACAGTATGGCAGAGAAATAGATGTTACCACAGTACTGCACAGTATGCCAGACAATGAGATGCTACCACAGTTCTGCACAGTAAGGCAGATAATGAGATGTTACCACAGTACTGCACTGTATGGCAGAGAATGAGATGTTACCACAGTACTGCACAGTAAGGCAGATAATGAGATGTTACCACAGTACTGCACAGTAAGGCAGAGAATGAGATGTTATCACAGGACTGCACAGTATGGCAGAGAATGAGATGTTACCACAGGACTGCACAGTATGTCAGAGAATGAGATTCTACCACAGTACTGCACAGTATGCCAGATAATGAGATGCTACCACAGTTCTGCACAGTAAGGCAGATTTCGAGATGTTATCACAGTTCTGCACTGTATGGCAGAGAATGAGATGTTACCACAGTACTGCACAGTATGGCAGAGAATTAGATGTTACCACAGTACTGCACAGTAAAGCAGATAATGAGATGCTACCACAGTACTGCACAGTATGGCACAGTTAGAGATGTTACCACAGGACTGCACAGTATGGCAGAGCATGAGATGTTACCACAGGACTGCACAGTATGGCAGATAATGAGATGTTACCACAGGACTGCACAGTATGGCAGAGAATGAGATTCTACCACAGTACTGCACAGTAAGGCAGATAATGAGATGTTACCACAGTACTGCACAGTATGGAATAGAGAATGAGATGTTATCACAGTACTGCACAGAATGCCAGAGAATGAGATGTTACCACAGTACTGCACAGTAATGCAGAGAATGAGATGTTATCACAGTACTGCATAGTATGGCAGAGAATGAGATGTTACCACAGGACTGCACAGTATGGCAGAGAATGAGATGCTACCACAGTACTGCACAGTAATGCAGAGAATGAGATGCTACCACAGTACTGCACAGTAAGGCAGAGAATGAGATGTTACCACAGGACTGCAGAGTTTGGCAGAGAATGAGATTCTACCACAGTACTGCAAAGTATGCCAGATAATGAGATGCTACCACAGTTCTGCACAGTAAGGCAGATTTCGAGATGTTATCACAGTTCTGCACTGTATGGCAGAGAATGAGATGTTACCACAGTACTGCACAGTATGGCAGAGAATTAGATGTTACCACAACACTGCACAGTAAGGCAGAGAATTAGATGCTACCACAGTACTGCACAGTAAGGCAGAGAATGAGATGTTACCACAGTACTGCACAGTAAGGCAGATAATGAGATGCTTCCACAGTACTGCACAGTAATGCAGAGAATGTGATGCTACCACAGTACTGCACAGTATGGCAGAGAATGAGATGTTACTGCAGTACTGCACAGTAAGGCAAATAATGAGATGCTACCAAAGTACTGCACAGAATGGCAGAGAATGAGATTCTACAACAGTACTGCACTGTATGCCAGATAATGATATTCTACCACAGTTCTGCACAGTATGGCAGAGAAGGAGATTCTTCCACAGTACTGCTAAGTGAGGCAGGGAATGAGATGTTACCACAGTACAGCACAGTATGGCAAAGAATGAGATTCTACCACAGTACTGCACAGTATGGCAGAAAAAGAGATGTCACCACAGTACTGCACAGTATGGCAGATAATGAGATGCTACCACAGTACTGCACAGTAAGGCAGATAATGAGATGTTACCACAGTACTGCACATTTTGGCAGATAATGAGATGTTACCACAGTACTGCACAGTAAGGCAGATAATGAGATGCTACCACAGTACTGAACAGTAAGGCAGTTAATGAGATGTTACCACAGTACTGCACAGTAAGGCAGAGAATGAGATGTTACCACAGGACTGCACAGTATGGCAGAGAATGAGATGTTACCACAGTAATGCACAGTAAGGCAGATAATGACATGTTACCAAAGTACTGCACAGTATGGCAGAGAATGAGATTCTACCACAGTACTGCACAGTATGCCAGACAATAAGATGCTACCACAGTTCTGCACAGTAAGGCAGATAATGAGATGTTACCACAGTACTGCACTGTATGGCAGAGAATGAGATGTTACCAGAGTACTGCACAGTAATGCAGAGAATGAGATGTTATCACAGTACTGCATAGTATGGCAGAGAATGAGATGTTACCACAGGACTGCACAGTATGGCAGAGAATGAGATGCTACCACAGTACTGCACAGTAATGCAGAGAATGAGATGCTACCACAGTACTGCACAGTAAGGCAGAGAATGAGATGTTACCACAGGACTGCAGAGTTTGGCAGAGAATGAGATTCTACCACAGTACTGCAAAGTATGCCAGATAATGAGATGCTACCACAGTTCTGCACAGTAAGGCAGATTTCGAGATGTTATCACAGTTCTGCACTGTATGGCAGAGAATGAGATGTTACCACAGTACTGCACAGTATGGCAGAGAATTAGATGTTACCACAGTACTGCACAGTAAGGCAGAGAATGAGATGCTACCACAGTACTGCACAGTAAGGCAGAGAATGAGATGTTACCACAGTACTGCACAGTAAGGCAGATAATGAGATGCTACCACAGTACTGCACAGTAATGCAGAGAATGTGATTCTACCACAGTACTGCACAGTATGGCAGAGAATGAGATGTTACTGCAGTACTGCACAGTAAGGCAAATAATGAGATGCTACCAAAGTACTGCACAGAATGGCAGAGAATGAGATTCTACAACAGTACTGCACTGTATGCCAGATAATGATATTCTACCACAGTTCTGCACAGTAAGGCAGAGAATGAGATTCTACCACAGTACTGCACAGTGAGGCAGAGAATGAGATGTTACCACAGTACAGCACAGTATGGCAAAGAATGAGATGTTACCACAGTACTGCACAGTATGGCAGAGAAGGAGATTCTTCCACAGTACTGCTAAGTGAGGCAGGGAATGAGATGTTACCACAGCACAGCACAGTATGGCAAAGAATGAGATTCTACCACAGTACTGCACAGTATGGCAGAAAAAGAGATGTCACCAAAGTACTGCACAGTAAGGCAGATAATGAGATGCTACCACAGTACTGCACAGTAAGGCAGATAATGAGATGTTACCACAGTACTGCACATTTTGGCAGATAATGAGATGTTACCACAGTACTGCACAGTAAGGCAGAGAATGAGATGTTACCACAGGACTGCACAGTATGGCAGAGAATGAGATGTTACCACAGTAATGCACAGTAAGGCAGATAATGACATGTTACCAAAGTACTGCACAGTATGGCAGAGAATGAGATTCTACCACAGTACTGCACAGTATGCCAGACAATAAGATGCTACCACAGTTCTGCACAGTAAGGCAGATAATGAGATGTTACCACAGTACTGCACTGTATGGCAGAGAATGAGATGTTACCAGAGTACTGCACAGTATGGCAGAGAATGAGATGTTACCACAGTACTGCACAGTAATGCAGAGAATGAGATGTTATCACAGTACTGCATATTATGGCAGAGAATGAGATTTTACCACAGGACTGCACAGTATGGCAGAGAATGAGATGCTACCACAGTACTGCACAGTAATGCAGAGAATGAGATGCTACCACAGTACTGCACAGTAAGGCAGAGAATGAGATGTTACCACAGGACTGCAGAGTTTGGCAGAGAATGAGATTCTACCACAGTACTGCACAGTATGCCAGATAATGAGATGCTACCACAGTTCTGCACAGTAAGGCAGATTTCGAGATGTTATCACAGTTCTGCACTGTATGGCAGAGAATGAGATGTTACCACAGTACTGCACAGTATGGCAGAGAATTAGATGTTACCACAGTACTGCACAGTAAGGCAGATAATGAGATGCTACCACAGTACTGCACAGAAAGGTAGAGAATGAGATGTTATCACAGTACTGCACAGTATGGCAGAGAATGAGATGTTACCACAGTACTGCACAGTAAGGCAGATAATGAGATGTTACCACAGTACTGCACAGTAAGGCAGATAATTAGATGTTACCACAGTACAGCACAGTAAGGCAGAGAATGAGATGTTACCACAGGACTGCACAGTATGGCAGATAATGAGATGCTACCACAGTACTGCACAGTATGCCAGATAATGAGATCCTACCACAGTTCTGCACAGAAAGGCAGATAATGAGATGCTACCACAGTACTGCTCAGTAAGGCAGAGAATGAGATGTTATCACAGTACTGCACAGTAAGGCAGATAATGAGATGTTACCACAGTACTGCACAGTATGCCAGATAATGAGATGCTACCACAGAACTGCACAGTAAGTCAGATAATGAGATGTTACCACAGTACTGCACAAAATGGCAGAGATTGAGATGTTATCACAGTACTGCACAGTATGCCAGATAATGAGATGCTACCACAGTTCTGCACAGTAAGGCAGAGAATGAGATGTTATCACAGTACTGCACTGTATGGCAGAGAAGGAGATGTTACCACAGTACTGCACAGTAAGGCAGATAATGAGATTTTACCACAGTACTACACAGTAAGGCAGATAACGAGATGCTACCACAGTACTGCACAGTAATGCAGAGAATGAGATGCTACCACAGTACTGCACAGTATGGCAGAGAATGAGATGCTACCAGAGTACTGCACAGTATGGTTGAGAATGAGATCTTACCACAGTACTGCACAGTATGGCAGATAATGAGATGTTACCACAGTACTGCACAATAAGGCAGATTTCGAGATGTTATCACAGTTCTGCACTGTATGGCAGAGAATGAGATGTTACCATAGGACTGCACAGTAATGCAGAGAATGAGATGCTACCACAGTACTGCACAGTAAGGCAGAGAATGAGATGTTACCACAGGACTGCAGAGTTTGGCAGAGAATGAGATTCTACCACAGTACTGCACAGTATGCCAGATAATGAGATGCTACCACAATTCTGCACAGTAAGGCAGATTTCGAGATGTTATCACAGTTCTGCAATGTATGGCAGAGAATGAGATGTTACCACAGTACTGCACAGTATGGCAGAGAATGAGATGTTACCACAGGACTGCACAGTATGGCAGAGAATGAGATTCTACCACAGTACTGCACAGTAAGGCAAATAATGAGATGCTACCAAAGTACTGCACAGTATGGCAGAGAATGAGATTCTACCACAGTACTGCACAGTATGCCAGATAATGAGATGCTACCACAGTTCTGCACAGTAAGGCAGAGAATGAGATTCTACCACTGTACTGCACAGTGAGGCAGAGAATGAGATGTTACCACAGTACAGCACAGTATGGCAAAGAATGAGATGTTACCACAATACTGCACAGTATGGCAGAGAATGAGATTCTACCACAGTATAGCACAGTATGCCAGATAATGAGATGCTACCACAGTTCTGCACAGTATGGCAGAGAATGAGATTCTTCCACAGTACTGCACAATGAGGCGGGAATGAGATGTTACCACAGTACAGCACAGTATGGCAAAGAATGAGATTCTACCACAGTACTGCACAGTATGGCAGAAAAAGAGATGTTACCACAGTACTGCACAGTAAGGCAGATAATGAGATGCTACCACAGTACTGCACAGTAAGGCAGATAATGAGATGTTACCACAGTACTGCACATTATGGCAGATAATGAGATGTTACCACAGTACTGCACAGTAAGGCAGATAATGAGATGCTACCACAGTACTGAACAGTAAGGCAGATAATGAGATGTTACCACAGTACTGCACAGTAAGGCAGAGAATGAGATGTTACCACAGGACTGCACAGTATGGCAGAGAAATAGATGTTACCACAGTACTGCACAGTATGCCAGACAATGAGATGCTACCACAGTTCTGCACATTAAGGCAGATAATGAGATGTTACCACAGTACTGCACTGTATGGCAGAGAATGAGATGTTACCACAGTACTGCACAGTAAGGCAGATAATGAGATGTTACCACAGTACTGCACAGTAAGGCAGAGAATGAGATGTTATCACAGGACTGCACAGTATGGCAGAGAATGAGATGTTACCACAGGACTGCACAGTATGTCAGAGAATGAGATTCTACCACAGTACTGCACAGTATGCCAGATAATGAGATGCTACCACAGTTCTGCACAGTAAGGCAGATTTCGAGATGTTATCACAGTTCTGCACTGTATGGCAGAGAATGAGATGTTACCACAGTACTGCACAGTATGGCAGAGAATTAGATGTTACCACAGTACTGCACAGTAACGCAGATAATGAGATGCTACCACAGTACTGCACAGTATGGCACAGTTAGAGATGTTACCACAGGACTGCACAGTATGGCAGAGCATGAGATGTTACCACAGGACTGCACAGTATGGCAGAGAATGAGATGTTACCACAGGACTGTACAGTATGGCAGAGAATGAGATTCTACCACAGTACTGCACAGTAAGGCAGATAATGAGATGTTACCACAGTAATGCACAGTATGGAATAGAGAATGAGATGTTATCACAGTACTGCACAGTATGCCAGAGAATGTGATGCTACCACAGTACTGCACAGTATGGCAGAGAATGAGATGTTACCACAGTACTGCACAGTAATGCAGAGAATGAGATGTTATCAAAGTACTGCATATTATGGCAGAGAATGAGATTTTACCACAGGACTGCACAGTATGGCAGATTTCGAGATGTTATCACAGTTCTGCACTGTATGGCAGAGAATGAGATGTTACCACAGTACTGCACAGTAATGCAGAGAATGAGATGTTATCAAAGTACTGCATATTATGGCAGAGAATGAGATTTTACCACAGGACTGCACAGTATGGCAGAGAATGAGATGCTACCACAGTACTGCACAGTAATGCAGAGAATGAGATGCTACCACAGTACTGCACAGTAAGGCAGAGAATGAGATGTTACCACAGGACTGCAGAGTTTGGCAGAGAATGAGATTCTACCACAGTACTGCACAGTATGCCAGATAATGAGATGCTACCACAGTTCTGCACAGTAAGGCAGATTTCGAGATGTTATCACAGTTCTGCACTGTATGGCAGAGAATGAGATGTTACCACAGTACTGCACAGTATGGCAGAGAATTAGATGTTACCACAGTACTGCACAGTAAGGCAGATAATGAGATGCTACCACAGTACTGCACAGAAAGGTAGAGAATGAGATGTTATCACAGTACTGCACAGTATGGCAGATAATGAGATGTTACCACAGTACTGCACATTTTGGCAGATAATGAGATGTTACCACAGTACTGCACAGTAAGGCAGATAATGAGATGCTAACACAGTACTGAACAGTAAGGCAGAGAATGAGATGTTACCACAGGACTGCACAGTATGGCAGAGAATGAGATGTTACCACAGTAATGCACAGTAAGGCAGATAATGACATGTTACCAAAGTACTGCACAGTATGGCAGAGAATGAGATTCTACCACAGTACTGCACAGTATGCCAGACAATAAGATGCTACCACAGTTCTGCACAGTAAGGCAGATAATGAGATGTTACCACAGTACTGCACTGTATGGCAGAGAATGAGATGTTACCAGAGTACTGCACAGTATGGCAGAGAATGAGATGTTACCACAGTACTGCACAGTAATGCAGAGAATGAGATGTTATCACAGTACTGCATATTATGGCAGAGAATGAGATTTTACCACAGGACTGCACAGTATGGCAGAGAATGAGATGCTACCACAGTACTGCACAGTAATGCAGAGAATGAGATGCTACCACAGTACTGCACAGTAAGGCAGAGAATGAGATGTTACCACAGGACTGCAGAGTTTGGCAGAGAATGAGATTCTACCACAGTACTGCACAGTATGCCAGATAATGAGATGCTACCACAGTTCTGCACAGTAAGGCAGATTTCGAGATGTTATCACAGTTCTGCACTGTATGGCAGAGAATGAGATGTTACCACAGTACTGCACAGTATGGCAGAGAATTAGATGTTACCACAGTACTGCACAGTAAGGCAGATAATGAGATGCTACCACAGTACTGCACAGAAAGGTAGAGAATGAGATGTTATCACAGTACTGCACAGTATGGCAGAGAATGAGATGTTACCACAGTACTGCACAGTAAGGCAGATAATGAGATGTTACCACAGTACTGCACAGTAAGGCAGATAATTAGATGTTACCACAGTACAGCACAGTAAGGCAGAGAATGAGATGTTACCACAGGACTGCACAGTATGGCAGATAATGAGATGCTACCACAGTACTGCACAGTATGCCAGATAATGAGATCCTACCACAGTTCTGCACAGAAAGGCAGATAATGAGATGCTACCACAGTACTGCTCAGTAAGGCAGAGAATGAGATGTTATCACAGTACTGCACAGTAAGGCAGATAATGAGATGTTACCACAGTACTGCACAGTATGCCAGATAATGAGATGCTACCACAGTACTGCACAGTAAGTCAGATAATGAGATGTTACCACAGTACTGCACAAAATGGCAGAGATTGAGATGTTATCACAGTACTGCACAGTATGCCAGATAATGAGATGCTACCACAGTTCTGCACAGTAAGGCAGAGAATGAGATGTTATCACAGTACTGCACTGTATGGCAGAGAAGGAGATGTTACCACAGTACTGCACAGTAAGGCAGATAATGAGATTTTACCACAGTACTACACAGTAAGGCAGATAACGAGATGCTACCACAGTACTGCACAGTAATGCAGAGAATGAGATGCTACCACAGTACTGCACAGTATGGCAGAGAATGAGATGCTACCAGAGTACTGCACAGTATGGTTGAGAATGAGATCTTACCACAGTACTGCACAGTATGGCAGATAATGAGATGTTACCACAGTACTGCACAATAAGGCAGATTTCGAGATGTTATCACAGTTCTGCACTGTATGGCAGAGAATGAGATGTTACCATAGGACTGCACAGTAATGCAGAGAATGAGATGCTACCACAGTACTGCACAGTAAGGCAGAGAATGAGATGTTACCACAGGACTGCAGAGTTTGGCAGAGAATGAGATTCTACCACAGTACTGCACAGTATGCCAGATAATGAGATGCTACCACAATTCTGCACAGTAAGGCAGATTTCGAGATGTTATCACAGTTCTGCAATGTATGGCAGAGAATGAGATGTTACCACAGTACTGCACAGTATGGCAGAGAATGAGATGTTACCACAGGACTGCACAGTATGGCAGAGAATGAGATTCTACCACAGTACTGCACAGTAAGGCAAATAATGAGATGCTACCAAAGTACTGCACAGTATGGCAGAGAATGAGATTCTACCACAGTACTGCACAGTATGCCAGATAATGAGATGCTACCACAGTTCTGCACAGTAAGGCAGAGAATGAGATTCTACCACTGTACTGCACAGTGAGGCAGAGAATGAGATGTTACCACAGTACAGCACAGTATGGCAAAGAATGAGATGTTACCACAATACTGCACAGTATGGCAGAGAATGAGATTCTACCACAGTATAGCACAGTATGCCAGATAATGAGATGCTACCACAGTTCTGCACAGTAAGTCAGAGAATGAGATTCTTCCACAGTACTGCACAATGAGGCCGGGAATGAGATGTTACCACAGTACAGCACAGTATGGCAAAGAATGAGATTCTACCACAGTACTGCACAGTATGGCAGAAAAAGAGATGTTACCACAGTACTGCACAGTAAGGCAGATAATGAGATGCTACCACAGTACTGCACAGTAAGGCAGATAATGAGATGTTACCACAGTACTGCACATTATGGCAGATAATGAGATGTTACCACAGTACTGCACAGTAAGGCAGATAATGAGATGCTACCACAGTACTGAACAGTAAGGCAGATAATGAGATGTTACCACAGTACTGCACAGTAAGGCAGAGAATGAGATGTTACCACAGGACTGCACAGTATGGCAGAGAAATAGATGTTACCACAGTACTGCACAGTATGCCAGACAATGAGATGCTACCACAGTTCTGCACAGTAAGGCAGATAATGAGATGTTACCACAGTACTGCACTGTATGGCAGAGAATGAGATGTTACCACAGTACTGCACAGTAAGGCAGATAATGAGATGTTACCACAGTACTGCACAGTAAGGCAGAGAATGAGATGTTATCACAGGACTGCACAGTATGGCAGAGAATGAGATGTTACCACAGGACTGCACAGTATGTCAGAGAATGAGATTCTACCACAGTACTGCACAGTATGCCAGATAATGAGATGCTACCACAGTTCTGCACAGTAAGGCAGATTTCGAGATGTTATCACAGTTCTGCACTGTATGGCAGAGAATGAGATGTTACCACAGTACTGCACAGTATGGCAGAGAATTAGATGTTACCACAGTACTGCACAGTAACGCAGATAATGAGATGCTACCACAGTACTGCACAGTATGGCACAGTTAGAGATGTTACCACAGGACTGCACAGTATGGCAGAGCATGAGATGTTACCACAGGACTGCACAGTATGGCAGAGAATGAGATGTTACCACAGGACTGTACAGTATGGCAGAGAATGAGATTCTACCACAGTACTGCACAGTAAGGCAGATAATGAGATGTTACCACAGTACTGCACAGTATGGAATAGAGAATGAGATGTTATCACAGTACTGCACAGTATGCCAGAGAATGAGATGTTACCACAGTACTGCACAGTATGGCAGAGAATTAGATGTTACCACAGTACTGCACAGTAAGGCAGATAATGAGATGTTACCACAGTACTGCACTGTAAGGCAGAGAATGAGATGTTACCAGAGTACTGCACAGTATTTCAGAGAATGAGATGTTACCACAGTACTGCACAGTAATGCAGAGAATGAGATGTTATCACAGTACTGCATAGTATGGCAGAGAATGAGATGTTACCACAGGACTGCACAGTATGGCAGAGAATGAGATGCTACCACAGTACTGCACAGTAATGCAGAGAATGAGATGCTACCACAGTACTGCACAGTAAGGCAGAGAATGAGATGTTACCACAGGACTGCAGAGTTTGGCAGAGAATGAGATTCTACCACAGTACTGCAAAGTATGCCAGATAATGAGATGCTACCACAGTTCTGCACAGTAAGGCAGATTTCGAGATGTTATCACAGTTCTGCACTGTATGGCAGAGAATGAGATGTTACCACAGTACTGCACAGTATGGCAGAGAATTAGATGTTACCACAGTACTGCACAGTAAGGCAGAGAATGAGATGCTACCACAGTACTGCACAGTAAGGCAGAGAATGAGATGTTACCACAGTACTGCACAGTAAGGCAGATAATGAGATGCTTCCACAGTACTGCACAGTAATGCAGAGAATGTGATGCTACCACAGTACTGCACAGTATGGCAGAGAATGAGATGTTACTGCAGTACTGCACAGTAAGGCAAATAATGAGATGCTACCACAGTACTGCACAGAATGGCAGAGAATGAGATTCTACAACAGTACTGCACTGTATGCCAGATAATGATATTCTACCACAGTTCTGCACAGTAAGGCAGAGAATGAGATGTTACCAGAGTACTGCACAGTAATGCAGAGAATGAGATGTTACCACAGTACTGCACAGTAAGGCAGAGAATGAGATGTTACCACAGGACTGCACAGTATGGCAGAGAATGAGATGTTACCACAGTAATGCACATTAAGGCAGATAATGACATGTTACCAAAGTACTGCACAGTATGGCAGAGAATGAGATTCTACCACAGTACTGCACAGTATGCCAGACAATAAGATGCTGCCACAGTTCTGCACAGTAAGGCAGATAATGAGATGTTACCACAGTACTGCACTGTATGGCAGAGAATGAGATGTTACCAGAGTACTGCACAGTAATGCAGAGAATGAGATGTTATCACAGTACTGCATAGTATGGCAGAGAATGAGATGTTACCACAGGACTGCACAGTATGGCAGAGAATGAGATGCTACCACAGTACTGCACAGTAATGCAGAGAATGAGATGCTACCACAGTACTGCACAGTAAGGCAGAGAATGAGATGTTACCACAGGACTGCAGAGTTTGGCAGAGAATGAGATTCTACCACAGTACTGCAAAGTATGCCAGATAATGAGATGCTACCACAGTTCTGCACAGTAAGGCAGATTTTGAGATGTTATCACAGTTCTGCACTGTATGGCAGAGAATGAGATGTTACCACAGTACTGCACAGTATGGCAGAGAATTAGATGTTACCACAGTACTGCACAGTAAGGCAGAGAATGAGATGCTACCACAGTACTGCACAGTAAGGCAGAGAATGAGATGTTACCACAGTACTGCACAGTAAGGCAGATAATGAGATGCTACCACAGTACTGCACAGTAATGCAGAGAATGTGATGCTATCACAGTACTGCACAGTATGGCAGAGAATGAGATGTTACTGCAGTACTGCACAGTAAGGCAAATAATGAGATGCTACCAAAGTACTGCACAGAATGGCAGAGAATGAGATTCTACAACAGTACTGCACTGTATGCCAGATAATGATATTCTACCACAGTTCTGCACAGTAAGGCAGAGAATGAGATTCTACCACAGTACTGCACAGTGAGGCAGAGAATGAGATGTTACCACAGTACAGCACAGTATGGCAAAGAATGAGATGTTACCACAGTACTGCACAGTATGGCAGAGAAGGAGATTCTTCCACAGTACTGCTAAGTGAGGCAGGGAATGAGATGTTACCACAGCACAGCACAGTATGGCAAAGAATGAGATTCTACCACAGTACTGCACAGTATGGCAGAAAAAGAGATGTCACCACAGTACTGCACAGTAAGGCAGATAATGAGATGCTACCACAGTACTGCACAGTAAGGCAGATAATGAGATGTTACCACAGTACTGCACATTTTGGCAGATAATGAGATGTTACCACAGTACTGCACAGTAAGGCAGATAATGAGATGCTAACACAGTACTGAACAGTAAGGCAGAGAATGAGATGTTACCACAGGACTGCACAGTATGGCAGAGAATGAGATGTTACCACAGTAATGCACAGTAAGGCAGATAATGACATGTTACCAAAGTACTGCACAGTATGGCAGAGAATGAGATTCTACCACAGTACTGCACAGTATGCCAGACAATAAGATGCTACCACAGTTCTGCACAGTAAGGCAGATAATGAGATGTTACCACAGTACTGCACTGTATGGCAGAGAATGAGATGTTACCAGAGTACTGCACAGTATGGCAGAGAATGAGATGTTACCACAGTACTGCACAGTAATGCAGAGAATGAGATGTTATCACAGTACTGCATATTATGGCAGAGAATGAGATTTTACCACAGGACTGCACAGTATGGCAGAGAATGAGATGCTACCACAGTACTGCACAGTAATGCAGAGAATGAGATGCTACCACAGTACTGCACAGTAAGGCAGAGAATGAGATGTTACCACAGGACTGCAGAGTTTGGCAGAGAATGAGATTCTACCACAGTACTGCACAGTATGCCAGATAATGAGATGCTACCACAGTTCTGCACAGTAAGGCAGATTTCGAGATGTTATCACAGTTCTGCACAGAAAGGTAGAGAATGAGATGTTATCACAGTACTGCACAGTATGGCAGAGAATGAGATGTTACCACAGTACTGCACAGTAAGGCAGATAATGAGATGTTACCACAGTACTGCACAGTAAGGCAGATAATTAGATGTTACCACAGTACAGCACAGTAAGGCAGAGAATGAGATGTTACCACAGGACTGCACAGTATGGCAGATAATGAGATGCTACCACAGTACTGCACAGTATGCCAGATAATGAGATCCTACCACAGTTCTGCACAGAAAGGCAGATAATGAGATGCTACCACAGTACTGCTCAGTAAGGCAGAGAATGAGATGTTATCACAGTACTGCACAGTAAGGCAGATAATGAGATGTTACCACAGTACTGCACAGTATGCCAGATAATGAGATGCTACCACAGTACTGCACAGTAAGTCAGATAATGAGATGTTACCACAGTACTGCACAGTATGGCAGAGAATGAGATGTTATTACAGTACTGCACAGTATGCCAGATAATGAGATGCTACCACAGTTCTGCACAGTAAGGCAGAGAATGAGATGTTATCACAGTACTGCACTGTATGGCAGAGAAGGAGATGTTACCACAGTACTGCACAGTAAGGCAGATAATGAGATTTTACCACAGTACTACACAGTAAGGCAGATAACGAGATGCTACCACAGTACTGCACAGTAATGCAGAGAATGAGATGCTACCACAGTACTGCACAGTATGGCAGAGAATGAGATGCTACCACAGTACTGCACAGAAAGGTAGAGAATGAGATGTTATCACAGTACTGCACAGTATGGCAGAGAATGAGATGTTACCACAGTACTGCACAGTAAGGCAGATAATGAGATGTTACCACAGTACTGCACAGTAAGGCAGATAATTAGATGTTACCACAGTACAGCACAGTAAGGCAGAGAATGAGATGTTACCACAGGACTGCACAGTATGGCAGATAATGAGATGCTACCACAGTACTGCACAGTATGCCAGATAATGAGATCCTACCACAGTTCTGCACAGAAAGGCAGATAATGAGATGCTACCACAGTACTGCTCAGTAAGGCAGAGAATGAGATGTTATCACAGTACTGCACAGTAAGGCAGATAATGAGATGTTACCACAGTACTGCACAGTATGCCAGATAATGAGATGCTACCACAGTACTGCACAGTAAGTCAGATAATGAGATGTTACCACAGTACTGCACAGTATGGCAGAGAATGAGATGTTATCACAGTACTGCACAGTATGCCAGATAATGAGATGCTACCACAGTTCTGCACAGTAAGGCAGAGAATGAGATGTTATCACAGTACTGCACTGTATGGCAGAGAAGGAGATGTTACCACAGTACTGCACAGTAAGGCAGATAATGAGATTTTACCACAGTACTACACAGTAAGGCAGATAACGAGATGCTACCACAGTACTGCACAGTAATGCAGAGAATGAGATGCTACCACAGTACTGCACAGTATGGCCGAGAATGAGATGCTACCACAGTACTGCACAGTATGGTTGAGAATGAGATCTTACCACAGTACTGCACAGTATGGCAGATAATGAGATGTTACCACAGTACTGCACAATAAGGCAGATTTCGAGATGTTATCACAGTTCTGCACTGTATGGCAGAGAATGAGATGTTACCATAGGACTGCACAGTAATGCAGAGAATGAGATGCTACCACAGTACTGCACAGTAAGGCAGAGAATGAGATGTTACCACAGGACTGCAGAGTTTGGCAGAGAATGAGATTCTACCACAGTACTGCACAGTATGCCAGATAATGAGATGCTACCACAGTTCTGCACTGTAAGGCAGATTTCGAGATGTTATCACAGTTCTGCACTGTATGGCAGAGAATGAGATGTTACCACAGTACTGCACAGTATGGCAGAGAATTAGATGTTACCACAGTACTGCACAGTAAGGCAGATAATGAGATGCTACCACAGTACTGCACAGTATGGCAGAGAATGAGATGTTATCACAGTACTGCACAGTATGGCAGAGAATGAGATGTTACCACAGGACTGCACAGTATGGCAGAGAATAAGATGTTACCACAGGACTGCACAGTATGGCAGAGAATGAGATTCTACCACAGTACTGCACAGTAAGGCAAATAATGAGATTCTACCAAAGTACTGCACAGTATGGCAGAGAATGAGATTCTACCACAGTACTGCACAGTATGCCAGATAATGAGATTCTACCACAGTTCTGCACAGTTAAGCAGATTTCGAGATGTTATCACAGTTCTGCACTGTATGGCAGAGAATGAGATGTTACCACAGTACTGCACAGTATGGCAGAGAATTAGATGTTTCCACAGTACTGCACAGTAAGGCAGATAATGAGATGCTACCACAGTACTGCACAGAATGGCAGAGAATGAGATGTTTTCACAGTACTGCACAGTATGGCAGAGAACGAGATGTTACCACAGGACTGCACAGTATGGCAGAGAAAGAGATGTTACCACAGGACTGCACAGTAATGCAGAGAATGAGATGCTACCACAGTACTGCACAGTAAGGCAGAGAATGAGATGTTACCACAGGACTGCAGAGTTTGGCAGAGAATGAGATTCTACCACAGTACTGCACAGTATGCCAGATAATGAAATGCTACCACAGTTCTGCACAGTAAGGCAGATTTCGAGATGTTATCACAGTTCTGCACTGTATGGCAGATAATGAGATGTTACCACAGTACTGCACAGTAAGGCAGATAATGAGATGCTACCAAAGTACTGCACAGTGTGGCAGAGAATGAGATGTTACTGCAGTACTGCACAGTAAGGCAAATAATGAGATGCTACCAAAGTACTGCACAGTATGGCAGAGAATGAGATTCTACCACAGTACTGCACAGTATGCCAGATAATGAGATGCTACCACAGTTCTGCACAGAAAGGCAGAGAATGAGATTCTACCAAAGTACTGCACAGTGAGGCAGAGAATGAGATGTTACCACAGTACAGCACAGTATGGCAAAGAATGAGATGTTACCACAGTACTGCGCAGTATGGCAGAGAATGAGATTCTACCACAGTACAGCACAGTATGCCAGATAATGAGATGCTACCACAGTTCTGCACAGTAAGGCAGATTTCGAGATGTTATCACAGTTCTGCACAGTAAGGCAGAGAATGAGATTCTTCCACAGTACTGCACAGTGAGGCAGGGAATGAGATGTTACCACAGTACAGCACAGTATGGCAACGAATGAGATTCTACCACAGAACTGCAGAGTTTGGCAGAAAAAGAGATGTTACCACAGTACTGCACAGTAAGGCAGATAATGAGATGCTACCACAGTACTGCACAGTAAGGCAGATAATGAGATGTTACCACAGTACTGCACATTATGGCAGATAATGAGATGTTACCACAGTACTGCACAGTATGGCAGATAATGAGATGCTACCACAGTACTGAACAGTAAGGCAGATAATGAGATGTTACCACAGTACTGCACAGTAAGGCAGAGAATGAGATGTTACCACAGGACTGCACAGTATGGCAGAGAATGAGATGTTACCACAGTACTGCACAGTATGCCAGACAATGAGATGCTACCACAGTTCTGCACAGTAAGGCAGATAATGAGATGTTACCACAGTACTGCACTGTATGGCAGAGAATGAGATGTTACCACAGTACTGCACAGTATTGCAGAGAATGAGATGTTACCACAGTACTGCACAGTAAGGCAGAGAATGAGATGTTATCAAGATACTGCACAGTATGGCAGAGAATGAGATGTTACCACAGGACTGCACAGTATGGCAGAGAATGAGATGTTACCACAGGACTGCACAGTATGTCAGAGAATGAGATTCTACCACAGTACTGCACAGTATGCCAGATAATGAGATGCTACCACAGTTCTTCACAGTAAGGCAGATTTCCAGATGTTATCACAGTTCTGCACTGTATGGCAGAGAATGAGATGTTACCACAGTACTGCACAGTATGGCAGAGAATTAGATGTTACCACAGTACTGCACAGTAACGCAGATAATGAGATGCTACCACAGTACTGCACAGTACGGCAGAGTTAGAGATGTTACCACAGGACTGCACAGTATGGCAGAGAATGAGATTCTACCACAGTACTGCACAGTAAGGCAGATAACGAGATGTTACCACAGTACTGCACAGTATGGCAGAGAATGAGATGTTATCACAGTACTGCACAGTATGCCAGAGAATGAGATGCTACCACAGTTCAGCACAGTAAGGCAGATTTCGATATGTTATCACAGTTCTGCACTGTATGGCAGAGAATGAGATGTTACCACAGTACTGCACTGTATGGCAGAGAATGAGACGCTACCACAGTACTGCACAGTAAGGCAGATAATGAGATGTTACCACAGGACTGCACAGTATGGCAGAGAATGAGATGCTACCACAGTACTGCACAGTTTGGCAGAGAATGAGATGTTACTGCAGTACTGCACAGTAAGGCAAATAATGAGATGCTACCAAAGTACTGCACAGTATGGCAGAGAATGAGATTCTACCACAGTACTGCACAGTATGCCAGATAATGAGATGCTACCACAGTTCTGCACAGTAAGGCAGAGAATGAGATTCTACCACAGTACTGCACAGTGAGGCAGAGAATGAGATGTTACCACAGTACAGCACAGTATGGCAAAGAATGAGATGTTACCACAGTACTGCACAGTATGGCAGAGAATGAGATTCTACCACAGTACTGAACAGTAAGGCAGATAATGAGATGTTACCACAGTACTGCACAGTAAGGCAGAG
This sequence comes from Brachymystax lenok tsinlingensis, assembly GCA_030435695.1. NCBI lineage: Eukaryota > Metazoa > Chordata > Actinopteri > Salmoniformes > Salmonidae > Brachymystax > Brachymystax lenok. The sequence continues at coordinate 42,214,386 of CM059813.1, forward strand.
AATGAGATGTTACCACAGGACTGCACAGTATGGCAGAGAATGAGATGTTACCACAGTACTGCACAGTATGCCAGACAATGAGATGCTACCACAGTTCTGCACAGTAAGGCAGATAATGAGATGTTACCACAGTACTGCACTGTATGGCAGAAAATGAGATGTTACCACAGTACTGCACAGTATGGCAGAGAATGAGATGTTACCACAGTACTGCACAGTGAGGCAGAGAATGAGATGTTATCACAGTACTGCATAGTATGGCAGAGAATGAGATGTTACCACAGGACTGCACAGTATGGCAGAGAATGAGATGTTACCACAGGACTGCACAGTATGTCAGAGAATGAGATTCTACCACAGTACTGCACAGTAAGGCAGATAATGAGATGTTACCACAGTACTGCACTGTATGGCAGAGAATGAGATGTTACCACAGTACTGCACAGTAAGGCAGATAATGAGATGCTACCACAGTACTGCACAGTATGGCAGAGAATGAGATGCTACTGCAGTACTGCACAGTAAGGCAAATAATGAGATGCTACCAAAGTACTGCACGGTATGGCAGAGATTGAGATTCTACCACAGTACTGCACAGTATGCCAGATAATGAGATGCTACCACAGTTCTGCACAGTAAGGCAGAGAATGAGATTCTACCACAGTACTGCACAGTGAGGCAGAGAATGAGATGTTACCACAGTACAGCACAGTATTGCAAGGAATGAGATTCTATCACAGTACTGTGGAGTATGGCAGAAAAAGAGATGTTACCACAGTACTGCACAGTAAGGCAGATAATGAGATGCTACCACAGTACTGCACAGTAAGGCAGATAATGAGATGCTACCACAGTACTGAACAGTAAGGCAGATAATGAAATGTTACCACAGTACTGCACAGTAAGGCAGAGAATGAGATGTTACCACAGGACTGCACAGTATGGCAGAGAATGAGATGTTACCACAGTACTGCACAGTAACGAAGAGAATGAGATGTTATCACAGGACTGCACAGTATGGCAGAGAATGAGATGCTACCACAGTACTGCACAGTAATGCAGAGAATGAGATGCTACCACAGTACTGCACAGTAAGGCAGAGAATGAGATGTTACCACAGGACTGCAGAGTTTGGCAGAGAATGAGATTCTACCACAGTACTGCAAAGTATGCCAGATAATGAGATGCTACCACAGTTCTGCACAGTAAGGCAGATTTTGAGATGTTATCACAGTTCTGCACTGTATGGCAGAGAATGAGATGTTACCACAGTACTGCACAGTATGGCAGAGAATTAGATGTTACCACAGTACTGCACAGTAAGGCAGAGAATGAGATGCTACCACAGTACTGCACAGTAAGGCAGAGAATGAGATGTTACCACAGTACTGCACAGTAAGGCAGATAATGAGATGCTACCACAGTACTGCACAGTAATGCAGAGAATGTGATGCTATCACAGTACTGCACAGTATGGCAGAGAATGAGATGTTACTGCAGTACTGCACAGTAAGGCAAATAATGAGATGCTACCAAAGTACTGCACAGAATGGCAGAGAATGAGATTCTACAACAGTACTGCACTGTATGCCAGATAATGATATTCTACCACAGTTCTGCACAGTAAGGCAGAGAATGAGATTCTACCACAGTACTGCACAGTGAGGCAGAGAATGAGATGTTACCACAGTACAGCACAGTATGGCAAAGAATGAGATGTTACCACAGTACTGCACAGTATGGCAGAGAAGGAGATTCTTCCACAGTACTGCTAAGTGAGGCAGGGAATGAGATGTTACCACAGCACAGCACAGTATGGCAAAGAATGAGATTCTACCACAGTACTGCACAGTATGGCAGAAAAAGAGATGTCACCACAGTACTGCACAGTAAGGCAGATAATGAGATGCTACCACAGTACTGCACAGTAAGGCAGATAATGAGATGTTACCACAGTACTGCACATTTTGGCAGATAATGAGATGTTACCACAGTACTGCACAGTAAGGCAGATAATGAGATGCTAACACAGTACTGAACAGTAAGGCAGAGAATGAGATGTTACCACAGGACTGCACAGTATGGCAGAGAATGAGATGTTACCACAGTAATGCACAGTAAGGCAGATAATGACATGTTACCAAAGTACTGCACAGTATGGCAGAGAATGAGATTCTACCACAGTACTGCACAGTATGCCAGACAATAAGATGCTACCACAGTTCGGCACAGTAAGGCAGATAATGAGATGTTACCACAGTACTGCACTGTATGGCAGAGAATGAGATGTTACCAGAGTACTGCACAGTATGGCAGAGAATGAGATGTTACCACAGTACTGCACAGTAATGCAGAGAATGAGATGTTATCACAGTACTGCATATTATGGCAGAGAATGAGATTTTACCACAGGACTGCACAGTATGGCAGAGAATGAGATGCTACCACAGTACTGCACAGTAATGCAGAGAATGAGATGCTACCACAGTACTGCACAGTAAGGCAGAGAATGAGATGTTACCACAGGACTGCAGAGTTTGGCAGAGAATGAGATTCTACCACAGTACTGCACAGTATGCCAGATAATGAGATGCTACCACAGTTCTGCACAGTAAGGCAGATTTCGAGATGTTATCACAGTTCTGCACAGAAAGGTAGAGAATGAGATGTTATCACAGTACTGCACAGTATGGCAGAGAATGAGATGTTACCACAGTACTGCACAGTAAGGCAGATAATGAGATGTTACCACAGTACTGCACAGTAAGGCAGATAATTAGATGTTACCACAGTACAGCACAGTAAGGCAGAGAATGAGATGTTACCACAGGACTGCACAGTATGGCAGATAATGAGATGCTACCACAGTACTGCACAGTATGCCAGATAATGAGATCCTACCACAGTTCTGCACAGAAAGGCAGATAATGAGATGCTACCACAGTACTGCTCAGTAAGGCAGAGAATGAGATGTTATCACAGTACTGCACAGTAAGGCAGATAATGAGATGTTACCACAGTACTGCACAGTATGCCAGATAATGAGATGCTACCACAGTACTGCACAGTAAGTCAGATAATGAGATGTTACCACAGTACTGCACAGTATGGCAGAGAATGAGATGTTATTACAGTACTGCACAGTATGCCAGATAATGAGATGCTACCACAGTTCTGCACAGTAAGGCAGAGAATGAGATGTTATCACAGTACTGCACTGTATGGCAGAGAAGGAGATGTTACCACAGTACTGCACAGTAAGGCAGATAATGAGATTTTACCACAGTACTACACAGTAAGGCAGATAACGAGATGCTACCACAGTACTGCACAGTAATGCAGAGAATGAGATGCTACCACAGTACTGCACAGTATGGCAGAGAATGAGATGCTACCACAGTACTGCACAGAAAGGTAGAGAATGAGATGTTATCACAGTACTGCACAGTATGGCAGAGAATGAGATGTTACCACAGTACTGCACAGTAAGGCAGATAATGAGATGTTACCACAGTACTGCACAGTAAGGCAGATAATTAGATGTTACCACAGTACAGCACAGTAAGGCAGAGAATGAGATGTTACCACAGGACTGCACAGTATGGCAGATAATGAGATGCTACCACAGTACTGCACAGTATGCCAGATAATGAGATCCTACCACAGTTCTGCACAGAAAGGCAGATAATGAGATGCTACCACAGTACTGCTCAGTAAGGCAGAGAATGAGATGTTATCACAGTACTGCACAGTAAGGCAGATAATGAGATGTTACCACAGTACTGCACAGTATGCCAGATAATGAGATGCTACCACAGTACTGCACAGTAAGTCAGATAATGAGATGTTACCACAGTACTGCACAGTATGGCAGAGAATGAGATGTTATCACAGTACTGCACAGTATGCCAGATAATGAGATGCTACCACAGTTCTGCACAGTAAGGCAGAGAATGAGATGTTATCACAGTACTGCACTGTATGGCAGAGAAGGAGATGTTACCACAGTACTGCACAGTAAGGCAGATAATGAGATTTTACCACAGTACTACACAGTAAGGCAGATAACGAGATGCTACCACAGTACTGCACAGTAATGCAGAGAATGAGATGCTACCACAGTACTGCACAGTATGGCAGAGAATGAGATGCTACCACAGTACTGCACAGTATGGTTGAGAATGAGATCTTACCACAGTACTGCACAGTATGGCAGATAATGAGATGTTACCACAGTACTGCACAATAAGGCAGATTTCGAGATGTTATCACAGTTCTGCACTGTATGGCAGAGAATGAGATGTTACCATAGGACTGCACAGTAATGCAGAGAATGAGATGCTACCACAGTACTGCACAGTAAGGCAGAGAATGAGATGTTACCACAGGACTGCAGAGTTTGGCAGAGAATGAGATTCTACCACAGGACTGCACAGTATGCCAGATAATGAGATGCTACCACAGTTCTGCACTGTAAGGCAGATTTCGAGATGTTATCACAGTTCTGCACTGTATGGCAGAGAATGAGATGTTACCACAGTACTGCACAGTATGGCAGAGAATTAGATGTTACCACAGTACTGCACAGTAAGGCAGATAATGAGATGCTACCACAGTACTGCACAGTATGGCAGAGAATGAGATGTTATCACAGTACTGCACAGTATGGCAGAGAATGAGATGTTACCACAGGACTGCACAGTATGGCAGAGAATAAGATGTTACCACAGGACTGCACAGTATGGCAGAGAATGAGATTCTACCACAGTACTGCACAGTAAGGCAAATAATGAGATTCTACCAAAGTACTGCACAGTATGGCAGAGAATGAGATTCTACCACAGTACTGCACAGTATGCCAGATAATGAGATTCTACCACAGTTCTGCACAGTTAAGCAGATTTCGAGATGTTATCACAGTTCTGCACTGTATGGCAGAGAATGAGATGTTACCACAGTACTGCACAGTATGGCAGAGAATTAGATGTTTCCACAGTACTGCACAGTAAGGCAGATAATGAGATGCTACCACAGTACTGCACAGAATGGCAGAGAATGAGATGTTTTCACAGTACTGCACAGTATGGCAGAGAATGAGATGTTACCACAGGACTGCACAGTATGGCAGAGAAAGAGATGTTACCACAGGACTGCACAGTAATGCAGAGAATGAGATGCTACCACAGTACTGCACAGTAAGGCAGAGAATGAGATGTTACCACAGGACTGCAGAGTTTGGCAGAGAATGAGATTCTACCACAGTACTGCACAGTATGCCAGATAATGAAATGCTACCACAGTTCTGCACAGTAAGGCAGATTTCGAGATGTTATCACAGTTCTGCACTGTATGGCAGATAATGAGATGTTACCACAGTACTGCACAGTAAGGCAGATAATGAGATGCTACCAAAGTACTGCACAGTGTGGCAGAGAATGAGATGTTACCACAGTACTGCACAGTAAGGCAGATAATGAGATGTTACCACAGTACTGCACTGTATGGCAGAGAATTAGACGTTACCACAGTACTGCACAGTAAGGCAGATAATGAGATGCTACCACAGTACTGCACAGTAATGCAGAGAATGAGATGCTACCACAGTACTGCACAGTATGGCAGAGAATGAGATGTTACTGCAGTACTGCACAGTAAGGCAAATAATGAGATGCTACCAAAGTACTGCACAGTATGGCAGAGAATGAGATTCTACCACAGTACTGCACAGTATGCCAGATAATGAGATGCTACCACAGTTCTGCACAGAAAGGCAGAGAATGAGATTCTACCACAGTACTGCACAGTGAGGCAGAGAATGAGATGTTACCACAGTACAGCACAGTATGGCAAAGAATGAGATGTTACCACAGTACTGCGCAGTATGGCAGAGAATGAGATTCTACCACAGTACAGCACAGTATGCCAGATAATGAGATGCTACCACAGTTCTGCACAGTAAGGCAGATTTCGAGATGTTATCACAGTTCTGCACAGTAAGGCAGAGAATGAGATTCTTCCACAGTACTGCACAGTGAGGCAGGGAATGAGATGTTACCACAGTACAGCACAGTATGGCAACGAATGAGATTCTACCACAGAACTGCAGAGTATGGCAGAAAAAGAGATGTTACCACAGTACTGCACAGTAAGGCAGATAATGAGATGCTACCACAGTACTGCACAGTAAGGCAGATAATGAGATGTTACCACAGTACTGCACATTATGGCAGATAATGAGATGTTACCACAGTACTGCACAGTATGGCAGATAATGAGATGCTACCACAGTACTGAACAGTAAGGCAGATAATGAGATGTTACCACAGTACTGCACAGTAAGGCAGAGAATGAGATGTTACCACAGGACTGCACAGTATGGCAGAGAATGAGATGTTACCACAGTACTGCACAGTATGCCAGACAATGAGATGCTACCACAGTTCTGCACAGTAAGGCAGATAATGAGATGTTACCACAGTACTGCACTGTATGGCAGAGAATGAGATGTTACCACAGTACTGCACAGTATTGCAGAGAATGAGATGTTACCACAGTACTGCACAGTAAGGCAGAGAATGAGATGTTATCAAGATACTGCACAGTATGGCAGAGAATGAGATGTTACCACAGGACTGCACAGTATGGCAGAGAATGAGATGTTACCACAGGACTGCACAGTATGTCAGAGAATGAGATTCTACCACAGTACTGCACAGTATGCCAGATAATGAGATGCTACCACAGTTCTTCACAGTAAGGCAGATTTCCAGATGTTATCACAGTTCTGCACTGTATGGCAGAGAATGAGATGTTACCACAGTACTGCACAGTATGGCAGAGAATTAGATGTTACCACAGTACTGCACAGTAACGCAGATAATGAGATGCTACCACAGTACTGCACAGTACGGCAGAGTTAGAGATGTTACCACAGGACTGCACAGTATGGCAGAGAATGAGATTCTACCACAGTACTGCACAGTAAGGCAGATAACGAGATGTTACCACAGTACTGCACAGTATGGCAGAGAATGAGATGTTATCACAGTACTGCACAGTATGCCAGAGAATGAGATGCTACCACAGTTCAGCACAGTAAGGCAGATTTCGATATGTTATCACAGTTCTGCACTGTATGGCAGAGAATGAGATGTTACCACAGTACTGCACAGTATGGCAGAGAATTAGATGTTACCACAGTACTGCACAGTAAGGCAGATAATGAGATGCTACCACAGTACTGCACAGTATGGCAGAGAATGAGATGTTATCACAGTACTGCACAGTATGGCAGAGAATGAGATGTTACCACAGGACTGCACAGTATGGCAGAGAATGAGATGTTACCACAGGACTGCACAGTATGGCAGAGAATGAGATTCTACCACAGTACTGCACAGTAAGGCAGATAATGAGATGTTACCACAGTACTGCACTGTATGGCAGAGAATGAGACGCTACCACAGTACTGCACAGTAAGGCAGATAATGAGATGCTACCACAGTACTGCACAGTAATGCAGAGAATGAGATGCTACCACAGTACTGCACAGTTTGGCAGAGAATGAGATGTTACTGCAGTACTGCACAGTAAGGCAAATAATGAGATGCTACCAAAGTACTGCACAGTATGGCAGAGAATGAGATTCTACCACAGTACTGCACAGTATGCCAGATAATGAGATGCTACCACAGTTCTGCACAGTAAGGCAGAGAATGAGATTCTACCACAGTACTGCACAGTGAGGCAGAGAATGAGATGTTACCACAGTACAGCACAGTATGGCAAAGAATGAGATGTTACCACAGTACTGCACAGTATGGCAGAGAATGAGATTCTACCACAGTACTGAACAGTAAGGCAGATAATGAGATGTTACCACAGTACTGCACAGTAAGGCAGAGAATGAGATGTTACCACAGGACTGCACAGTATGGCAGAGAATGAGATGTTACCACAGTACTGCACAGTATGCCAGACAATGAGATGCTACCACAGTTCTGCACAGTAAGGCAGATAATGAGATGTTACCACAGTACTGCACTGTATGGCAGAAAATGAGATGTTACCACAGTACTGCACAGTATGGCAGAGAATGAGATGTTACCACAGTACTGCACAGTGAGGCAGAGAATGAGATGTTATCACAGTACTGCATAGTATGGCAGAGAATGAGATGTTACCACAGGACTGCACAGTATGGCAGAGAATGAGATGTTACCACAGGACTGCACAGTATGTCAGAGAATGAGATTCTACCACAGTACTGCACAGTAAGGCAGATAATGAGATGTTACCACAGTACTGCACTGTATGCAGAGAATGAGATGTTACCACAGTACTGCACAGTAAGGCAGATAATGAGATGCTACCACAGTACTGCACAGTATGGCAGAGAATGAGATGCTACTGCAGTACTGCACAGTAAGGCAAATAATGAGATGCTACCAAAGTACTGCACGGTATGGCAGAGATTGAGATTCTACCACAGTACTGCACAGTATGCCAGATAATGAGATGCTACCACAGTTCTGCACAGTAAGGCAGAGAATGAGATTCTACCACAGTACTGCACAGTGAGGCAGAGAATGAGATGTTACCACAGTACAGCACAGTATTGCAAGGAATGAGATTCTATCACAGTACTGTGGAGTATGGCAGAAAAAGAGATGTTACCACAGTACTGCACAGTAAGGCAGATAATGAGATGCTACCACAGTACTGCACAGTAAGGCAGATAATGAGATGTTTCCACAGTACTGCACAGTATGGCAGATAATGAGATGTTACCACAGTACTGCACAGTAAGGCAGATAATGAGATGCTACCACAGTACTGAACAGTAAGGCAGATAATGAAATGTTACCACAGTACTGCACAGTAAGGCAGAGAATGAGATGTTACCACAGGACTGCACAGTATGGCAGAGAATGAGATGTTACCACAGTACTGCACAGTAACGAAGAGAATGAGATGTTACCACAGTAATGCACAGTAAGGCAGATAATGAGATGTTACCACAGTACTGCGCAGTATGGCAGAGAATGAGATTCTACCACAGTACTGCACAGTACGCCAGACAATGAGATGCTACCACAGTAAGGCACAGTAAGGCAGATAATGAGATGTTACCACAGTACTGCACTGTATGGCAGAGAATGAGATGTTACCACAGTACTGCACAGTATGGCAGAGAATGAGATGTTACCACAGTACTGCACAGTAAGGCAGAGAATGAGATGTTATCACAGTACTGCATAGTATGGCAGAGAATGAGATGTTACCACAGGACTGCACAGTATGGCAGAGAATGAGATGTTACCACAGGACTGCACAGTGTGTCAGAGAATGAGATTCTACCACAGTACTGCACAGTATGCCAGATAATGAGATGCTACCACAGTTCTGCACAGTATGGCAGATTTCGAGATGTTATCACAGTACTGCACAGTATGGCAGAGAATGAGATGTTACCACCGTACTGCACAGTATGGCAGAGAATGAGATGTTACCACAGTGCTGCACAGTAAGGCAGATAATGAGATGTTACCACAGTACTGCACAGTACGCCAGATAATGAGATGCTACCACAGTTCTGCACAGTAAGGCAGATAATGAGATGTTACCACAGTACTGCACAGTAAGGCATAGAATGAGATGTTATCACAGTACTGCACTGTGTGGCAGAGAAGGAGATGTTACCACAGTACTGCACAGTAAGGCAGATAATGAGATGCTACCACAGTACTGCACAGTAATGCAGAGAATGAGATGATACCACAGTACTGCACAGTGAGGCAGGGAATGAGATGCTACCACAGTACTGCACAGTAATGCAGAAAATGAGATGCTACCACAGTACTGCACAGTATGGCAGAGAATGAGATGATACCACAGTACTGCTCTGTAAGGCAGATAATTAGATGATTCCACAGTACTTCACAGTAAGGCAGAGAATGAGATATTGTCACAGTACTGCACTGTACGGCAAGTAACAGGGAATGGGATTTGGAACAGAATGAAGTGGTCTTCATTTCCACTTCCTTCAAAAACATTTTGAGCATGCCTAGAAAATAATTTGCCAATAAAGAATTCTAAGAAAAAAAACTTATCACAAAGCCTTGGTTCAGAAGCCCCAACTAAGCTGCCTCCAGATGGATGGTTTCAAATTGCTCTTCAAATGCAACACTGACCTGGCCCATCCATCTCTATCTCAGTGCGTCTCTCTGGGAGGTTTGAGCATTGCACTGCTGAACTGTCCATGCCTTTTCTATTCCTCTCTCTATATCTCTCTGTGAGGCTGGGCTGGCCTCAGTGACCCACTCTGGTAACCTGAGACACTGCATTGCTCTCGTCCAGTCACACTCCCCCTCTCCCCGTCCCTCTCCCAGTCCCTTTCCTCCTCTTCCCTCTCCCCGTCCCTCTCCCCGTCCCTCTCCCCGTCCCATCTCCCCGTCCATCTCCCTGTCTTGTACTAGGCTTTCACTTCACTTTCGTAACCCTTCTGTGCCTGTAAACCACATTCACCCCCATTCTTCCTTTCTGGTATCTGATAAAGAACAGAACACTGAAACTCTATCTGTCACCTCCCCACACATCCTACACAATGTTATCACTTATCACTGACCTTTACTTAAACAGGTAAGTTTTATGTAACAACGACTCAAGGGAAGAGTTGAGGTGAGGCGAGGATATAGATTTTAGTGGCTTTTGAGTGTCTGTCTGAGGTATGACAACTATTTGGATAACACTGTTCATAGCTCTTAGCAGCTAGTCGTCAAGCCATTGTGGTTGCTTATTTGGAATTACATTATTATTTACATACATCCAATCATGGGAAATGACTTTGGTCCAGCTAATCATTAGGACATGAAAGAAATCAAATCAGACCAGTTTTTGTACATTCACATCGTAGCAGTACAAACTCAAATGAACACTTGCCCAAACACATCCAGCTCTGACCTCTGCTCATGTAAGAGCTGCTAATACGATCTAACGACTGGCAAACTACTTTGAAACATCAAGTGCCTGACTGCTCAACAATAACGACATACATGTATGCCTTTGAATATCCAATTAGCACCACAAATGGCCACAAGAGGTCCTGTCAGGGGTGTGTATGCGTTGTATCATGTGTTTGCCTTTGTGTGTGGTACCTGCCTATTTGGCTGGAAACTGTCAATGTCTCTGACTAATGAGATTGGTAGAACACCAGCGGCTAATGCAGGCTGCTGCCATCAAGTCCCCCATTTAAAGCAGCACTGATCTGATTGCTGGAGTTTATTGGAAAATGGAGAGAGCCGGGCTGTGCTCACAGTGTCTCTCTTAGTACCTCACTCACTGAGTGGACCGGGAAATGCTCCAGTCTTTACCTAGTTAGCACCCTTATCAGTTGGAACGAGTTGGGGGTCACTTTGTAAAAGGAGATGTTTTAATTTAATTTTGTTGTGGAGACTGACAGGAAGTAGCTCAGTCAATAACTCCCTACATGATTAGATACATGTGGGGCAGGTAGGAGAGTAAGAGCCTATTGTCTGGACTTGTTTTAGAAGAAATAGGGATGTACTGGACAGGGTATTGTTTCCCAGCCATTCCCAGGCTTTTTAACACCTATAGGGGAACTTTGTTTATAATGCTGAGCCGCATGCTGTAGGTCATTTAATGTAAGTGTCTATGTAGTAATGCTATGCTTTATATAAGGTATATGTAGTTCCTAGTGTGTTTTTTGACTCTCCCTCGTGATCAGTTAGAAAGGTGCTCTATTGTCATCCCCCATAAATAGACACATCCTCACTTAGAAAGAAAAATTATGGATTGTATGGTTTTCAATGAGTGAAAGATGTGTCCATTTTTACATTTTGAGTGGCTATGTCATTACTGTGAGGGTAAAGAAAGATTGCCTGGGTGAGAAAATAGACATTTTTGATGAAAAAAAACTCTGAACTCTTAAATTAATAGCATCAGGAAGTAAGTGAGTGAGTGAGTGAGTGTGTGTGTGTGTGTGTGCGCTGTCTGATTTCTCTCTCTTCTCTCCTCTCTCTCTCCCTCTCTCTCCCCCTCTCTCTAGCTTGCGGCCAGCCTTCCCCCATTCCCTGATGCCCCCCCGATCTTATCACCCCCCTCTGATTTCATTTGGCCGTCGCCAGCTAATCAGGGGCCAACATCTGGATGGTTTCCGTGGCAACTGGCCCTACCATATTTTCACGGCCTTAAAAGGTGGGTTGAGGTCTGAGAAAAAGCAATGAGAAACAGGAAGAGATTGACAGGCGTGATGGACAGAGTGGAGGTCTGAATGGCTCTCCACTCCCACAGCCACACAGAGAAAGACCTGGTGAGTGTGTATGTATTAGCTCATTCCCCATGGGTCCACTGCCCATCCCAGAGACCCATTGGGACAGGGTGGATAGGAGGGACGGGTGTGTTTGTATGTGTAGGGAAGTAGGGATGGAGCCATTTTCTAACTGCACCCAGAGGCTGCATCCAGTGTTTTTACTTTTATTATTGGCCCATCCAGTTTTTACACTGCTGCTACTCGCTGTTTATTATCTATGCATAGTCACTTTACCCCTACCTACATGTACAAATTACCTTGACTAACCTGTACCCCCGCACATTGACTCAGTACCGGTACCCCCTGTATATAGCAAGCAGCATTCCACCCTGCATCCCACTCCTGGCTTGCTTCTGAAGCTTAGCAGGGCTGGTTCTGGTCAGTCACTGGATGGGGGACCAGATCCTGCTGGAAGTTCTGTTGGAGTGCCAGTAGGAGGCACTCTTTCCTAAGGTCTAAAAAAATATCCCAGTTCCCCTTTGCAGTGATTGGGGATGTTGCCCTGTGTAGGGTGCTGTCTTTCAGATGGGATGTTAAATGGGTGATCTGACTCTCTAAGGTCATTAAAGATCCCATGGCACTTATTGTAAGAGTAGGGGTGTTAACCCTGGTGTCCTGGCTAAATTCCCAAGCTGTCCCTCATACTGTCACCTAATCATCCCCAGCTTACAATTGGCTCATTCATCCCCCTGTAACTATTCCCCAGGTTGTTGTTGTTGTTGTAAATGAGAATGTGTTCTCAGTCAGCTTACCTGGTTAAATAAAAATAGCCTTGTTATTTTTATTTTTTTTACTTTAGTTTGTTTAGTAAATATTTTCTTAACTCTATTTTCTTAAAACTGCATTGTTGGTTAAGGACTTGTAAGTAAGACTTTCACGGTAAGGTCTACACCTGTTGTATTTGGCGCTTGTGACAAATACAATTTGATTTGAAAACGTGATTTGATCCATCACCCCCCTGATTGACTGAGTAATTGATTGATTGGTGATTCTAACTGCTAATCAGTGTCAGTGTCCCTCCCTTTTTAAGGTGACAGACTGTAGGTAACAGTAGATACAGTGTGTCCCCTTCTCCTCCATGATTCCCCCTCATATTATTAATGCAAACAGTTAATAAGGTCCATTACACTTGTCTGCCCCAGGCCAGTAAAACCTAATTTAGCACAGCCTGCTCAGCCAAGACGGGAAACCCCTGTGCCTCTTCCCATAACCGTAATAGGAAGCGCCCAACGAATGGGCCGCAGAACAGGACTCAGTGGTCCCACCACTTAAGACCTCTCCACAGTCCACAACACCGGGACTGGAGACATAGGAAGGGTTGGGGGACATACAACAGTATAATGTAGCATTTTAACTGATTTCAGTTGAAGGATTGGAAACATTTGTTGGTCTAGTGTCTTTCCATTTTGTCATGCTCCAACCTGCCTTCCCCAACCCTTCAACTGCAATTGTCAACCACATTGAACCACATTGACAATTATAAGTCGTCTTAAAAACTTAAATAAAAAAGGGGTTAACTTAATCGCCGGGTTTTCCTTTTCACCTCGAGCACAATTTACTCTCAGCTTGTTGCGCATGTAACAGTAAAGCCAAAGAAGTTGATGAATCATGTGAATTGTACATCTTTATGAATTCCAGTACAGTCATTTATAGAGTGGTATGTACATGGTTGACTCTTCTCTCCTCCTCTCCCATTCCCTTCCTCCCTCCGTCCTCTCTGGCCATCCATTACATCCTTGGTTGGCCAGGGTCAGAGTCAGGCTGAGGTTCAGACAGCCAAGCTGAAGGTTTTAGGGCTGTACTCATGTGATTTACATCTCCATCTTTTCTCAGAGGAGGTAGAAAAGCACACTCAACTACAACACCCACCATCCACTTCCTCTTCATCATTTCTTTGCATTGATTTTCAATAAATATTTTTTCTTTATAACCAACTTTAGAAATTAAAGTGTATGGATTTATACTTTTAGTTGTTTTCAAGAATAATTCCTTTTTATTCTGTATATTGAACATGTTTTGGGGTTATTTTCTATCTGTGTTAACACTCCCGAGTGGTATCAAAGCTGTTCTATCCTCACTGTTAAAGTTAATCTTCCTTTCTCCACATATTCTCCCTAACCCTAAACTTAGCTTCATGTCTACACCCCAGCAAAACCCTAGCCATAAGCCTAACCCTAGCTTCATGTCCACACCCCGGTTCAACCCTAACCCTAGCCATAAGCCTAACCCTAACTTCACCAGTGTCCATGGAGGACCATGTTTATTAAAGAACAATTAAGGATAAAGAGAGACTGGAGAGGTAGATAGAGATATGTTGGTTGGGGTTGCGGACTGAGACTGAGACTGAGCAGGATGTTCCACTGAGATCAGAGAGCAGAGGATACTGAGAAAGAGGGAGATGAAGAGGTCGGGAGAGAGGGATGACACATTTTAGTTTAGCACTAACAGTAACGCTGTTTGATCTGGCTAAGGCAGTAATTCACATGACAATAAAAGAAAACACTGTTTCATCTCCTCTCCCTCCTTTTTCCTTTTAGCTTTATCCCTAAATCAATCTCTTCATTCTCTCTCCCAGCAACTGTAGTGCCCGCTCTTTTGGAGGTCATTGGAGACAGAACAACCCAACATACAGACTCACTCACGCGGACACACACACGCGCGCGCACACACACACACACACACACACACACACACACACACACACACACACACACACACACACACACACACACACACACACACACACACACACACACACACACACTGAAAGCAAAGTAGTATTCCAAGCATATAGACATAAAACAAGGCTTTTAGGTAGTGTGTGTAGGTAGTAGAGATCGTCTCCAAACTCTTGTATCATTGGTTCATTTGAATCTTTTTTTAAATGTAAACATCGTCCCCTCCTGAACCAGACTGACAGACACCCCTGAGTACCGTTACAAACAATACCCCAGGGAGAAGGGGGAGAGGAGAGAGGAGGGACAAAGCGGGGGTGGGGAGGGAGAGTGGAGTAGATTTAGAGATAGGGAGATTGAGGGAAAGGGAGATGTACGGTGGAGAGAGAGACAGGAAAGGGAGGAATAAATATCTTATGGTAAACCTTAAATGAAGTGGGGCAAATGAGAGAGAGAGAGAGAGAGAGAGAGAGAGAGAGAGAGAGAGAGAGAGAGAGAGAGAGAGAGAGAGAGAGAGAGAGAATGTACATGCAGTTCAGTCTGTTGGGATCAATACATGTCCATTCACATCAGGATGGACAGACAGGATAGGAGCTGTCCAACACGCTGAGCCTCACTCACTACCCATCTCTCTCTGTCTAAACTAGGCAATGAAAAAGTCATTTAGGCATCTTGCCATTTTTAGTGAATCAGTTGGCTGCCATATAAGATGTTGAAATGTCCAATGATATATTTCAATCAAACGCTTTTAGGAAGGGTGCACAGCCCTAAGACCAATTTTAAGACAAACCGAGTGAAGTGAGCAGGGGTGGGGAAGTAAAGAGAAGGTGATCGGAGTGGAAGCAGAGTGAGAGAGAAAGTAAGACAGTGGTCACAGAGGAGAGCATGAGAGCCCCTGCTGTGGAGAGAGATGATAGGGCCTCTCATAATCAAATCAATCAATTCATATGTTATTTGTCCCATGCTTCGTAAAGAATAGGTGTAGACTAACAGTGAAATGCTGACTTACTAAACTTGCTAGCTTAAAAGCTTCCTCTTGCGGTTAATCAGGACTCCCAATTGCAGTGATAGGCTCCTGTCCCTCGCCCCTTTTCCTGATATCCTCAATGATAAATATAATTATTAAAGCAGCCAATTGAATCTGTGTCTGACGGATGAGTCAGAGGACGATTAAGGACCTGGGATACCTTCCTCCTCCTGATGGAATCTAGCTAGGAGTGAGTCAGCGCATACTGCATATCACACACACATATACACACATATACACACATATACACACACAAACATGCCAGATGTACACACACATGCACATGACAACGCATACATACAGTACCAGACAAAAGTTTGGATACACCTACTCATTCAAGGGTTTTTCTATATTTTTACTATTTTCTTCATTGTAGAATAATAGTGGACATCAACATTAGGAAATAACACATGGAATTATGTAGTAACCAAAAAGCTAAGCTAATTAAGATATATTTTATATTTGAGATTCTTCAATGTAGCCACTCTTTGCCTTGATGACAGCTTTGCACACGCTTGGCATTCTCTCAACCAGCTTCATGATGTAGTCACCTGGAATACATTTCAATTAACAGGTGTGCCTTGTTAAAAGTTAATTTGTGGAATTTCTTCCCTTCTTAATCCGTTTGAGCCAATCAATTGTGTTGTGAAAAGGTAGGGGTGGTATACAGAAGATAGCCCTACTTGTAAAAAGACCAAGTCCATATTATGGCAAGAACAGCTCAAATAAGCAAAGAGAAATGACAGTCCATCATTATTTTAAGACATGAAGGTCAGTCAATCCGGAACATTTCAATAACTTTTAAAGTTTCTTCAAGCACAGTCGCAAAAACCAGCCAGCGCTATGATGAAACGGGCTCTCATGAGGACTGCCAAATGAATGGAAGACCCACAGTTACCTCTGCTTCAGAGGATACGTTCATTAGAGTTACCAGCCTCAGAAATTGCAGCCCAAATAAAAGTAACAGACACATCTCAACATCAACTGTTCAGAGGAGACAGCATGAATCAGGCCTTCATGGTAGAATTGCTGCAAAGAAACCACTACTAAAGGACACTATTAAGAAGAAGAGACTTGTTTGGGCCAAGAAACACAAGCAATGGATATTAGACCAGTAGAAATCTGTCCTTTGGTCTGATGAATCCAAATTTGCGATTTTTGGTTCCAACCGCCATGTCGTTGTGAGACGCAGAGTATGTGAACGGATGATCTCTGCATGTGTGGTTCCCACCGTGAAGCATGGAGGAGGAAGTTTGATGGTGAGGTGGTGCTTTGCTTGTGACACTATAATTTGTTTTTCAAGAGGACAATGACCCAACACTCCTCCAGGCTCTGTAAGGACTAGTTGACCAAGAATGAGAGTGATGGAGTGCTGCATCAGATGACCTGGCCTCCACAATCACCCGACCTCAACCCAATTGAGATGGTTTGGGATGAGTTAGACCACAGAGTGAAGGAAAAGCAGCCAACAAGTGCTCAGCATATGTGGGAACTCCTTAAGAATGTTGAAAAAGCATTCCAGGTGAAGCTGGTTAAGAGAATGCCAAGAGTGTGCAAAGCTGTCATCAAGGCAAAGGGTGTCTACTTTGAGGAATCTAAAATCTAAAATATATGTTGATTTGTTTAACACTTTTTTCGTTGCTACATAATTTCATATGTGTTATTTCATAGTTGTGATGTCCTCACTATTATTCTTAGCAATGTAGAAAATAAAAAAAATTAAGAAACATCCTTAACTGGGTAGGTGTGTCCAAACCTTTGACTGGTACTGTACATGCAAACGAAAATACACAAAGACAACTTTACACCAAGTAGTCACACACACACACACACCTATACCACTGCAGTCATTGGACAGTTTGTCCACAAATTGTTGCATTAAACACAAGACAATGCAGGTAGTTGTGATGTAATGTTTAGGTTCTGGACGAGTAAGGTCAGTAACCTCTAGGGGAATGTTTGGAGTTGATGTTTAGGGGGTAGGTAGAGTGGTGTGTGTATGGAGAGGCAGGAGGCATGAAGAAGCATGGCGTGGCTTGGCTGGATGCTCCATCCCCAGGGGAGTCCTACGGGATCAGATAAGACACTGTTCCCAGATCAGGGCCATATTGACAGTTTGGGTGGCTGAATAAGAGTGATGGGCTTGGGATTGGAGATGAGAGGGTAGCGTAGCCTTACTGGAAACCTGTGGGAGAACCAGTGACCTCCAAACATTAGGATGACCCTGATGATCCTGATGATTGCTTGATTGAAGCTGAATTTCCCCCTGGTTGGGAGGAATACATTTGGGAGATGCATTGCACATTGGTAGATATGTTCATTGAATTGGGTTGGGTGCGGTGGAGTGAGAGGTACTTAGCACAATTATGCTGTCTGGGTTTAGGCTGGGCTGCCTGATTGGGCTCTACTAGTCTCTACTTAGCTGGGCTAAACTTTCGCAGTATGGCAGTTGATAGGGGTGAAGAGGTTGGCTGTAGGGAAGCGGATGGGAACAGGTTGTTACGAAGGTCTCCTGAGACCCCCTGCATCGGGCAGTACAGGGATCCTGTGGCGGATAAGGACATGGTCTATTCCCAAATACTCAGCCATATTTTACATTTGAGTCATTTAGCAGACGCATTTATCCAAGTGCATTCATCTTAAGATAGCTAGGTGAGACAGCCACATAGCACAATCATCGTAAGTAAACTTTTCCTCAATACAGAAGTTATCAGCAAACTCAGTGCTAGTTGGACAAGTACAAAAAAAGAAGACTGAGATGTTTCATTTAAGATACTCTTTGAAGAGGTAGGGTTTCAGTTGTTCTCGGAAGATGGGAAGGGACTCTGCTGTCTTAGCTTCAGGGGGAAGCTTGTTTCACCATTGGGGTGCCAGGACAGAGGAGAGCATTGACTGGGCTGAGAGAACAGAGAATTAGGGGCTCTATTCAATCCATTTAGAGGAAGTTCAGCGTTACAGTGTGATTGAAATTGAATGCAGCAGAGACTGCATTCACGCTAAACGCTGCATATGTCGGCTCAATCGACTCAATGACTTTTACATTTCTATAACGCAATCTGTAATGCTTCAGCGATCCAGATTGACTAGAGCCCTAAGACTTCTTTCACGTAAGGCTCTGGCGCCCATAAGCTTCTTTGAGACCCACTGGTGGTTAGTTTGTTGTTGATGCCTTCTTGCTCTTAGCTGAAACTTTGGGTTGTCTATGTGTTTTTGTAATTGGTCACAGTAAAATGGCAAGAGATTATGTGAGGTAGGTTGTACGCGTTTGGAAATCTCTTATCTAAGAGATGATTGTCCTCGCTGTTGTGATGTTGCTTCTGTTTTCTGTGGGCAGTATGGTCACATCTCTGCAGGAACCATAGAGGGGTCTTTGATGAGGGTTTTTTTCCTCAGAGAGAAATAATGTTGCTGCATACAGCGTCTGTATTATTGTCCTTAGCCTGCAGACAACCTCTCACAGTTCTTAGTTGATGAAGCATAGTGTCTCTGTCTCTTTCACACACACACACACGTGCAGAAACACACACACGTGCTAAAACGCACACACACACGTGGACATACACACACACACAGACACACATATACTCTCACACGCTCCTTTTCACCGTGACCTGACCTATTAACCCAATATACACCACCATGTTTATTCAAACACACATATGCATTCACACAGCATTACAAATCCTGATCTTACACACCACCATGCACACAAATGGTCTCACAAACACTCTCTCCTCTTTCTCAGTCCCCCCCATCTCTCTCACACACACACACACAGTATTGGTGGGACAGACTAACTGGCTCTCAGGCTAATTGAGTTGGGTGTGTGGCCCCGCGTGGCCCCAGTCTGACCCTGCTATAGCCAGGGACGCTACTGAGCCCCGGCTTTGATACATTTGATACGGTTTAAGTGTGGAATGAAGACCTAAGCCTGTTTACATTTGAACTGGATTAGTGTTGGGGTGACAGTAATGAGAGAGAGAAGGAAGAAGAATGGGGTTTAGTGAAAGAAAAGTTATGTTTCATTCTACATTGCACTTTGTTGGCTTTGTACAAGACTGCCTGAAGGTGTACTGTTTTCAGTTTATCTATATTTGAAAGTTGGTCATTTTTAGAAGTTAGATTCCTTTTTATTTTGTCTGTTTGTGCTCTTGAGTGTCCTTGACATGATATTGCTATCATGTAGTGATAGATGTACAGGTGAATTAATGTGGATGGATACCTAATCTCCAAGTGCAACAAGTAAATGGTCAGAGAGAGAGGGGGACGCTAAAAAGATGGGTAGGGAAGAGAGTGTAAGTGTGTGCGTGCATGTTTCTGTATTTGGGCAGTCTTTAGTGTATAATACTATTTATTATGGGTATCGATGTGCTATTATGCATTAGTTAAATGGCACATTACTGTAATTGAGTGACTGAAAACAGGGGGCACCTGATATCTTTCTCTCTCTCACCATCCTCCCAATCCGATTTTCACTCTCTCTCTCCTTCACTCCTTCACATCAAATCATTACCTCAGGAAGGGAGGTAATGATTTGATGTAGCTAATGGCTTCCTAAAAGTTGTAGAAAGTGCAGAACCAGCGGCGTCTAGGGTTTCAGATGTTGGAGGTCTGCCAGGTAAGGGGAGGGGGTGATAGGTAAATAGGAGAGGAGAGAGAGAAAAATGTATTTGTGCAAAATCGTGTCTTGCATGTATTCCAGTTATTAAAAGCCTTCGAAGATATTTCCTGTCTAAGTCCCAGACACTGAGATCTCAGACCTAATGTCATTAAGGAATCTCCCCTATAGGCCTGGCTGTCCATGCAACACGCGGTACATGTTAGAGAGCTGCAATGTGATTTGTTAGGCAACCATACGACCAACGTACTCCCTGAAAACCAACAAACCCAAGTGTGGCGTGTTGCATTCAAAGGGCTTCTCTGTGAGTAGTGTTGTTCTCCAAAGTTGTTCTGACATTTAGCCCTGAGGTGTGTCTGACCAGCTCTTTGACTTGCAGAGAGACAGATAAACCCCTGACGCTGGCAGTATAATGGAGAGTATTGTTGGAGATCTCCTTGGCCCTCAAAGTCACCCCACATGAAAGAACTGATCCTCTCAATGGAGAAGGTTACAACATCAGATTGATATGTGTGTATGTGCGCATGATAGTGCTCACATTGGTTCCTTCACATTAAATGTTTGTGCTTCTGCCTCTCTCTCTCCCTCTTTCTCACTTTCTTTTTTTTTCTTTCTGTTCTCTCTCTCTCTCTCTCTCTCTCCCTCTCTCGCTATGTGTATTGTGGGAGTGTGTTTGTGTGTGTGTTTGGAAAATGTCTCCCTGCTCACATGATGCCTTGTGGCAACCCCTAACTAACCGTGTAGGCGCCAGCAGGAGGGGGGTCAGAGGGGGGAAGACAGGCACGAGAAGATGGGAAGGGAGCGTGGTGGTGGGGTTGGGCTGAGGGGGTACACTGGCTGATTCGTGTCACATGATGGACACATTTTGCAGTCAAACCCCTCTCAAACAACAGAGTATTATATTATTATATTATGATGACTCATGACAAGGACCAGTGTTGTGCAAGCCCAGAGAACTACCGTCTGAACACAACAGAACACAGCATACCCACATCACCTTCCCTACTACTGAAAATACACACGTTCATATTTCCTGTCATTGAGGTGGGTGGAACCACCTAGTCATACTTATAGGTGAGCATCTACCAATGATATGGCTTGATCCGGTTGGATTTTATTACTTAAGAGCAGCAATGTGATACAATGAGAGAAAGTGAGAGACACAGAGAGACAGATCAAAGAAGGGGGGAACCGAGGCTGCTTTTCTGTGTGTGGTGCTCTATCGCACAGCCTTTCATGATGCTGTCATCTCTTATGTTCTCCGTCCATTAATCACACAGCTTGTTCAACAGTGTGTGTTTGTGTGTAAATGAGTGACTGAGTGTGTGTGGGAGTGTATGAGGCAGAGGTGGCAATGTTTACTTAGTGCTGGAGCGACAACTGGCCCCAGGCCTTCAACACAGGGTTGTGAGGAGCCGCTGTGAAATGGGCAGGACAGGGGCGGCAGCTGCCCTGTGTGTGTGTGTGTGTGTTCAGGGCCGAAGATACATACGAGGCCAACAAGGTCGGTGCTATATTTTTTCGAATTAAAAAAAGGAACTCAGTCGGGGTTGAGAGTTTCCTCTTGTTATATGTCACTCACTGACAGTCAGTCAATTTGCCCATGTCAGTTAAACATTTTGGGATTGGTAAATTAGTCTAGTTAGTCTAGCCAGCTATCTAAGCTTGTAGTAATCATGGCCGAATTACCAACCAGGCACACAGGGCACATGCCCAGGGGCCCTGACCTCCAGGGGGCCCCCATTGATTTTGTTTGTATTTCACACTCAGATGTCATATTAACATGGCAAAAGTCATGGCAAAATGTGTAGAATTGCAGGAAATTTGCTTTTAAAACTTAAAAAAATGTGCTTCTAATTCACAACATTCTGTTAAGCTATTTGTTAGTCAACTTGTTTATAATTACATATACGCAGCTTCTCTTCTGTCATTACTTGTTGCCCTAGAAGACAAAATAAACCCTTGCTCACCAGAATAATGTTGTAGTGACATTGGTAAAGTTTGTTTTCTCTTTCCTTTTTCAACTCTGCTTCCCTCTCGCAGCAACGACGTTTCAGGAATGGGGAGAAAATGCAATAACTCAATAGAAAAACTGAAATGTTCAAATGACATCCATTTCACCGGTTTTAAGGAAATTAAATCTGTTAAAAAGACCCAACATGTTTTTGCTGATATTTCAGTTCAACTTGGATGCATATTTTATGTGCATGAAATACTATCAGCTTTTATGATGCTGATAAAGATAGCACCTTCACATACATACTAACCGCACATTAACATTCTCACAAGATGCTGGGAAAAAAATCTATTTTATCCACTCCTGTTCCCAAGTCAAAATGTACATATGGTGTATCATCTTACTGCACGAACTGCTTAATTCTGCAGGAGGTAATATTATATTAGGCTATGTGAGAGGTTATAGACCTACAATCAGTGTCCAGATTTCAGTTAGGCTACTATTCCATTTAACCCATCTGAACTGTACAGTTCCCTTGATTTGCCATGTTGAAGTCTTGTGACTGTCAAATTTGTATAGTGTCTCACAATCATCACACATAACATGGCCGACACTGCTATCATCCTCTTTTACCACTTCACCAAATCTTTCCCAAACATTAGAATACTGTTCTGGCCCTCCCCACTGGGCAAAAGCTGGTGGAATCAATGTTGTTTCCACATCATTTCAACAACAAAATATTATGTTGAATTAATGTGGGAAACTGATTAGATTTGCATAAAGTTATCCACATAATGGAAATTTTGTCTTTTCACCTAAATCCAGTGAAATTGTGACATTGTTTTGTTGATTTTCCCGTTAGTTGACAACTCAGCAAAAACTAGGCATTGAAAAGATGTCTGTGCTCAGCTCTCCATTTCTCAGCTTTTCTCTTATTGAATTATACTCTAACATTGCCCTTTTTGCCTCAGTGGATCGACGTGAACTTTTTTCCCAAAGTTCCTAAAAGCATTTGGCAATTGGCGTGTCTTTGGCGCACTACAGTTAGGCGCTAAAGCTTAGGCTACACACTAATGCCAGAAAAACCTCAGTGGAGCCTATAGAGATGAATTGCACATAAATTATACATTTATGGATTTTAAATGCATTGTTTTCTCTTTATTGCGAGTTATGAGTCAACCCGGGTATCACTAGTGTACACATGCTCAATTATCTATGCATTCCCTCTGTTATTGCCGTATATGTATTTACTTTGTAATGTAATGTGTGCATGTATACTTACATAAAAAAACCAAAATCATACAATACATTTTTCAACACAATATATCTTTACACTATTCTCACTTGTACAGTGTACATGCATGCACATGAGCCACATCAGGCTCTCTACCTCCATCCTCACCTCTGACACCACGTGCAGCAGATACAATGACAAGTTGTTCTGCCCTCTTCTCTGCTCTTGGAGTGAGTCCAGCAGCATTCAGAATGTGCTACCCCTCCACCTCTCCTCACACAGGATGGAGGGAAAATCTGTTTCTGTCTAAGGAAGGACGGAAGAAGAAGAGTGAACAGGGACAGGAAGCTTTGTAAAGCTGTAAGGAGAGAGAGAATAATGGATGGAAAGACAGAGGGAGAGCAGGTTGGATAAATGGAAATGAATTAAAAAAACATCCTGGCTTATTTAGCAGTCTTCACTCCTCCTCTCTTCCTTCTTTTCATTTTTTTTCTCTCTTTTCTTGATCACTTCTCTTTCCCCTCTCGCCTGCATTCCTTACGGTTTTGTCTTCCTGCCAAGGAAACTAATCAGAAAGCTCTCTCTCCACTCTTTTCTTTGTCTCGCTCTGCTTTTCTCTCTCTCTCTTTCCATTTGTGCTTTGAAACTATGGTCCCTACACACCCCACTGTAGCTTGTGTGCTAAATATGTGCATGTGACCAATAACATTTGATTTGATTTGTCACTTCCCAAAGACTTCTGGGAAGTGACCCTGGGGTGGCGGGAGGGGTGTAGTAAAATACTCTTTCTTCGCCTTCAGGAGAGACTTTTCCTTGTATGGAGAAGCTTTCATTTCATTAAGGACTTATTTCCCTTTAAAGAACGACTGCCCCTGAAAACCAACTAATCCCTTTGAAACGGCTTATATGGCATCGACATATACGCATTCCCCAACCAAGGATCATCAAAAGCCGTGCTATAAATTCTCGGACAACCCAAAGATTCCTAGATTCCCTTCCAGACTCCCTCCACCTACCCAAGGACGTCGGAGTACAAAAATCGGTTAATCGCCAAACTGAGGATCTTAATTTAACCTTGTTTAATACACTAGATGCAGTCGCACCCCTAAAACCAAAAAACATTTGTCACAAGAAATGTTCTCCCTGGTATACAGAAAATACTCGAGCCCTGAAGCAAGCTTCCAGAAAATTAGAATGGAAATGGCGGTCCACCAAACTGGAAGTCTTCCAACTAGTTTGGAAAGACAGTACAGTGCAATATCTAAGAGCCATCACTGCTGCTCGATCATCCTATTTTTCCAACCTAATTGAGGAGAATAAGAACAATCCTACATTTATTTTTTAACTGTCGCAAAGCTAACTAAAAAGCTGCATTCAACAACAGAGGATAGCGTTCACTTCAGCAGTGAAAAATGCATAATTAGAAAGCAAATTACTGACTCCACTTTTAATCTGCGTATTTCTCGAAAGCTCAGTTGTCCTGAGTCTGCACAGAACTGCCAGGACCTCGGATCAATGGAGACACTCAAGTTTTTTAGTCCTATATCTCTTGACAAATTCCTGAAAATAGTCATGGCCTCTAAACTGTCAAGCTGCATATTGGACCCTATTCCAACTAAACTACTGAAAGAGCTACTTCCTGTGATTGGCCCTCCTATGTTGAACATAATAAACAGCTCCCTATCCACCGGATGTGTACCAAACTCACTAAAAGTGGTAGTAATAAAGCCTCTCTTGAAAAAGTCAAACATTGACTCAGAAAATGTAAAAAACGAATGGCCTATCTTGAATCTCCCATTCCTATCAAACATTTTAGAAAAAGCTGTTGTGCAGCAACTTACTGCCTTCGTGAAGACAAATAATGTATACAAAATGCTTCAGTCTGGTTTTAGACCCCATCATAGCACTGAGACTGCACTCGTGAAGGTGGTAAATGACCTTTTAATGGGTTCAGAGCAAGGATCTGCATCTGTCCTCGTGCTTCTAGACCTTAGCGCTGCTTTTGACACCATCGATCACCACATTATTTTGGAGAGATTAAAAACCCTAATTGGTTTACACGGACAAGTTCTTGTCTGGTTTAGATCTTATCTGTTGGTAAGATATCAGTTCATCTCTGTGGATGGTTGACAAATCTGACAAATCAGTTGTACATTTCGGTGATCCTCAAGGTTCTGTTTTAGGACCACTATTGTTTTCACTATATATTCTACCTCTTGGTGATGTAATTCGGAAAACCAATGTCAACTTTCACTGCCATGTGGACGATACACAGCTGTACATTTCGATGAAACATGGTGAAGTCCCAAACTTGCCTACCCAGGAAGCCTAATTTATGTAAACTGACATTATTTGTTGCTTATTTTCTACTTATTAGATGCATATAATGTCCAGGGCATAACCTAGCCTGGTGGAACCAGCCTGATTGCTGTATTCACAATTCTATTTTACTTCACATTTTATGATATCTGAAGCGAAATAGAAAGGTGAATGCAACAATCAGATGTGTGTGTGTGTGTATTTGTTTGTTTGTTTGTTTGTTTTTGTTTGTGTGTGTGTGACCGACCAGTATCTTTGATGAGGGGCCAGGAGCTGATCTACGCTGCTATGCCCATCAATGGGGCTCATGCAATGACCTCACCTCCAGCCTCACCTCTTGCCTGCTCACCAATGGTCGTCGATGGGGAGAACAGAATTAGGTAGATTTAGTCTGACCTGTTCTAGCTGCCATTGGTAATAGAACAGTGACTATGTGTGTATGGGTTCACGGATACTTGTATGGAGCCAGGACTATTGAGACTTGCAAGATTATGTGATGGAGTCCAGACTGACAGACGGGCTTGATGTTGATGTCTCTGAATGGAGAGAGACATTGCACTCAGCAATAAAATGGGACGCCATACAGGAAGGTATGACGACTGACATGTTTGGCAACGTACTCCCACCACCACCAGACAAAATGTTAATAGGTACAGTATCTGTATCAGCTGTGAATGAAAGACATGAAATATGAAAGGCAAGTGTAATAATTGCACATTGTTATATTAGCAGAACACTGCTAATATAGTATTATGTATTATGTGAAGGATGGTTTATTCTACATTAAACTGTTACACTTGAAAGTTATAAAAACACACACTTTGTTTACAATATCTACATAAGTTCAGCAATTTCATTCTTCTCATATTACTCTGTAGGCTACATTGTACAAGAAGAGTGTCATCCTCCTGCATATCACATCTACCTATAGTTACTGAACTCTGCCTGCTGGACCCATGAGGCCAACTCTGTCATATCCAGGATGAAGTGTCATACACTCCACCCCTTCTACCACCTGACTGCACCTGTCCATAACCTGTAATTACATCACCCACTGGAGACTGAAGATGGAATCTCATCCAGAGAGCTGTGTAAGTCAGTGTGTTAGACACAGAACCTCATCCAGAGAGCTGTGTAAGTCAGTGTGTTAGACACAGAACATCATCCAGAGAGCTGTGTAAGTCAGTGTGTTAGACACAGAACCTCATCCAGAGAGCTGTGTAAGTCAGTGTGTTAGACACAGAACCTCATCCAGAGAGCTGTGTAAGCCAGTGTGTTAGACACAGAACCTCATCCAGAGAGCTGTGTAAGTCAGTGTGTTAGACACAGAACCTCATCCAGAGAGCTGTGTAAGTCAGTGTGTTAGACACAGAACCTCATCCAGAGAGCTGTGCATGTCAGTGTGTTAGACACAGAACCTCATCCAGAGAGCTGTGCATGTCAGTGTGTTAGACACAGAACCTCATCCAGAGAGCTGTGCATGTCAGTGTGTTAGACACAGAACCTCATCCAGAGAGCTGTGCATGTCAGTGTGTTAGACACAGAACCTCATCCAGAGAGCTGTGCATGTCAGTGTGTTAGACAGACCTCTAGAGAGCTGTGCATGTCAGTGTGTTAGACACAGAACCTCACCCAGAGAGCTGTGCATGTCAGTGTGTTAGACATAGAACCTCATCCAGAGAGCTGTGCATGTCAGTGTGTTAGACACAGAACCTCACCCAGAGAGCTGTGCATGTCAGTGTGTTAGACACAGAACCTCATCCAGAGAGCTGTGCATGTCAGTGTGTTAGACAGACAGAGAGCTGTGCATGTCAGTGTGTTAGACAGACAGAGAGCTGTGCATGTCAGTGTGTTAGACAGACAGAGAGCTGTGCATGTCAGTGTGTTAGACACAGAACCTCATCCAGAGAGCTGTGCATGTCAGTGTGTTAGACAGACAGAGAGCTGTGCATGTCAGTGTGTTAGACAGACAGAGAGCTGTGCATGTCAGTGTGTTAGACAGAAAAATCCTTCAATTTGGGCAAATAGACCATAGAAATAGAAATGACATTCTAGTTCTGGTTAGACAGTTGAACTCTACACACAGCAGATTTTGATTTGCTAGGTGAAGTGTAGGCGTACTGTCTTTAAAAGCACATCAATATGATATTTACAGCAGAAAATGTTTTGTCTTTATAACACGAACACATCCATCGATTTTAGTTGATGTATCTACACTCAAGCTGGGTGATGTTTGTACAATGTCCACATGTAACCTACACCTGTAGGGATATTAGTTCTGTCTCCCCGGGAAAGATCTAACAGAGGACATAAGGAGAGACGAGACACAACTAGCCAGTTCTAGAATATTTTGTTAGAGGACAGCTGAGCTGCCTGAAGACCGCTGACTGAAGACCGCGGGCATTAAACTTGCAGTAGTTGATATCGTTTCTACGCTAACATGTACTAAATGGTGTGATGAAACGTTGAAACTAAGTTGCAAGCTACTTTCGTAGGAAGGCGTTGTACAACGAGTGTCTTATGAAACACATTTCAGACACTGGCTCTTGCTATCTTGCCATAACTAATTTGACAGAGAAATATCAGCGAGTTTGGATAGCCAGCTTAAGCTATCACCAAGCTATGCTAGCTGCTGTCAGCTTGACTAACAAGTGCAGGCTTTAGCCTACACATAGAACTGAATTAGATTCTGTAACCATCTTGACATGGCCAGTCAGACAGGAGGAGTCCTCAACTTATTTTACCTCACTGTACTCACCACTGGCCTTGTTAATTGTGATTGAATGGCAAAGACACATCCAAGAAACACCCACATCAAACCACACACCCAAGATTATTCTTGTTTGCCTTCTGTAATGGTCGCTAGCATTTCTTAATGAGCATTGAAGGAAAAACGAGGCCAAATCAGGAAGTGCAGTTGACCTTTAAAGAGTTTCAGGCAGACTAAATGAAACCCTTTTTCTTCAAGCTAATTTAATCTGTCTGAACAGCCTACTTATCATACTCTGAACCCTCCCCTTGTTTGATAGTTGAATGAAGCCATTTACATCACTGACTTTTAATTCATTTCCCTATTTTGTTTTTTACTTTTTCTCCAGTGGACCATGACAGTACAGACATGTTTTAATCACAAGAGTAAATGGAATAATTAAATCAGTAAATTTGGTCTGGTCTTTATTTTCACATGGGTGATTAAATATGTAACCAAACCTCAGGGTATTATACTGGCGAAGTGTGTGTGTGTGTGTGTGTGTGTGTGTGTGTGTGTGTGTGTGTGTGTGTGTGTGTGTGTGTGTGTGTGTGTGTGTGTGTGTGTGTGTGTGTGTGTGTGTGTGTGTGTGTGTGTGTGTGTGTGTGTGTGTGCTCATGAGTAAAGGAGACCTTGACATTTTATGGCTTTAGAACCATAAGATATGACATGCTATGCTCTGTGGTCAGTCTCTCTCCTCCCGTCTCTCCTCTTATCACTACAGATTTAGTCCTGATAGACACCCATACCCAGCGACAGTGTGTGCCACATCAGCTGATGGACAAGATGTAACGCCGCAATGACGAGGAGATGGTCGTATCTGTCGTTATGGTGATGGTGATGGAATGATGACAATCATATTATTCACCCTCATACTCACAAACACTTCAACCCATACAGACAGACCTACTCTCATACCTATGTAGTATATACAACCGAACAAACGCACACATACAGCATATACACAAGACAGTTCTACGTTTTGTAAACACATCTAAACTCTTGCGCAAGGAGGTGTTACACCCACAATGTATAAGCAAATGATCAACCGCGTGCATAAACCACAGAGGAGTTTGTTTATTTTCGGCGGTGTTTCTTACTTCCAACCAATTTTACCAGATGCATATCAGCCAGCACAGTCTGCCTGAGGGAGATAACAACCAGTAGATGCTGCAGTTGCAACATCCCACTGAGCCAATGAGTGAGCAGAACGCTTCTCATACCGACCCTGAGCAGATAGGCCTGCTGTGTCTCACCTTCCTCACCCCTCCCTAACCCGTATCCCCACTCACTCTGTGTGATGGCTGTGATAATCTCTGTCTCAGAGGGAGACAAGCTTCTGTCTGGTACGCCGTTATGGTGGGGTAAGGGTGAGGTTGAGACTGGGAGAGAGGACCCCTGTCTTGGGACCAAGGTGATGTCCCAAGTAACACCAGGTTCATTCCTGCCCTTTGGGGTTCAATGTGAGGGTGCGGGGTGGATCAGACTATCAGATAGCATTTGTTCACATGGACATCGCTGGGGTGCTGAGGGTTGAGACACAACAAAAACTACAGCCATGGACAAACAATACGTGGTGTTGTCTAGGAATGCCTACAATTTCTGCATGAGTGACAA
Source organism: Brachymystax lenok tsinlingensis (assembly GCA_030435695.1). Lineage (NCBI taxonomy): Eukaryota > Metazoa > Chordata > Actinopteri > Salmoniformes > Salmonidae > Brachymystax > Brachymystax lenok. Next base: position 42,244,913 of record CM059813.1, read on the forward strand.
GCCAAGGGGGACTGTAATGATGCCTAACCGGCTTGCTCCTGACGCCGGCTCACAATGAGCACCATATAGATGTAGGATCTTAATTTGAGCCAGTTTGCTACAGCAGGAAAATATATACAGAGTGTACAAAACATTAGTATTAACGCTAATATTGAGTTACACCCCCCCTTTGCCCTCAGAACAGCCTCAATTCGTCAGGGCATGGACTCTGCAAGGTGTCTTAAGCGTTCCACAGGGAGGCTGGCCCATGTTGACTCCAATGCTTCCCACAGTTGTGTCAAGTTGGCTGGATGTCCTTTGGGTGGTAGACCATTCTTGATACACACAGGAAACTGTTGAGCGCGAAAGACCCAGCAGCACTGTAGTTCTTGACACCAACCGGTGCGCCTGGTACCTACTACCATACCGCGTTCAAAGGCACTTAAATCTTTTGTCTTGCCCATTCACCCTCACAATCCATGTCTCAATTGTCTCAAGACTTAAAAATATTACTTTAACCTGTCTCCTCCCGTTCATCTACACTGATTGAAGTGGATTTAACAAGTGGATTCACCTGGGCAGTCTATGTCATGGAAAGAGCAGGTGTTCTTAATGTTTTGTATACTCAGTGTAGATGGTCTGAACGCCCTATGCTGGTTATTCCAATGTGCTTCTTTTTGTGTGTAGACGGTGTAGGTAAGGCCACTGAGTCCATAAGGATTGTTCAAGGTCACAGTTGGAAACATAGCAGCGACTTTGCAAGTCTTTGGCGTTCTATAGACCACACACCTGTAGAGAAGCTCATCCTCCCAATCTTTAGGGACTTTACAAAAGAGACCCTGAACAGTTTATTAACATGAATGAGAAAAAGTAAGTCTCAGTGGGTTGTGACTCCTCTACTTTCCTCTTACCCTGTCTCGTCATCTCTCCTCCTAGGGCTCCTGGGGACCATGCATCCCGTCCCCCAGCCCTCACCCCTGGCACTCGTCCCGGCTGCCCTAGATTCCCCCCACTCCAGTTCTCCAATTACCTGCTAGTGAAAGCGGAGGGGGCATTGTGAGGGTGCGGAAGAGGATAAGAGGTCCAGACGCCCACTCCCCCGAGCCCTCCCAGGCATTAGTACTGAACTTCCCCCATGGTTTGTAAATGGGAGCCCCAGATGAATGGGCTCGTTTGTCCGCAGACAGCAGGGATGAATTTGTCTGCCTTACAGAGGAACAGAAGGGCCTCAACACTGCCTGAACGCTACACCTGAATAGCACCTGAACTCTACCTGTCCCAGGTGAACGCTGTGAATGCTGCCCGTCCCAGGTGAGAGAAGGCCTGACCTAATTTCATAGAGGATCAAGGGGAGGGCGGTTTCCTTGGTGTCCGCGCCTTGCTACAGCCGTTACTACCCAGGCCCAGGATTACCCCACTCAGCAGTAGAACAGAATGGATGAATGGAGCAGAATGGAAACAGTTAGATGATTGATGCTAATTCTTAATGGTGTCAATCTGAATTGACTGAAGTTCATGTGATTAGGGAACTGAATAATGTTGGGTTTTTGTACCAGGTTTATGTAATGCCCTTATATTATTCCAGCAATAACGTCTGTATCTGCAGAGTGGGGGTTACTAGATACCCAACACCATTCTGAAGAGTACATAATCATAGGGGAGCACAACTTAATTTGCTTTCCTATTATACCAAGACCACAAGTACAAGATTTCGATGGTCTTTACAACCTCTTTCATTACTGGCCTTCCCACTGCGAAACCCACAAGGAACAGCAATAATGATTTACCACTAATCACTTCTCAATGATATAAAACACTCTCAGTTTCTTTCCCCCTTTTGCCTCTCTTCTGTCATTCTCATCGTTGATCTCTTGTTATCCTGTCAATCACTAAAACGTTGATTTATACAAATGTATTGAATATGTCACAAATTAATATGAGGTAGGCTACCCAACTCTCTGTATATCAATCTCGCACTACCCTGCCTTGTCAGATTCTGTGTCTCAATCGGTCCTAATAATACTGCATAAGTATTTCCTGTTTGAACTTCTCACTTCCCGTTTTTTTATTTTCTTGGTGCTTGGAAAAATGTGTGCAACCAAGCTTAAGTGCAGCTGTAGCAGTAGCTGTACCGAGGTGGGGCATAGTGGGACAAAATTCTATGAGGGGGAGTACATGACTTATCATGCAGTAAAAACAGGGCCAGTTCAAGGCATAAGCGACATAAGCGGGAATCCTTATAAGTGTCCGAATTAGTGTCCGGCTCCTTGAAAGCGGCAGCTCTAGCCTTTATCTCAGTGCGGATGTTGCCTGTTACTCATGGCTTCTGGTTGGTATATGTACATACAGTCACTACGGGGACAACGTTGTCGATGCACTTATTAATGAAGCCGGTGACTGATGTGGTAAACTCCTCAATGTTATCGGATGAATCCCGGAACATATTCCAGTCGATGCTATCAAATCCGTCCTGCAGTTTAGCCTCCGCTTCATCAGACCACTTCCATATTGAACACGTCATTGGTACTTCCTGTTTGAGTTTTTGCTTGTAAGCAGGAATCAGGATGATATATTTATGGTCAGATTTGCCAAAGGGAGGACGAGAGAGAGCCTTGTTTGTGTTTCTGTGTGTGGAGTAAAGGTGATCTTTAGTTGTGTTGCCTCTAGTTGCACAGGTGACATGCTGGTAAAAATGAGGTAAGATGCATTAAAAAACCCACGAGAAGTGTTGCCAATGGATGTGCATTTTCTTGTTTGCTTATGGCTCTATACAGCTTGTCTCAGTGGCAGCATTGGATTGTGGTGGTAAATAAACAGCTACGAAAAACATACAGTACAGTAGATGAAAACTATTTTGGTAAATAGTATGTTCTGCAGCTTTTCATGAGGTATTCTAACTCCTTAACATTAGAGATTGCGCACCATTTGTTGTTAACAAAGAGACACAGCCCTCCCCCTCTCAGCTTACCCAGAAGCTGCCGTCCGATCTTTACAATGCATGGAAAAGCCAATGAGGTGTATATTATCCATGTCATTGTTCAACCACGACTCAGAGAAACATAGGATATTACAGTTCTTCTGGTCCCTTTGATAGGACAGTCTCGAAAGAAGCTCGTCCAGTTCGTTCTCTAGTCATTGTACATTCGACAACATAACAGAGGGAAATGGCGGTCTAGATGCTCGCCGACGTAGTCTAATCATGATGCCGCCTCGCTTTCGCCGCCGCTTCTTCTTTCAAATCACGGGGATCAGGGCCTGGTCCAGGGTAAAGCATAACATCCATAGCTGCTGACTCATTGAAGTAGAAATCTTTATCCAAATCACGGTTAGTGTTTTCTGTTTTCGGTCATAGGAAATGAAGGAGGAAACATTATGTAAAAAAAAAACACACAAAATAGCGGAATTGCTCAGGAGCCTGTAAGACGGCAGCTATCCACTGCAGTGCCATCTTTTTACATGAAATGTAAGACGTGCATTAATCATAGATAACATCATTTATATAGGAAGTATAACATTCAATGATGTGCCATGTACACAGGCAGGACTACGTGTCCTATGCTTTAAAGCTCTAAATATAGTCCAGTTTTACATCCTCATATCCTACTATGGGTTTGGGGGAGAAGGGGAGGGTGCTTTTTCAGTTAGGCTAGTGTAAAGGTCAGACCCCACCCTCAAAGACACACACACACGTATCCAGTCCAGGAGACCTTTGTCTGAACCGAGCTGCACTTCCTTTCATCTTTCCTCCCTGTCTCCCTAACTCCACTCTGTGTGGGGAAATGCCAACTACCTTTTGATTCTGCTAATTCAATTTGATAGAAAAACAAATATACGGAGGGAGTGGGAGAGGGAGAAGAGAAATAATTGGGAGTGGGAGGGATGGAGATGTTGTAGAGAGCCAGAGGAGGGGGCTTGTGGGAGAGGGGGGAGGTAGGTGAAGGCAGAGAGGAGTATACGGAAGGAAAGAGATCTGGAGGATGAGGGAGGGAGAGTGGGACAGAGGGGACATAAAAGTCCCAGGTTGAAGACTCACGAAGCTCTCAGAACTCTGATGAAGATGACCGGCATCTTCACCCTGCTCCTCATCTAAGGTCATCTTCCATCTCCATCTATCTTTATGTAGCTTTGCTGCTGTAGTCTAATGCTACCTTTAGGGTGAATGTAAAATGAGCTATAAACACTTGATGGTTATTACAGGTGTTCTGAAGTGTATAACTGCTTTTGATCCTGTTATTATCTTTCTTAGAGAGATTTAACTTCCTTAAATATTCTGTCCAATGTGGTGATGTCACCCCCTGCTGATTTATACACATAGCCACTCACAAACTGTTATGTACATCCACTCAGGTTTAAAAGGTGTCAAGGAGCCAGTAATTCTGAAGAGGAACCAATAACTATCACTAGATCAAACCCTCACTCTCGGGGAGTATGGCGTCTGCTACCCATACCAGTGCAACCCTCTCCTTCCATGCAGCAGGACAGAGCAGCTGTCTCCCTCCTTCCTGTCTCTCCTGTCTCTTGGACTCTGGCAGACTGCTGTATTATTTTTGGGAGGACTTCTCTTTCCCTCTGGAGGGCCTCATTGAGGAGGCCTGGAACTCAGGCTCTCACTCTGGGGCTCAGACATCTTTACACACACGTCACTGGAAATCACCATGTATTGGTAGTGTATGTGGTCCGATTCCCTGCCCCCCTGATAATGTAAAGCACTTTGAATGCCTTTTATGAATGCAAGACATTATATTCATTCATATATTAACAAATTTTTGTAGCTACATGGCTTTATTTATTATAGACTAATGATGCAGAGTCATTTGTTGCCCATTTTAAATAACATGCCAATTCCCATAGACACAAAGTTGATAGTACTACACAGGGTAACCGGGTGGGTAGTGTTATGGTCTAAGTTTGGATAGGGTGACACTAGTTCTGCTTGATGGCGTCTGTCCAGGACCTGTTTGCCATGGCCAAGGGTGTGTGAGGGAAGCTAGGCGGTCATTGAGGATGACCTTGAATTGGCCCTAATCTGCCCGGCTCATTAGCTGCTGGTTTCCTCTGTTCCTCCATTTAGCTTGAGAGAGAGAGAGAGAGAGAGAGAGAGAGAGAGAGAGAGAGAGAGAGAGAGAGAGAGAGAGAGAGAGAGAGAGAGAGAGAGAGAAGCCCTGTTTATACCTGATTCTAACATGCAACCTTGGTCCTGATCTTGTCCACATTCTGATTGTGTGTAGACGATTAAAAGACACATTGTGATCTGATTGTGATCAGATCTCATAAGTGTAAACCGACAAGATCAGAACAAGACCAGGATGAAGGAAGCATGTTAACGGCAGGTATAAACAGGGCTAGAGAGAGAGACAAAAAAGCAGACAGAGGGAGAGAGAGTTGAGAGCTATTTCCTGCAGTCCTCAGCTGCAAGCACATCTGTGTGTGAAGGGTCCAAACAACCTCCCATGTGTTTGCTCACAGGTCGCCTGATTGCCTTTCCTTCCTCTTTTCTCTCACACTAAAGACCTTCTGTCCTTCCTCTCACTCCAATCACCGCACTGTGGCCCAGAGAGGGGCATTCTGGGAGAGGGACACGAGGAATGGAGATGGAAATAATGGAGGAATACCGTTTTTTTTTTCAATCGCTTTGGTGCTATTTTCACAAATATTTGTGGTGAATTTTCCAAACTCTTAGTAAAAAACTCCAAACTGTCAATACTTGTAACGCAGCAAGTATTATATTCAAAACCATTTATTGTGCATTCATTTTGTTATGAGACATCTTTTTCTGCACAGCCATTGATCCAAACAATAGGTTTATTGTAAAATACCATAAGAACATCGATTTAATCACCAAAACACACAACAGCCAGTTAATTCAATAGAAAAAAATCCAGACACATGTTTAAAAATTGTCCTTTGAATGCAATTTGCTACAGTACTGTAAATTACAGTACATTACGCTGTTCACATTAGGCAATGCTACCCACTAAAATTGACTGAACATCAAATTTCCATTGAAGACATCTTTCACAATGTAATCAAACAAAATAAATGAAGAAACGTAATGTTTGCATCAAGCCTGTCTTGAGCGTTTGGCTATAAGTTCTCATCGAAATTGCTGTAAATGTCCTCATTGTTCATGCACCTGGGGAGAAAGCCCGACATAGGTCTGGATTGAAATCATTGCATAACTCATACATGGCCTGAAGGAGGGTGGTACGCTCAAGGAGATGGCAATCATACATCTTCCACCTATATTGTAACCGTGTATTGTATTTTACAGTATTGTTTTGTACTTGTGTGTTGTAGTGGTCCTGTACGTGGCTCAGATCATAAGAGCATGGCCCTAGCAACACCAGAGTTGTGGGTTTGATTCACAATGGGGTCACATACCAAAATGTGTGGACTGTTTTCATGTTGGATAAAAGCGTCTTCTACGTAAATTGTATATATTACAGTATTACAGTACTCAATTTGCCAATACAATTTTTGTGAAGCAGTGTGAAACAGGCAAACCAGTTTAAAAGCTGTAGGTTTACCAAATGGTTAAGCGATTATCAATTAAGAGCAGTCGGATTAAGTAATAGTCAAATGTATTTTAACAAATGAGAAGACAATCATATCAAAAGTAATGGGAGCATTGCATTGTGAAAAGCATCTTACTTTACATGAACATGTCTTCCATTGTGAAATGTGTATTTCTAGATGAAACAATGATTCAGTTAGGTGAAAAAGGGACTGTGATTTTGTGTGTTGTACTTAGTCAATTGAAAATGTGCTTAGAGTTTTTAAACAACTGCCTTGTTTTGTACTAAGTGTTGTGAAAATGTACCACATACTGTACTTGTGAAAATTGCACCAAAGCGATAGAAAAAAAACTGTAATATGAACCGAAAATGTGTATTTCTGTAGGACATGTGTGCGCGTTAGTGTGTGACGTGGGAGCCCTGTGCTCACCCTGGTTTTGGAGCCTGCTGTCTGGGTCACACTGGTGCACCCTGGGGCCTGAGCTCCACAAAGAAACCTTCTATAAACAGCAGCACATCACTCAGGGGAGGAGCACAACAAAACCATTACTGCGCTTTGGGGATCATAGAGCTGGCTTCATTACATCTGATATCACTTCGAAATATAGCAGAAATCAAAAGCTCTTCACCGACTCTGGAATTCACTATGACACTCCAATAGACAGAGCGAGAGACAGTGAGAGAGAGACAGAGACACGATACATTTCACGTTTCAAGAACTCAGTGACATTATTTAGTATTAAAAGTTTATTTTCTTTATTTGGTGAGATGGAAAAATAATGAAAACGTACAGCTCAGGAACAATGTCTCGTCTAAGATAAGTCTGTGTTCTTTTCTTTACATAATAACAATGAAATTATAATCGTAACAATATCCTTGTGTTCTGAAGAAAGCAAAAAGTGTGAAAATAAATTATCATAACAAGTAGTATAACATCAATTATAACAACAATAATAACAATTATTAACTTTATATAAACTTTCTGTTTGCTTGCTTCTTTTTTTCCATAAAGTCCAGGGGGACCAGGTGGGTGGTGTGTATTCCAGCATGTGAGGGGTGAGGGGTCAGTGGTGTGTGTGTGTGTATGCATGTACATGTGTGGGGAGGCTGGTTCAGAAAGTCTCTCATACCCACAGTGTCAACAGTCTGTCCACAACAGCCAGGACAGAGGCGGGGGTCTAAGTACACTACAGCGGTTCAGGAGGGGAAAGCAGTGGTTCTCCTAATACCTCACATGTTTTCTCTCATGGGGTGGGAGGGGTACCAAAGTGACTTAGTAAAAAAAGGCAACTTGAAGGGAGCAACTCAACACGCCCATGTTCCGCTTCACCTTCGCCCTCTCACGTTCTCTCTCCCTTCAGTCACGTCTCCTCTCCATCATTCTCTAAATGAGGCCAGGCAAAACAATGTCCTACTGACAGTGAGCCCAATTATCCCTCTAGAAACAGAAGCAGTCGTGGTGATGATATGTTGGAGGGGTGATGGAGAGGCTTCAGGAGGCTTCAGTGCTCAGCCCAGGCCGGCGACCGTCCGGAGTGATGGTGAGGATGGCCGAATGAAGGGTGGATGGGAGTGGGAGTGGGCAGCATGTGTCCGGAGTGACTGAAGGGGGGAAGGTGGCCCATGTGGGTCATGTGTCCAGCCAGGCCGGGGCCACCGCCGAAGGGAGAGGACTTGTCATGCATGCATTTGGACAGCTCATCATAGCCATCTCCGGACCTCTTGCCCCTCTTGGACTTGCTGGACATCTTGCGGTTGCGTGTCTGGATGCCCTCCTTCTTCATGGTCATTGGCCTGTTGACCTGTTTAGAGGCCAGGGAGGAGGGATGTTAGCTAAGGAGTAGTCAGACAAGCCTTGAGTAACATAGATAAATAAAGGTAAAAAAAAATATATATATATATATATATTTATATATAGGCTACTACATATAGGCTACTATAGATAGGCTTCAAATTAATATTATGTGTGTTTCAAAATCAAATAGGCCACCTGGGGGCGGCAGGTAGCCTAGTGGTTAGAGTGTTGGGTCAGTAACCAAAAGGTTGCTGAATCAAATCCCTGAGCTGACAAGGCAAAATTCTGTCGTTCTACCCCTGAACAAGGCAGTTAACCCACTGTTCTCTGGTAGGCTGTCATTGTAAGTAAGAATTTGTTCTTGACTAGTTAAATAAAGGTTTTTAAAAAACCTGTGTTTCTTGTTTATAAAAAACAGTTCATAACTCAATTATTAGTCATTGGACATTTTCTTGCACTCTCAGTGCTTTTATATTCATTTATGTCAAGTGTAATTCGTAATTTTAGATCATTTAGAAAAATCGAAACAACTATGATGGAAAACATGTAGCCTTCTTAATAATAAACATGAGGGGAAAAAAATGTATGATGTGGCATAAATGTTGTGGAACAGATTTAACAGGCATTGGATGATCAAGACACAATAAAAGGCATGAGCCTTTTAGGCTATTGTCTTATTTAAAATCAAACATAATTATCTCACTAAACATGAATACACAGGACAGGAAGCCATGCTGGATCTGAAAGGGCTACTCTCAGACAATTTTGCATCAATGTAACTGAGGAGTTACCCTTACATCAATGTAACTGTTACCTGACATTACCCTGACATCAATGTAAATGACGCGTTACCCTGAAAACAATGTAACTGACGCGTTACCATGACATCAATGTAACTGACACGTTACCCTGACATCAATGTAACTGACGAGTTACCCTGAATGACAGTCCCGCCCTCCAGCCACTCATGAGAGTAACACCACCCATTGAAACAAAGATGGATTAATAAAAAGGGGGAAAAACGACCGGCGGCTTCCGCTTCACAGGGAAAGCAGGCGTTGCATCTCTCGCCCCCGCTCCTAAATCGATACAAGCTGTCCGCCCACTTGACCAGCTCACCCCACAGTTTCAATGTAAGCGGTTAGGCTACTTACGTTGTGCAGTTTGTAGTAGAGCCCGCAGGCGTTGCACACCGGGTCGCCATTGCCGTTACGCCTCCAAAGGGTGGTGGTGGTGGTCTGACAGTTAGCGCAGCAGGTGCCAGCTCGTCTCGAAGCGGACTGAGGAGGAGAAAAAGGCAGAACGTTAATAGGCTACATTATGAATAAAGCCATTCAAATGTTTGCTGATTTAACGATTGTATTAGCCTAGGCAACAGAGATCAACGAGGAAAGTGAACATGACATGAATACAATTATTGAAATTAACAACCATGACCATGTAGGCGTAGCCTAAGGCATAGCCAAATATTGGCTAGGCCTATACATTTCAAATGTTCATTCGGAATTTTGCCTATAGGATATTTCTGCATTTAAAACTTAAAACCTTTCGTTTTATAGCCTATTGTCATGTCCCACTCTCAGGGCTACATTCACAAATAACTTCAAAGCCAGGCCAGCGCCAGTTAGACTCAATTGCTTACAGGGAGTCACATCTGTATTTATTTAATTGAATATATTCTGTGATTTAAACAAGCTTAATTCAATTTTCCAATTTGTGCAATGCTACAAAGCTGTTTCTCTGAAATGCGTTGTTTCTGTCTTGTACCAATTTCTGCTGTCATATTTAATTTAATAAAACTGTTTGATAGGGCACATTAATAATTTATGCCGTCTCTTTGCATGATTCTCCCTTGATCCAGAGAATCAAACGACCCTCACTATAGGCGTCTATAAGACCAGGGCCCTGTCTGCCAATGCGCTTTGTGTCCATTACAGATCAATTCTTCATACATAATAAGAAACATTTAGGCTCACAATACAATAACACTACAGCCATGTATAATGCATGTAGGCCTATGTGTTTATTTTTATTAATTTAGGGTTGTATGACAGTGGTTCATGTAAAACATCCCGAATAAAAACTAGGATGGCGACGGACGGAATTTAAAAAACAGAAAAATAAAAAACTACTACAACAAAAAACGTCGCATTCCGGCGCATAAAGCTTGTGCCAGTGCCAACCGAGCATGACTAACAAACAAGAGACCAAGAACATAAATACATTTATTTTCCAATCCCCACCACCATCCCGCCCCTCACGTTCTCTCTCTCTTCACACATAACTGGGTCCTATAGTGTTATGATAATCGCTTTACAGTATATTGTAAAAGTCTGGCCTGCCGGGTCCATACAAAATGCAGCGGTATTTGTTGAAGGCGGAAACACCCGGGAGCCTGGCTTCCTTATCGTGCCGGGGCAGATATCCGAATAGGAAACAACTGGATGCCCTTTGAACAGAACTCTGAAAACACTTGAGTTGAAAATGCAAAGCTGCGGCCACAGACCGACCCATGGAAAATGTAATGGATTTCTCATCGGGAGAACGAGTCAGAGGCGCGCATATTTACACCAAGCTGCGCTAAAATGACTTATAGCCTACTTGTTCCACTAATGCTGACAATAACGCTAATACAGTCTGTTACAATATATTTCAGAAAACAGTTATAGAAATAAAAAACAACATTCACAATCTTCTCCATCCCATTACATGTATCTCAATGGAAGTTAACCTAGGCAAAGACAAACTCAGGCAACCATTGCAATGTGTTAAAGAATTACGCTACTGCTTTCAAATAGGCCACCACGTGGGTTAGACTACACTTGTAAATTAAAACATGAATTTACATTTAACAACACGACTGAATTGGGCTACAATTTGGTTATCCAACTATTGCGTCTTTGGTACTGCATGACTGGATGGCTGCATAACGAGTGTCCACTTAATTAGATAGTAAGGTATAAGCTATTGATTGAAATATTCCCATTAGGCCTATGTATAGTAATATGATTTAATTATGTCAGAACAAAACTATTCCGATCTAGCCAATACAGAAATTAGGTATGGCGGGTAAAACGCCTACTGATCATTAACATGTTCAGAGGGAAACAAGGTAGAAAAGTTCCTTATATAAATAAAGTAAAATATGTTTTAGCAAAATGTAACTAACGAATTTAAAGTTTATGTCAATCTAAATCCATTGCATATTAATGCATAAACGTTTGGAGCTACCCAACAGTTAGCATTTGGAATGTGCCTTGAACTGCCATTGAAATTAAGTCACTTCTCACAATATCTTAAAAAGTTCGAGATGGTATGTAGGCCTATCCTATACAATCAAAATGATGAATCCTATTTAGAGGTCTGAATATAAAATGAACAATTAAACCTTTTCAAAATAATCAGGAACCAGTATAATTTGGGGGAAAAGTACTTGTAATAATAACTTGTAAATTAAACATACAATAATAATTCATCCCACCTGAGACAAGGAAAATATATAGGCGTATGTGCATTAGAAATAACATGGCTCAGAATAATCCTTGCTCTTAAATGCCTGTGCAGAAACACTGGACAAAGTATTTGTGTGTGTGCACTGTTTTTCACTCACATCAGCGTGGTAATAACCAAAGCAGCATGGGCATTGGGATCAGTGACAGTATCAGCAGTATCAGGACTAATGATAGCAGTTAAAATGGTAATAGTAGCAGTATTGTAACAGGCGGTGTAGGCAATCACCAGGGGGTGTGAGGGACAAACAATTCCAGGAAGATCATAGGGTAAATACAACTTTCCTGGAATTGTCCTGGTGGTATCTGCTTCGTGCTCTATTTTGGCCGCCTTTCTCAGATGTGGAAGGGTAGACGGGAGCAAGATGGGGACTCACCAGTCTGCGTTTGGGCTTGATGAGAGGTCTGTTCTGGCCGTTCATCTTGTGGTACAGGCCGCAGGCGTTGCACAGGTAGTGGCCCGTCCCGTCCCGCCGCCACAGCGGGGTGGAGGTGGCACCGCAGTTGACACACTCGCGCCCCTCTGAGCAGAATTCAAATGGAGGGAAGACAAAGGGACATTTATATAATTAAAAAGTTCACACTCCATCAAAAGCTAAACAGTAACGGATTCACATTGAAGACAATAGCCGCCAGGAGGACAGAGGAAATCATGAGCCTACTGGACACACTATTCATTAGTTGTGTAATATGAAGTCCAATCCCATATGACTGTCATATGTACAGTGTGGTTCAGGGCAAATCGCCATGGACACAGACACCTGTATGTAAAGTGATCCAGGGTAAGAAACCCAGAGACAGCCAGGACGTGTCCAAAGGTGTCCAAACAGATGAATGTGAGACACCATCAAATTAGAGCTACATAATTCATGCGCTGTGGGCACACATGAGAGGAAACAGAAGAGTGTGGTGCTGGTGGTAGTATTAAATGTGGGCCTGACCACATTGTGGTCTCCACCAAATAGGTGCACATATTATAGCTCAGTATCACTTTATACCAGCCCTGTTTCTCTTTTTCCCTTTACTCATGACTTTTGAAATTATTTACAAAATGTTTTCATTGTTAGGTTTCTGTTTGTGTGCCTGACAGCTACTGTGGCCCATTTAGTGGTGACCCTCTTCTGGTGTGTTCAGGGTTCAAGTCTTTTCACCCACTTCTGCATGTTCAGATGCAGAAAGACAGTGGGTGTTACCTCTCTCCTCTTACAGGTTGCACTGTGTTATAATGCAACAGGCTCAGTCAAATGGGCCGTTGCTGAACCTCGACCAAAATGGCCTTGTTTAATTCATGTCTCCCTCTCCCTAGAGCATCATGCCTTTATTCCTATTATAATGTCAGCAACACCCATAGTCCCACCTAAACCTAAGAAAGGGATCTGCTCTGGACAATGGCAACACTCCTTTTGAAGTGTATTCTGAGTGTTTGACTCTCTCTCCCTGTTTTGTCAGTCCAGCAGAGGTACCAGTATCAATACAACATTGCCTTCCAGCTCCAAAAATACAAAAGCTGTTGAATTGTTGTGTAATTTGGGAAGTTCCTTGGGGAGAGAACACTGAAATCTTACTGGCCGAGAGTATAGTAGAGAGACTGAGGCCATTGCCTTTCCAGGGAGGAGGTATGTAGGTGAGCGGATAGGGATAGTTTAAGGTTATTTAAACAGGAAGCCACACTGTTGTGTAAGGTATGTGCTGACTGCGGAAATGTCATTGTGGCATTTCATACAACAATCAATCACGGCTCCATCAGACTTTGGGACTGATAAAGGAATGGCAGGCCTTATGTGAGTTACTGGTTCTGGATCTGTAAGGGAAGCTTCAAGTTCATGTGTATTTCTCTGTTGTGATAGTTACGATGCTCTTGCATAAAATAATCCCTTTGAAAGATTTGTGGATACCGTTTTAATTAAAATATTTGCATAACCAATCTACCATCCACAAATGATTGAACTACTGAGCATAGATCAGATAATAGCACTTGGATCTGTAGTGATAATCCAAATGAAGACAGTTGTTTGCTAATATCTCTATACACTAATGAACAGTTAGAGAGACTCCACATTCAAATAATTTTTGGACACCAGGCCCACAACATAATTAACTTTGAGTTAATTAGTGTGAGCAAATGTAATGATAAATGTATCCCTATGAGCTCATGTGATGGCTTTATTAACTGTGTAATTAACTATCTAATATTTTATAAATTTATTTGAAGGTGATGTCCTCTTTGGCATAACCTAAACTGCTATAAGAGTAACGGTTATTATTACAATATCATAACCCTATTATCAATTATTATTATTGTATTATGACTTTGTTGTCTTTGATATGGTCATTACTACTAGTGTTAATCATCCTTTCATCTCCTGGGCTTGATTCTTTCTCGCTATCTCAGCGCACTGGGCCAAGACCAGGCTTAAAAACACAAACAGCAGGGCTCTGTCGCCTGTGACAGCGCGTCCCGACAGTGCTTTGTTAGTATTGGGGCGAGCAGTGGACGGTGGAGGTCGTGATTTGTTCACTCAAGGTATACAGGATATGGCAGGAGTCGCCAGAGCGTCGTGACTCCTGCATTTTTTAAGCTTCTGCCAACAAGGCATTGGTGGAATTTATTTTCAGCATCCAGCCAACCAGCCCAGATAAACATAAACACGACCACTATGAATATGGTTTCAAAAAAATTCGTGCAATTTTGTAATAAAAAAACTTTATTTTTAAATCTGGATAGGCCTGTCAGACATGCTTATTATAGGCGTAGGCCACGTTGCACTTTCAACAGGCCTACTAATAAAAACATTAGTCAGTCACAATAAGTACATATTCTATTGAAATATTATTATATTCAGCACCCTCTTTAAAATAATTCTGCCAACTAGCCTATAAGCCAAATAATTGACAATAAATAAATGTTTCACGTTGAATTCCGTATTTTCATTTTGGTGACTGTTTAACTTTAGGCTATTATCTCCTTGCCTTGACTCAAAAGTGTTTAATCATGTTCAACCCTGAATATTTGATTTTCAAATATTAGTCGTTTTATGTTAAATGCTTAATAATTTCATTTAAGTGGATGGTGTTTACAAGTGGTGACGAATGCGATGGAACAAAGATAAGAGCCACTGGGACATGTTTGGGTAGGAGAGAAGCACCGCGGGTAAAATAACCTGAGGTTATAACAGCAACTGTTCGACAGCGAAACACTTACAGGACCACCCGATCTATTTCTTGAAGATTAAAGCATTCATAGCCCTACAAGCAAAATAAATTTAGAACAAGCCTATGATAATTATTGTTTGGGCCCTGACAGAAATCCATGCACTTCCAAAGCGTTTTGACAAAACATAGGCCTAACATTGGTTTATATTGTCCTAACATGGACTCCCAATATATTTGTATTCCTTAAAAGTACATAATTAGGCTATACCAGACTATTTATGCACAGAGTAAATTTAGGGATAGACTTATGAAACTCACCTGAGCACGACCGGGCTTTGCTTTTACACTTCGGCGTAAAGCTGGATGAAGATCCACCCAGTAGGCTACCAGGGTGGAAGAGACTGCCGCCGTATTCGTGTGGTGTTGGGAGAGAGTATGGGTAGGTCGGGATGGGGTGGTGTGTTGCGGGAGTTTGGGCACTCATCGAAGCCAGGCTGTTGCGGAGAGGACTGCAACCCTCCATTTTCATTCCTTCTGCCAGTGACACTTGGTATTTGATGGACTCCTTTTCGTCCATTCTTGTCGAGGAGGAGGTTGGAGAAGTAGGGCCGAGGTCCGGGGACACGTCTTTGGGAGGCGTAGGAGGGAAACTGTAGAGATGGTGCGGGCTGCAGTGGGACGCAGGGGTGAGGGAAGACACCGGAGCAGTGCTGGAGCTACTACTACAAGGGTAGCCGGAGCTAGCAGGATGCATTCCTGGCTTGCTGAAGTGGCTGACCGCCCATGCGTTATGGTGGTGGGCAGCAGAGAGGGCCGCCTTCCCGCTGTCAAGCCACGGAATGCCGGGGCTGTGGATGAGGTGTGGCCGGCAAACCGGACTCCCAAGGCGAGCTGTAAATAAGAAATATTATGATTTTTTTCTATTCGAAAGCGATGTGTCCAATTCTATCACACTGCGTAAAGTGCTGTCTCCTCGCCTGTTGATGTCAATTCCAAACTATTTAAACTCGACATTGAGGTATAATTCTCTGAGTGTAAAGTTATTCAAGTAGCCTACAGGGCACCAACTTTAAAACCACGCCATTTCACAGTCCCCAGCGAAATCTAAAACAATAGTTAGGCCACTACAGCTCCGTACCATAGACTACTTGAAAAAAATATTTACAGAAGTAAATGTTTACGCTTGTTGCAACACAATCTCTTATTGTCGAAAGCATGTATGGGAGAAAAAAATCCACGAGGAGAAAATGGGATCAGTGTAGAGGCCTCGACTGAATTACTATTTGCCTATGGCCAATGCCTGTTGGTCGCTCAGTTCCAGATCTCGGACTAAATAATGTTATTAGTAATTTTGCGTTTTGATTTTATATCTGGGAAGTGCCTCTCTCTCTCTCTCTCTCTCTCTCTCTCTAGAAACCCCTGCCCCAACAGAGGGGTTAAATGACATACTTCCCTTTCCTCTTGCTGTCTCTTGCTAGAAATTCTCGTTTTATGATTCCATGCCGCACGCCAGAGACAGCCACGCGTATGGACATCTATGTGATACAGTATTTCAATTTACATCATTTATGTTCTTACATATTGAATAAAATGCCATATATAGATTTGTTTTTAAATACAAGGTTCTGTACGGACGACGTTTTACTGGTAATGGAAAAAAAATTATGTGCCAAAGGTCTTTGTCCGTCAAACATCACACAACCAGTTATGACAATAATATAGGCCACCATCGATTAGTTTTAAAGCAACAGCCTGGGTGGTTGGATAAATGTTGTCTTATTGTAACTATACATGTTGTCTTATTGTAACTATACATGTTGTCTTATTGTAACTATACATGTTGTCTTATTGTAACTATACATGTTGTCTTATTGTAACTATACATGTTGTCTTATTGTAACTATACATGTTGTCTTATTGTAACTATGCATGTTGTCTTATTGTAACTATACATGTGGTCTTATTGTAACTATACATGTTGTTTTATTGTAACTATACATGTTGTTTTATTGCACCCTCTCACAATTACCTAAAGCTATAAAGCAGACCTAATTAATACAGTTTAGTCACAAGGCTGAGCGCGTCTTACCATGTGCCTGGCTGTATGTAACCCTGGCCCGGGAGTTGGCATAGTAGGGGTTCCCCTGAGAGTCCAAGTGGTTTAAAAACACATCCACTTCGTCTGGAGGCAAAAGCGGCGCCATGGGCTCCATGTAGTTGTGGGCCAAGCTGTGGTGATGCGAGTCTGGGTGCTGCCCATTCAACACGGCGTGATGATGCGCCATCCACCGAGATTGATCGGCTGCGACTTCCATACCTAAATCGTATATAACTTTATCCAAGATATAACCAAAACGTGGTACTTTTTCTGAAAATATAAGTTCTCTTTATGTGATCCTTCTCCTCGATTAAGCACTTTTTACAGTCCCGAAATGTGAAGAAAAGGATGGACGTAGTGATGTCATACGGGTTTTCGGCACACTCTCCTTAAAGGTTCTTTGCTTCAGAAATAGAATCATTGATCCGTCTTATTGGCTCTTACTGACACCTGCAACGAAACACAACAACATTTTATAATTTAATACACAACCTGGTGCCAGACTCGTTTTGCACAACTCTTTCGGCGATGTATGCAAAATATATGAGATTGTTTTTTTCCATATACGTTCAGTCATCCCAGGAGCATTGTATAGCCTACTGACGACCTTTTATAAACAGCTTTCATCACAAAACTGGATTTTTTAAAAACTACTTACAGTGTATTGCACCATTGCTGCAATGTTATACTCATAACAAATGCATCCAATCTTATTCCATTGCAAAAATATATATCTTCTGAATTTACCTGTTGAAAGTTTGATCTATGACTACGATAAACTGTTCAAACATACTATAATCTCTGAAACGCCTGATCCGTGAGGTACCCGGGCGCACTTTCCAACTGAATTGTGGCTGTACACTGACGCGACTGGCGCCAGTAAATTCCATATCAAGCGAGCCGGGGCGGAGTCAAGGGCGAGCAGTGACCTCCTGTAAGCCAATCACAGATCAGTATAGCTGCAATTGGCTAATATATCCCAGCTCTTTCAGTTTCCATTCGAAACAGTAATGCCCCGGACCAAAAAACTAAAAGACATATCAATCAGCGGTGTAATTTCTCGGGGGACTTTTCTCTCTCGTGAAGCTCGCAGAATGAGCAATTTGCCCCTGATAATGTCTTCTTTTGCCAACACTTAGAGACGGACAGCCCAGATGGAGGCAAATTGAAACTGTAAATTGTAAGCCTGACAATTTCTGTAACAGTCAACTAGGCCTACATTATCTGGCAAACGAGGTAGCCTATAGGCTGTTGTCACTTAGCCTTGCTTACCACCTTGAGATTGCTTTGCCTTTAGATAACACAACGTTATATTGCTAAGTTTGAATTCAAAGTGTATGCCAATGCTATTTTGTACAGGCTAGTTAAATGAAACCAACCAGATTGGATTTTCAACAGGTTTAGTGGGCTAATTGAAGTGCTATCAAACATCATAAAATAATGAAGCAGTCTTTTGGTTATTATTCTGTATTCAACAGTAAAGTGGTTGGTTTCACATATGACTTGTTTTAAGCATAGGCCCTTGTGGAGAACTGCATCGGCAGTTTGGACATATTTTACAAGGATTCTGTATGCCAATTATGTAAATGTACTGTAGAACAACACCAATTGCAAGTGTGAATTTTCACAAGAACCTGAAATGCATATAAACACAATTTTCAGTACCTCTAGGATTAATAGGAGAGGAGCCGTTTTATGACTTCAGAAGTGGGGCCATTGTTGCGAGCGCCTAATTGTCTTTAGTTCGTAGTCACGACATTCCTCTTGTGAAAACATTGGTTTTGCCTAAGAGATGTCAGGCCCGCCTCACCTGCGTAAAACCAATTGGTGACCATTAGCGACACTTTGTTAATTCTTGTTTACATTCACCTCATGGCTGAAACAAAAAGGCTTGTCCACCACAGGCATAAAGACAATAACATTTTATCAAGTGCGCCGGTATAACCAGCTAGGCTTTGTCCTACAACCGCTCTACATACCCAAATACCTGGCTAGGCCTATATGTGATATATTTCAAACGAGGAATAGATTGAAAGGCCTCTTAGCAAAAGCCTATTCAATAATAGGCTACCAACTGAACTTCGTAAAATGTAGTCTAGAATCCAGCGCTTGTTATGGGGTTATTAGATTTAGCCTACACGTGGTATTTTATTATAATGTGTTGAAATACTGTAGCCTACACACTTTTGCACAGGTATTCTATGGGCCTGTCAGTACCTGATCAAAATAATACGGGGAAAGAGCATCCAGGATAAAATCGCCAGTCGATACATAATGGCTTACCCTCGATAGTAAAAATGTGGCATTTCGTGCCATACATCACTATATTGAATATTAAAAAGAAAATGTTTGAATGTCTTTTTTAATAAAGAAAGTGTGTGTGTGTGCGTGCGTGCGTGATTGACAGACAATAATTGGAGGGAGCTCGGGGCCCAGACTGGCCGCCTCTCTGACGCCCCGACTAGACGTCACAGAAAAAAATCTCAGCGCATGGACTTTACAATCGTTCCAAAAAAGCCTCGAGATCAGTTACGACCAAGCTTTGTTAATTCTGATAGAAATACAGTGGTGTTTTGGCCAAGCCAGAATCAAATAAGTAAATACTTAAGCTACTATACTCAACCTGTGAAAAAAAGGATGCATGAATAGCATTACGCAATGTTAGAACGAGGGCATTTGGACAGTTTGGGCTTTGATATAAGGATGTTTGCAGGGTGTGTGTGTTGGTGTTTGTGTGCGTGCTTGCGCGCGAGCGAGAGTGTGTGTGGCTTGGCATTCAGTCATTGGCATCTGGTCAGGGGCCATGACATGATGAGCTCAGCTCTCTGTGCTTGTCAACTTCTAAAATCAACAAATTAGTGTATGTGGGGTCATAACACACCCAGGGGTCTCCCTATGTAATCACCCAAATAACAGACATTCTCCTGAAATGAGAGCTATAGCAGCTGAAAATGGCAGGTGTAGCGAGGACATCTGTCTTAATAAATAGGTTTCTTCGAAATAATTTGCAACTCTTTCAATTGTCATTCATTGAACTGGTCAAGTTACATAGATTTCACACAATGTTTTCTATGGCACTTTGGTCTAAAGTACAACATAAATATTCCCTAAAGATATTTCAGTGAAAAAAGTACAGGACTGCATTTAAAAAATAATAAAAAGCATCAACACAAGAGATCTCTCTAAACTATGATACATCAATTTAACAGAAATGCAACGACTACATGCTTTCAACGTAAAGCAAGAGGAATTCAAATCTTGTTTTGACCAAACCCTAATAGTGATCATAGCAGGTCATCTTTTTTTTCCTTACATCACCGCTGCTGTTTGTCTGTCTGTGTGATTGTCTGTCCTCTGTGCTGTGCTCCTCTGTACTACAGCCTGCTCTGTGCTGTGTGGCTGGGACTGGGTGGGTCAGGCCCAGCAAGCAGCCTCTCCATTGTTGTTTCGCATGTTTGCCAAATGGATTACTCAGCGGGATTTACCCCTCTGTAATTTATACCTTCATTAATCCCATTTGTATCTGTGCTGGAACAAAGGATGGGAGGATGGGTTTGGGGGTGTCCTCGCTCAAGGACATAGCAGCATTGTCTCACAGGGGATGCTATCCTACTAGAGCGGTAGAGCCCTTGGAGGTAAACACACAACATTTATTCCCATAAGACATGTTCATTGGCTATACATGGCAATGACAGGCATTGCTATGAATAAGAGGCAATACAATGGTAGAAAAACCATGTCAATTCAGGATGCTTTTTCTCTTCTGCCGTAGGTTTGTAGGCCTACCTGTGCAGCGGTCAGCTTTAAAGTCCTACTCCTGTCTCCTTTTCACCCCATTTAACACCTGATTTAGGCACATCTCATGTTGAAGATATCCCTACGACCATTGCTAAGGTAAGGTGAATGACCGGACGTTTTTTTTAATTATTTATTTATTATTTAAACTTTATTTAACTGGGCAAGTCAGTTAAGAACAAATTGTTATTTACAATGACGGTCTACCAAAAGGCAAAAGCCCTCCAGCGGGGACGGGGGCTGGGATTATTATTTTTTTTTTTAAATATATATATATATATAGGACAAAACACACATCACAACAAGAGAGACAACACTACATAATATAGACCTAAGACAACAACATAGCAAGGCAGCAACATATGACAACACAGCATGGTAGCAATACAACATGACAACAACATGGTAGCAACACAACACGGTTATTACTGAACCAGAGTCGGTGTACGAGCAACAGAGACCATTCCAATAATTAACAGGTGCTGCTATGAAATGAGCTTGCCTTTCTCTACCTGTTTGTTCCTCTTGCTTATGGTCAACATCCATCATTATTCAGAGGGGTGGGGGTGGGGGATGGGTGGGTTTAGAGAAAGCCACAGAGGGGTTTGTGAAGAGTAGACAGAAGCAGACAGCACCCAGCACACAGCCCATCCTAGTGGAAGTGTGAACCCAGAAAAGGGTTGTGAAAGCAATGCATTTTCAGCCTCATATTAAACTAGATGCATTAACTGTTTTCTGAGTTGGTGAATCTGGCTACTGTATGTTCAAATGAAATGTTCATAGTATAATGGCCCATTATTGGATGGACTTCTGTACATTTTGGCTCCATGGACCTCACTGGTAGCCTTGATATCATTTGAGAGTGTATTTATATTAGGTCTAAGTGATCATCTTGACCACACTTATCTGACACACACACGCAGAAAAGGGACGCTTAACTGGTATGGCATGTGAGGTGACTGATAGGTAAGGGGCCACATGCTGAGTTTCGAGGGTAAGTGTTATTTTTATTAGCTGATGACAGTCTCACGAGGGCAATAAATCTGCCTGCTCGAGACAACAGTCCCGCCCCAGTTTCTATTCGACCACTGAGACCATGACGTTATTGCCATTTCTTGTGATGAAAGGGGGTTGGTTACTGGAGTCTTAATGCGTTAGAAAGCACAGGTGATTAGTGGATACATACATCGTCATATCAATATGACGCTGATGTTGATCTCACACCCATGATTGGTTAGCCTAGATCTGCATTATTCCACAATTCCATAACCCAAGGCCATAGCAATTGTCACGTTTAATTAAAGTTAAATTGTGATTAACTTCTTAATACTTCGCGAACATCTAGTAAAAAAACTGATCACACGAAGTCAGTTCATTCAACTGATTGGGATACTCGTAATAACCATGTAATAACACTGTTAAACCATGAGGAATTGAATCTGGACAAATGATAGCCTAATCGATGGTGCGGCAGGTATGTCTTTGGGAGGACCTTAGCTCTACCAGATGACTTCATGTTCAATGCATCACATTGTGTTATATTCCTAGTTTATATAGCCTAATAGTTACAAAGACAAGTAATAACGAATACTCAAAGGAGCTATAGCATACTATAGCATGCATTCTGATAAAAAATGATGTTATTGTTTTGAAAGCCAGAAAACCGTGTTTGATAGTAGTAATTATAGATTTTACAGGGAAGTGCATGCAGTACATAAGCAGAATATAATGGCAGAATTAGATTACATGCAGCGTAACGAATTCTTATGAGTGGAAGACTATATGATAAACACATGAGAAACTGTTTGCATAAAATACAGTGAAATTGTAGTCTATTGTTATTATTGTGATAGCTTATATGTGCTCTTGTTCTTCCCACATTCAAACACAGCTACTCCGTGACGGTGCCACTCCAAGTGCGGTGCCAACTAGGGCTCTCTGTAGCCTATATTGTGTGCAGTCAACGATGCATCATTATGAGGAAAGTATATTGTAAATGATATATAGGCTGATGGAAAAAAAAGCTTTACGCTTGGATAGCTTACTCTCACATATTTATGGACAACTAGTCTTTCAATATGTACCCCAACCAGTAACACGATTGCAAGGAATTTACAGCATGTCTAAATAATTCCACTTACAACAATAGTAAATAGTAAATAATGAATATCTCTTACCACTAGACGGACTCAGTCCTGCTCTGTCTGGGAGAGGAGTAATGCGAGATTCAGTCCGGTAGCCTATAACCGGGTCTCCGTTTCGCCTGCCTGGCACTACGTAGTTCTCGCTGACGTTTCCCTATTATGCTCACAGTTATGGGTGGTGGACTGCCTAAAAATCAATCCGCGTTTGTTGGTGATGCTGCTGTGGAAGCTATGTCCCTCTGTCCCAAAAGAGTTATGTCAGCTGGCAAGCAGTTTAGCTTCGTCGTCGTCGCCCCCCCACACACACTCTCTCTCTTTCTATCTCTTCAATTATCTCTATTTCTCTCTCTCTCGCTCTGCTCTCACCCTTTTTCTTTCTATAGCTACGCTGAAAACGAGGAGAAAAAAATATTGATAGACATAGAAGCAATGTATGTTGTTATGGTGCATCAACCAGTCTCAATCTTGTCTTCCGGGTCGTGACTTCTTTGGGCATTTTGATATAGATTGTGAAGGAGGGGACGCAAGGTGTTCATTCTTAAAACCCTTTTAAGGATAAGGTTTATCCGGCCAAACAATTCCACTTCATAATCGAAGCAGAACAGTTCCTTATGGAACTCAACCAACCTGTGCAAGGTGAGTAACCCAGTAACTGAGTGAATAAGAAAAAAATGCTTCCTAAAGAGACACTGCTTCATTATTGTCATCCAATCCACTTGGATCAAACATCTTCCCAATCAGGTTATTGTGTTTAGTTGACTCAGATTTTTGTGATTATATTACATATTGAGCTTTCTTGGGTTGCTGGGCGCTCAAGCAAACTAAAACTACATACACAATATAATTGGCCTTCAGCAATCCGGTGTAATGAATTCCTTCCCCGCTCATTTTGATTGAAATACGGTATACCCCATGACCGACCCTCCCTCCTACGATCTTCTTTTTACTCTGTCCCACACATTAACACCAACTTTAAAACATGCAAAGCCTCAAAATCTCCTGCACGCGACCTAGGCTCGTGCGCTGCTGCTAAAGCCAGGCAGGTGCAAGGACTGCTGCATCCCGGGCCATGTCCCCTAGAGTGCACACACACAAAAAGAAGAGAAAACCAAGCTTGCATAAAGAAAATAAAGAAAAATTGAACTTTGACAGAATTACTTGCATTCATTTCAATGTTTAAAATCACTTAAAAAATTCAGCAAATACCTCTGTTTTGCGTCCATGAATAAGACCTTGAATAAAAACAACAACAAAAAAGAATACACGCACTGTCACTAGTTTATTTGTCATTCCCAAAGGCCTAGTTGATTAAATAATCGAAAGACAAATAAACTGATAATAATCGGTGTGGTCTACATGTATCAGAATTTCACAAAATAAAGAAGAAGAACAGCTCGAGAAAGAAAGACAGGAGATAGCCTATAGGTTATCTTGAGATGGCTTTATGGCAACCCTCCACGAAGGCAGAAAAAGCTCCCCAATGTAGGTTACACGGTATACAAAAGGTTTGTGCCTATAGGCCCAAATTATAAATAGCCTGTATGGCGCATAGGCCGACATTTTCTTTAAAATGTTTTTGTACAATATCAAATTCAATGACCGCGCACAATTGAAGACACCATATATTGTTGGAACTGGATAGAGCATTATAGACTTAGGCTTACCTGCATGCAGTGGTACCTCTAGGCTGCCTATACCTTCTTTGAAATGTAAACTCGACCCCTGTCCGGATGTTGTTATCCCATTATTCAAATTAGAAGTTGAAAATGCTCTCAACATTTGGGAACTTGGAGCAGACATAAGAGATCAATTCGAATGTCCATTATTTTCACTGTATCCACCACAAAAGCAACAGTTCTTTCATTTAGGCTACATAACGTTACATCAACAACAACAACAAGGTTTATGATAATACTTGTTAATGTTAAGAATTATAATCAAACACTCATCACGAATTGCTCTTTTCGTTTAGATTATTGTTAATTTACAAGGCGGTAGCCCATCATCACTTGACAAAAAAGGTTGGGCTAAATTAATAATTTCGTAACATACCTATATCATTAAGCCAATTAGAATGCGAATTAGTTACATATCAATAAAGTTATGAGCAGCGTAAGCCTTGTGATCTCTGTCCAGCGAAAATAACAAAAAACGAATAAAACATATATTGAATGTGAGGTTGGGCTGTTCATAGATAGACAATATGACATGTCACATTGTCCACCCAAATCTAGCCTATAGTTTGACACCTGTCTTATATTATGGACATTTTAAAGCTAATTGTCTTGAGGTGAGCGTAATGACAATATAGCCTACAAAGTTATAGTTCAAGATTAGCCACAATAATTATAAGGTGGAGGACTTAATAATAATAATAATAGGCCTAACAATAATTGAATAATATTTTTCATGGGGTCATCATAATCACATAAGCACATGAACATGTTTTCTGTGTATTTATTCATTTATTTAGCCTGTGTTTCTTTCTTATAATTTTCAACATGTTCTGCAGCAGGGTTTTTGTCCTAAGTGCCTGCACGGCGCTTGGCAGAGACGTTATTATTTATATATGCATGCTGCATTAGATGCCAGGGCCCTTCTTCTTCAGATTATTAGCCTACCAGGGGTAATATTTCATCGGCACTAGGCAATCTTTGTTCTCTGTGAAGATAATAAATGGCCTAATCGTTATCAGCAAACTGCTGGGGGTGTCACCACCGAACGAGGCTGGAAGCAGGGACCAAAGTGCCGCTGAATAAATTGGTGTTCCTTATCTCTCATTCCCAGATTATCGCCGCCTTTTCAAACTTGCACAAGAAATACATTCAATGCATCTAATGCATCATTTGTGGGGGGGAGATCCCGCAGGTTGATAGAGACAGATAGATGCAGAGAATGAACAAATATTTACAGGTTTTACGCGCCCGGTGTTGGAGCCAATATTAGCTCCATTGGGTTTTTAAATTAGTTTATTGAGTATAGGCCTTTGGTACACACACTTTACATATCAATACACGCTATATTAAACATATATCATAGTGAAGTGATATGATGGTTATCTGACTGATTAATCCTGTCTCCTCGGTTGTTGTCTGTACATTGGCAAAGTGGTAGGGCTAAATGTGTTTTTTTACTCCTTGCCTCGGATGTAGCCATGCCTGCGTTTTCAGATATGCTTTCTATACTGAATAGCAGCCTACTTCCTATAACTTATATGAACTATCACCGTTGATATTTGAAACACAATGGAACATGATAACTAACACATAATAACAATTCATAATGACAATATTAATGACCATAAATAACAATCAAATAAATAATAACATCATACTGTAATAATATTATCGTAAGACGAAGAACAACAACAATAATACAGGCCTACTATTCTACTACTACTACTACTAATAATAATAATAATAATAATAATGTGCCTAATAAATGGAATAAAGTATTATTTTTATGTCTATTAATCATAGTATTATCAATGGCAATAATGTTCACTTCAATATCGCCTTAAAAATTCAATATATTCTATAACAAGTACAATAGGCCATACTAAAGATTCCGAAATGCCAAAAGTTTATTAGCGAAAGTAGACAAGCAGTTCCTGCTGTTTATGTATGTGTGTATTCTCTAACAAATATCTTTCTTACCACTAGAATAAAAGATTCAAATTCAAACACAATTACTTTTCCCTGTCTTATGTGTAGACCTATAATCTTAACAGGTATAGGCTTACGATAGACATGGTGTGGTATGGGCCTAATATAACTTTACTCTGATATTTCATTGTTGATAGCTTATGAGCGCATATTTCGCAAACACTATCAGCCGCAAAAAACTGCACCATGGACACCCAGTTATCTCATGACTGCCCTTTGCTGTAGCTATAGAGTCTACATTAATCATTTGACCATACAGATAGTAAAATGTTTTGTAAGAGGGAGAAACCAGGTTTCCATTCATAGTCGAGCATGGAACATGATCTACAGTTTATGTGACACTTATGACAACAACAATTTTTTTTAGTATACACAACCTCCCCTTTTAATAAAGACACACTGCACACACTGGTTGAATCAACGTTGTTTTCACGTAATTTCAATGAAACAACTTGGAATAGACGTTGTATTGATGGGGCATATCCACCGGCACCGTGCTCTGATGGTCTCCTAGACAACCAAGATAACGTAGCAGCAGTTTACCATATCAGCACCAGTGTCTATTATATCCCGGGATTAGCTCTCTTTCCGAAAAGGTCAGACACAAAGTCATGAAACCTGGTATTTTCACCCTGGCCCTGAGTGCATGCACATACATATATGCATTCGTGTGCCATTTCATTCGTGTGCCTACAGTCATTAACTTAATGGCCTTCAACATTTCCCTGCTCACAAAATATCAACATCATAAAGAAGGATCTTCTGTGACTTATGGTGAATGAATGTAAAGGCAGAACAAGGTTTGTAGGGGTTACTCAGGCTATTTGTGTTATTACCAACCCGCTAGCGCTCGGTTTTAGCAATCAGGCCCAATGTACTGTTATGTAGCGACCCCTAGTGATAAAATGATGATTAAAAAGTAGACCCATTACAATGAGGAAAGTGAAGAAGTGTGCGTGCGTACCTTCGAGACAACAGAATAGTGGATTTGATTCCGTACATAAAACGCATGCATGAGTGTCGTCTGTTAAATGGTGTGTGTTAAATGTGTGTGTGTGAGAGAGAGACAGAGAACCTAGAGAGAAATTAATAGAGTCATAGAGAAGAGATGCAGGAGATGGAGACAGTGTGGGAGACAGAGAGAGAGAGAGAGAGAGAGAGAGAGAGACAGAAAAAAATATAGAGAAATTAATGCCAGATATAAATTCGAAGAGAAGAGATGCAGGGCATGGACTCAGAGTGACAAAGAGAGAGAGAGAGAGAGAGAGAGAGAGAGAGAGAGAGAGAGAGAGAGAGAGAGAGAGAGAGAGAGAGAGAGAGAGAGAGAGAGAGAGAGAACGACTACAAAAGGTCATTGCACAGCTGGAATGTTCCAGCTGGGATTCCCGATGGCTGGACAGGAAGAGAGTGGAGTCCTGACAGGAAGAGTCTGCTGGGAGGGCTAGCGCTGGGTGGGGAGAGAAAGCTGTTTCCTGTTAGCTGCTCTCCCTCTCTCAACACATTTCTCTCTAAGTTTTCTGTCTACCTATCCCTCTATCATTTGCCATGCTTCACTCCCCATCCACTTTAGGGCTTGCAGGCCTATTGCGTTTGAATCCATCCTACTTCTCTGAAATGTTCCCCTTCAAACTCCTCATGTGAATTCACACAGCCACCGTATTTGATACGTTTGTTTAAGGGAGTTGTGGGGAAGAGGACAATGGGTCAAGCTGCCAGGCCGCCAGGTTGCTTGAGGTGTAAGTAAACTGGGGTGCAGGAACCAGGTGTTACCACGGTGACACTTCCTGCCTGGCAGATCTGGCAGATCTGGCTCACAATGTAAGGCCATGTACCAAGGGGACAACAAAGAGTTAATGTCAGATTGACAAAAAGAGGGCGAGGAAACACAGAAATAATGAGAATCTCACTGTAGAGATGAAATAGAGTGGTATGTGTAGTGTGAGAGGAAAAATGTCTTTGTCTCTCCTAAGCTCAGTGGACAATCAAAGTTTCCTATCAGCTCTGGAGTAGGGGAAATTGGCTGCCCTGGAAAGGAGAGGGCCACTCTCACAGCCAATGGGAAGTGCCCCTGTCACTTTAATCAGGAGTGATAGAGAGAGGAGGGAGTGTGTGTTTGTGTGTGTGTGTGTGTGTGTGTGTGCGTGCGTGCGTGCGTGCGTGTGTGTGTGTGTGTGTGTGTGTGTGTGTGTGTGTGTGTGTGTGTGTGTGTGTGTGTGTGTGTGTGTGTGTGTGTGTGTGCGTGTGTGTGTGTGTGTGTGTGTGCTGATACTGGCTGTCAAGTAAAGTGTTACCGCAAGGGTATTTGAAAACAAATAAATATTTATTTGATGGCTGCCAAATATTTGATGAAGAACCAAAAACTACAACAGGTAGTTGAATTAGTATAAATGTATGAGCATGAGCACGTGGTTTGGATACATGAAGGACATGGAATCACCTCAACATTAGAGTAGACCCCTTTTGCAGCTTCAACATGACAAAAATATATTTTCTAAGGTAATACAGTAACACTTGACATCAAATTCCAATACTTTGTGATCGTTACAATAGCTACATTGTTGTTACATACGACATGAAATTGCTTTCTAGTTGCATAAAAATTGAGTTATTACATAGCTAAATGGAATAAGGAACAGTCACTATTCCTCTTGTGTGCAGAAGTTACAAACTCTCAGATCATTAATATGCAATAAATATGCAATTACCAAAGTATTATGTAACAACATGCTAATTAAACATTGTTCAACAAGTAATTACAGTTTGATTAAACAGGCACAAGAACAGTTTAATGTTACACTAACTAAATAGGGCTATTACATGTCAAAATGAAACCAAAATATCGCAAAACTGCCTTCTTGAATAAACTACAGCCAAGGTGCAGTAGGTTGAAAATCATGTTAGTTTGTATTTTGAGTAAACTATCCCTTTAAAGATGGTATAGTGTGTGTTTAAAATAATAACACTTAACCTCAGATGGACAAAGAGGTTCTAAGTTGTTCTTGCTATGCATCCAACTTGCTGTTTGCAATGATAGCAAATGGCTTTGAATTACTCTGCAGTATTTTCAGTTAACAGAAAATGAATTACAGCTTTCAACCTTTTCAGTGGCCAGTTGAAAAAGTCATTCAGTAGTTGAGCATTACAATTTATACTTATCTGTTCAAAATATAATTGGTTAATTGGTTTGACTTGATTATGTACACCTGGGGCAATAGACAATAAGGATAACGGACATTTGCAAAATGTTCAGATAGACATGTATTTTGTAGACCAAATGAAGAGTTAATTCTAAGATGCTATATATCCATTTTCAGGAATCTAGAAATTTTCAAGCTCTTTCAGATTGGTTGTTGATAATTTCTAGACAAACATTTTCAGGTCTTCCCATAGATTTTCAGTAGATTTAAGTCAAAACCGTAACTTGACCACTCAGGAACATTCACTGTCTTCTTGGTAAGCAACTCCAGTGTAGATTTGGCCTTGTGTTTTAGGTTATTGTCCTGCTGAAAGGTGAATTCATCTCCCAGTGTCTGGTAGAAAGCAGACTGAACCAGGTTCTCCTCAAGGATTTTGCCTGTGAGTAGCTCCATTCCATTTCTTTTTTTTATCCTGAAAAACTCCCCAGTCCTTAACGATTACAAGCATAGCCATAACATGATGCAGCCACCACTATGCTTGAAAATATGAAGAGTGGTACTCTGTAATGTGTTGTATTGGATCAGGACAAAGAGTTTTTTGCTGTATTACTTTAGTGCCTTGTTGCAAACAGAATGCACGTTTTGGAAAAAAAATTCTTCTTTACAAGCTTCCTTCTTTTCACTCTGTCAATTACGTAATTAATTATCCAAAGTGTAATTAATAATTTCACCATGCTCAAAAGGATATTCAGTCTGCTTTTTTTACCCATCTACCAATAGGTGCCCTTCTTTGCGAGGCATTGGAAAACCTCCCTGGTCTTTGTGGTTGAATCTGTGTTTGAAATTCACTGCTCGACTGAGGGACCTTACAGATAATTGTATATGTGTGGTTCAGAGGTGAGGTAATCACAGTATTACTGCACACAGAGTGAGTTCATGCAACTTATTATGTGACTGGTTAAGCACATTTTTACTCCTGAACTTATTTAGGCTTGCCATAAAAAAAGAGGTTGAGTACTTATTGACTCAAGACCTTTCAGCTTTTCATAATTCACTTGTAAATGTTTTTTGAAAAACATAATTCCACTTTGACATTATGGGGTATTGTGTGTAGGCCAGTGACAAAACACATCTCCATTTAATCCATTTTAAATTCAGGCTTTAACACAACAACATGTGGAAATAACTCAAGAGGTTTGAATACTTTCTGAAGGCACTGTAGCATTTTGGAATGAAACTCTTCAAATACGACTGTCAGATAGATTAGAATAGTATAAGAGATTGTGTGTGTTCTCTATTCATTCTACATGCAGTTCCAGATACAGCCCTGACATTTGTTGAAGGCAGCCAATCCAATAATTTCCGAAAAGTAGTCACTTCCCGAGAAATGTAATCAAATATTTTTTTGTAAAGTATTTCCTAACTCAAATCTGTTTTCAAATTGTTTACAAAAGTAGTTACCTTCTGAGAGCTGTATTTCGAATAGTTGTAGTCACCTCGAAAGTTACTATTTGTTCCCCCGGAAAAATCGTTACTTCCCACAAAGCATAGTTAAAACTATAGTTATGCCATGACTCTAAGAGCAACATATATCCATTATTTTTGTAAAAAATGCAGCACTATTCAAACCTTGTCTCAAACCTTATTTTATTAATTTGGAAAATGTTCTATAAATCTCTTTCACTTTGAAAATTGGATGTAGGTTGTGTAGATCTGTAGGAAAAAAATCTAATTTAATCCCTTTTTAGATTTAATTTTAAGGTAGTAAAATGTGAAGACAAGTGCAAGGGGGTGTGTAGACTTTCACTAGGCACTGTATACAGTTGAAGTCAGATGTTTACATACACTTAGGTTGGAGTCATTAAAACTTGTTTTTCAACCACTCCACAAATTTCTTGTTAACAAACTATAGTTTTGGCAAGTCGTTTAGGACATCTACTTTGTGCATGACACAAGTAATTTTTCCAACAATTGTTTACAGACAGATTATTTCACTTATAATTCACTGTATCACATTTCCAGTAGGTCATGGCTTTAGAAGCTTCTGATACGCTAATTGACATAATTTGAGTGAATTGGAGGTGTACCTGTGAATGTATTTCAAGGCCTACCTTCAAACTCAGTGCCTCTTTGCTTGACATCATGGCAAAATCAAAAGAAATCAGCCAAGACCTCAGAAAAAAATTGTAGACCTCCACAAGTCTGGTTGTGGAGCAATTTCCAAACACCTGAAGGTACCATGTTCATCTGTACAAACAATAGTATGCAAGCATAAACACCATGGGACCACACAGCCGTCATACCGCTCAGGAAAGAGACACGTTCTGTCTCCTAGAGATGAACGTACTTTGGTGCGAAAAGTGCAAATCAATCCCTGAACAACAGCAAAGGACCTTGTGAAGATGCTGGAGGTAACAGGTACAAAAGTATCTATATCCAGAGTAAAACAAGTCCTATATCGACATAACCTGAAAGGCCGCTCAGCAAGGAAGAAGCCACTGCTCCAAAACCGCCATAAAAAAACAGACTTCGGTTTGCAACTGCACATGGGGACAAAGATCATACTTTTTGTAGAAATGTCCTCTGGTCTGATGAAACAAAATAGAACTGTTTTGCCATAATGACCATCATTATGTTAGGAGGAAAAATGGGGGAGGCTTGCAAGCCGAAGAACACCATCCCACTGTGAAGCACAGGGGTGGCAGCATCATGTTGTGGGGATGCTTTGCTGCAGGAGGGACTGGTGCACTTCACAAAATAGATGGCATCATGAGGAAGGAAAATTATGTGGATATATTGAAGCAACATCTCAAGACATCAG
Source organism: Brachymystax lenok tsinlingensis (assembly GCA_030435695.1). Lineage (NCBI taxonomy): Eukaryota > Metazoa > Chordata > Actinopteri > Salmoniformes > Salmonidae > Brachymystax > Brachymystax lenok. Next base: position 42,277,524 of record CM059813.1, read on the forward strand.
TCAGGAAGGTAAAGCTTGGTCGCAAATGGGTCTTCCAAATGGACAATGACCCCAAGCATACTTCCAAAGTTGTGGCAAAATGGCTTAAGGACAACAAAGTCAAGGTATTGGAGTGGCCATCACAAAGCCCTGACCTCAATCCTATAGAAAATTTGTGGGCAGAACTGAAAAAGCGTGTGCGAGCAAGGAGGCCTACAAACCTGACTCAGTTCCACCAGCTCTGTCAGGAGGAATGGGACAAAATTCACCCAACTTATTGTGGGAAGCTTGTGGAAGGCTACCCGAAACGTTTGACCCAAGTTAAACAATTTAAAGGCAATGCTACCAAATACGAATTGAGTGTATGTAAACTTCTGACCCACTGGAAATGTGATGAAAGAAATAAAAGCTGAAATAAATAATTCTCTCTACTATTATTCTATCATTTCACATTCTTAAAATACAGTGGTGATCCTAACTAACCTAAGACTGGGAATTTTTATTAGGATTAAATGTCAGGAATTGTGAAAAAACTGAGTTTAAATGTATTTGGCTAAGATGTGTGTAACCTTCCGACTTCAACTGTATATGCAGTACATGGACACAACGACAACATTCTCAATGATCATTTCCTCTTTCTGTCTCTCTTCCACCTTTTCCTCCATCCCCTCACCCTCCCTCCATCCACCCCACCCGCCCCGCCCCTGACAAGAATGTGTCTCTCCACACCTGCGACACAATCCTCTGTTTGAAGTCAGACAAACACAACCCGTCCAGCGATCTCCCAATCTCTCCCTGTTCCCTTCCTTCCCCTCCTCCGTCTGTCTGTCTGTCAGCCGTGCTCATCCCCACCCCCTACAGCTGTGCGAGCGGCACAGGTGCTGTCATTGTGCTACTCTTCCTCGCCCTGCCACCTGCACAGGACATTGGCCCCAACCAGGCAGCTTTCCTCCCCCCCTCCCCAGCGCAGACCGCTCCGCCCCAGGCCTGTCACTGTGGAATGGCTGACACATAGGCCAGAGGACAGAGGGCCACAGAAAACGGGCTGCTGTTGTCACCTCTCCATCTCGGTTTGTTTCCAGGTAAAGAGGAGCCAAAGTATGCAGGATTTTTCCACAGCGAAGCTACAGATTCTAGAATGGGATGCTATATTTGTAAATGATTTTGAATACAACAGGAGGCAGAGACCTGGGAGTGTGATTATTGCCAGGATGCATGATGTGGATTTTCCTGATTTATTTTGCCTTGCAGCCCAAAGTCAATTCTTTACAGACCCAGCTAACAATTTTAGGGAGAAAGAACATTTTTGTAATGTTACCCGTAATGTTCCCCTGATGTTTGAGTGTCCAGTTTTCCGTAATTTATGGGAACATTCTATGTATGTTAGCAACTATTTATCATGTTTTGGCATTAGAGTTAGAACATTCCCTTAATGTCAAACATAATTTACCCAGAATGTGGTTACCATGTTCTCAGAATATCCTATTGTTCTAGACACTTTTGTGAGACGTTGCACGAACATTCATCTGTCCAGTTTTCTGAGGGTTAGGAGAATATTCCATCAACGACACATCAAATATTTGGACACAGAGTACAGAGGCCTAAAGCACTTGATGTGTGGATTAGTTTCCTCCTAATCTGCATGTTGTCTCTTCTGTCTCTTCCCTTATTCTGTGTGTGTGTGTGTGTGTGTGTGTGTGTGTGTGTGTGTGTGTGTGTGTGTGTGTGTGTGTGTGTGTGTGTGTGTGTGTGTGTGTGTGTGTGTGTGTGTGTGTGTGTGTGTGTGTGTGTAATAAAATGGGGACAGGGAGGATGGTGTCTCTGTTGGAGTGATTTATGAGCATGCGCTGTGAAGTGTCTTCAGTGCATAATACTGTTCTGACAGTACCTGGTCCTTCAGTCGGGTGTGTGTGTGTGTGCATGAAAGAGAGAGAGAGAGGGAGAGAGAGAAAGAGATTAGGAGGTGAGCTCAACATAATCAACCACCAGCACGTCACGTTGCTCTTGCCCTCTGAATTCCCAATTTTACAGGTACCTGGCTTTTTATTTCAGATTTTTCCAAAACTATTCATCAATTCTGAGAAATAACCTACTTGCAATAGCCTGTTACATAACAACCACATGGTGCCCCTTACCCACACACACATACAAACATGCACACACACACATATGCACGCACACACACATATGCACACACCAGTGTTTCTCAGCTTTCACTGTTTGCCACATCAGGATACAGTTTTGTTCGTGGATTCCGGTTTAAACAGAATTTTTCTCGGCTTTGGCCAACAACTCAACCGCAGCCCTGGTGTGACCGGTTATCACATCCACTATAGGCTGAAGCTAAAGCAAGGCAGAGCCAGAACTCAAAAGAACATCTCTAACGAATCTTTTCCTTCTACCAGCCACATATCAACCAACCACACACAGTAAATTACACTAAGCTATTACAAGAAAACACTATGGCATGCATTTGTGTAAAACAATCAAATTATTACCACTATTGGAGGTGATGCCAGATGTAAGGAATTGGTGTTATTAAGAAGTGCTAATGCAACATACTGTACAATACTTTCTCTCCCTTGTGATATAAAAATAACAGTGTATTTGCCAAACATGCAGCAGTTCAGGAATAAGTATACAGACGATACTCAACCTGGTGTAGAATGCAATAACATCTGACATACTCGTAACCAAGTTGTGATGTGATGGTGTCATTAGATTGTAAGAAGCATTACATTAACTCAGTCATTTTGTTTGACATAGCAAACAAGTGAGGGAAACTGTCTACTACAGTCTGTCTGCAGTACAGTTTATTGGTGTGAGAATGAGAGGGTCTCCCAGCCCTGCAGCTCCAAATCTCCACTGAAGCACAAACACACTAACAAAAACGCCATTGTGGAGCCTTTTAGCACCACCGAACATCAGTGCTAACAGACATTGTCTTTGCCTTCCTCCAATGTGTATTTACAGAATGATTATTGTATGGCACATACAATAAGTTAATGTTATCATGGCAACCAGAATGAGTTTTGTTATTATGGCACAGGAAATGAACTAAGGCAACCTCTCATGACCCTAAAGGGAAAGCAGTGACCTCAGAATGACCTGTGTCTCATCTCCTGTTTGCCTTACTCTCTGATTGGGAAGAATTAAGCAGGTTTCCAACCTTTTCCAGAAGTTTGGATCAATCTGCTTAGGCCTAGTGTGCACACTATAACACATCAGTGTTGGAAATTCATGCAAATTCCCAGAGTGCGGAGAGAGAAAGGAAATGTCAATGATGGCATGCAGTATGTGAGATCTTTGAATGTAATGGAGAATTCAACCCACCATTGCCCTCTTGCTTACTCATTGACAGGTGAGACATTATGTCATGTCTTTATCACATAACCAATTATTATTCTTGGTGATGAAGAATTTAACAAATAAATCAGCAAACCACATCTCCATAGATACTGTAGATGACATATGGATTGTGCACATATTTGTACGCATATTGAATTTAAAAAGTCAGGATCAAACTTTGTACTCTCACTTTCCAAAGTCAAAAGCTGAATGAATGACTCAAGGCACCACCAGAGATGGGAAAACGTATCGACAGGAAGATTGCCCTTAGTTGGTGGAACAAGGCTACTTCCGTGAAGAGTTTCAAAAGTGTATCAATCATTTGGATTTCACACTGCTGTCAGGCAATGTTTCAACACATTTTATCAACCAAAAAAAAAACACAATTTCACGTTTTTTGGATTTATTTCAAATTTGGTTAATTTCCCCCATTTCATTTACTACTGGTACAGGTTTACATACGTTATCAACCAATGTCTTCCATTGCCACGTACTCTTCCCCACACACATGGCCTAATCTCATGCATTCACTAATCTATCAAAGAAAACATACCATTACAAAACAAGAAATCATACAAATGTTAGAAATATTACAGAGGAACAATTAGAAACTGAATATGAAGATGGTAACCCTTTGAATTGGGGTCCACACTGTTTCAGAGCTTCAACATTGTTCAAATATACAAAATGTAATGGCCAGGGGGAAGTAGCAATTGTGGTTTGTAAGTGCAAAGAACATGACAAAGACATTTAGAGATTGTTTGACTCACACGGACCCCCTTATTTCAGGGGCACCGGCATTGAGGACTACTTCCCCTTTAGAGGAGCGCACAGGTTGGAAGGGCTCAAGAAAGTATAGACATGGGACAGATGAGACATGTATGAGACAACCTTTACAGAGTAACTTGACTATCCATAGTAAAACAATTATTGTTCCATCTCCAAAAATCACACAGAAGGGTGAAAACTAAACAATACAAAAGAGGATTCCAAATTTAAACATGAAAACGCTGCATTTACTCTGAACAACAACACTTCCGCGCAATTTAACTCACACTAGACTCTCCCACATAAGGTGTGACGTAAGCACTCACTGTGGTGTTAAGCATAATGCCGTCATGTTTTTAGCGAGGCACAAAGGCACGAGTGTTTGTATGCACCTACAGGTTACTTTACGTGAGTGTGTGTATTTCGTGTCTGGGTCTCAAGAGGATGGACATTGAGCTTGCGGGGTATAAGCGTGAAAATGTTGATGTTCCTTATTAGAAATGAGCTCAAGGGCGGTTCAACAGACGTGTAGCTGGGGAAGCACGTGTGTTTGTGTGTGCGTGTGTATAGCGTGTGTGTATACTGCACACTAACACGTGTGTATTGTGGTGTTTACAGGGTGTCCAGCAGACTGTCGATGCGCGTCACCAGCTCCAGTCTCTTGCTAGCTAGGGTCTTCTCGTTGTCAATGTAGGCCTCCTTCTTCACCTTGCCTGCCACCAGGCGCTCAGCCTCCTGACAGGAGCGACCCACCAGGTCCTTCACCTGGCCGTCCAGCTTCTGCACCTCACCCACCTGAAAACACACACAGTGGAATGTAAGGCTCAGCACAGAGTACACACACAGGTAGATACAAATACTGTACACAATTGAATACACACACCTTATCTGCGAGGTCAGAGCCCTCTGTTTTGAGGCGGGCCTGCAGGGAGCTGATGTCGTTGGTGAGGGTACGGTGGTCGGCCTCCAGGCTCTTGCGGCCGCTGTTCAGGGCCCCCGTGTCTCGGGATTGCTTATAGCGATTCACCACCTCGTCCATGTGGCGGTACAGACCTAAACGCTTGTTGACCAGAGTCAGGACCTGCTCTGTGATGGAGGCCACCTTCATACGAACCTCTGCAGCAGGGTCCTGAAAGAAAGATGGAGAGAGAAGGGGAGAGAGTCAGCAAGTGCATACAGGAAAAAAAGTAGATGAACTTAGAAGGGAGTAATGACAGGAGAGTTAAAGTGCTCCCAATAATAAGAGGAGCAGAGTATGTTGAGGATGGTGTACCTTAGTGATGGAGAAGTCCAGGCGCACATAGATGATGACTGTGAAGAAGAGGATGTAGAAGGCCCCCACCACCAATAGAGGCTCCTGCAGCATCAGGATCTTATTGAAGGTATAATGAACCTGGGGGATGAGAGAGAGCCACTGAGGAACTTGCACCATCAATGAGGGAGCTAATCTTACATTGCATCTAAAGCGTTTCTCTGCTGGGCCCTAGCGGTGGTGTATCTCTGGAGCGACTGCTTTTAACAATCCTGTCATAGTAATGGCACACTCCGGTTAACTCAAACATAAACTGCTTTCCTTTCTCCCCAGAACCTCCCCCCTAAAGTTTCCAATTCCCTCTTCCACTAGGGCCCAGAAGCTCACCACTACATCCTGGATGTGCTGCTCCACCAGATTGTTCTTAGAAGCCACCAGCACGGGACGACCAAAGGTGTCCAGGTAGGTGTAGTGCAGCTGATCTGGAATGCGGTCAATGGGGTAGGGAGTTTCCACATGGATGTTTCTGAGAGGAAGAGATGTGGATCATTAGAATGAAACAGGAGATCTGTCCATTTCCACAGACACTAAAAGAGTGTGTGCACATACACATCATGCATGCTCACCTGGCGCCTTCTGGCAGTATGAGTTTAACAGTGAGGGAGTCGATGACTTGATCATCATATACATGGTCAACCAGCCTCATCTTCAGAGCATACTGATCACCTGAGAACCAAAGGGATGAATTCAAGCATTAGCATATACTTTTTTTTGCTTTTGGGCCATCTCTTTAAAGAGTTCTGGTTATTAATAGTTATGGTAATTTAGCCAACTCAACTCACCCAGAGTGTAGAGGTACTCATAGCTGGGCAGATTGTAGCCGATAATGTAGTGGGTCTTCCAGCCACCAAACAGGGGGAAGCGGGGCCTAACCTCCACCTCCACAGATTCTTCCAGAATCTGTAGATGGGAGGTGGATATGTTGCCGATCTCATCCCGGTAGTACACATCCTGGGCTGAGGCAGGAAGGATGGTCTTCGGGAGAATGAGGAGATGCAGTTATTATACAAGCTTAAGAAGTCTTCTTGCGAGCATGATTAGAAAATGCACCAATATCCATGGCAATAAAAGAGTCTTTAAAATCAATACACCTTAAAGGATTTGACTGATGAGATGCCACTGTCAGACTGGCGCTGGTAGTCATAACGGGAGAAAGGCCCTTTCAGGAATGCCCCTGTGTGCCTCATGTCAATGGTCTCTTCCACAGCAATGTTCCCCCAATGGGAGACTTCGATGATGCGGGTGATGCTGCTAATGGTGAGGAAGGGTGTGTTGTTCTCATAATGGATCTTCATGGCATCCTAAAAATTAAAAATAAAAGAAATGTCACCTTTTGCTTCTATTCCAAATATGAATCCACTAAGCCAATGTTTGCCATTCAGCTGGCCCAAAAGTGTTTAAACCATTCAAGGACATGGCCTAGGGTGGTCTAGCGGTCTCAGCCGGAGCCTCCGGCACACATGTCTACACATGTGTATGGTTCGAATCCAGCCTTCTGCCCTTTGACACAATGTCCATCTTTCCCCACTGTCATGCTCTTTATCTATCTATTCAATAAAGTCAGAAAATATACATTAAAAACAATATTAAATGCATCCCAAATAAAGTCAGGGACAGAGACACTTTACCTCGCTGAATGGGGCGACATCACGGAAGGGGCCGTACTCAATAGCTTCATCACTCTTGCTGGGGTTGCCCAGCTTGGTGTAGCTCTCCACAGTCTTAGAGGCCAGGCGGACGCGGGTGGTCTGGCTGCGGGTGGGGTAGGGGGAGTACAGGTAGTGGTTACCCTGGAAGACCACCAGCTGACGCTCAGCCTGGGTAATGTGTGTGGGGAAGGGCCTCAGGATGTGGCTCAGGACAGTCTCCACCTTCACCCGCAGCTTAGCGCCCACGCCCAGACTGGAGGGTAACTGCACCTTGTAAAACTCCCCACTGTAAGAGGATAGCAGATAGGAGAGGGGTCATGTCACCAGCACCAACATATACGGTTCTAAAAACAAGGGGACAAACTAAAACGGTGAGAGAAACTCCACTGGAAAAAAGGGGTGAAGTTTAACATGGTGAAAATGTGCATATCAACAAACTTTACAGTCTAATGACATACAATGGATAATGCAATATAACCTCAGTGAACAGGGATGCACAAGATATTATAAACTTCTCACCTTTGACCTTGGATCGTTGTTTGCTTGAGCTCAAACATTTCATCCTCCTCTTCATCACCCTTCACCTAGCAAAGACACACGTTTACTTGTCTGTCCATTCTGCTGCAATTCAACTACTCAATTGTCATACTTGAGTGAAAGTAAAGATACCTTAATAGAATATAACTTACGTAAAAGTGAGTCAGTAAAATACCACTTGAGTAAAAAGATTTGCTTTTAAATATAGTAATTCCTAAAATATACTTAAATATCAAAAGTGAAATTATAATTTCAAATTCCTTATATTAAGCAAACCAGACGACAAAGAAACACGTTTACATGTGTCCATTCTGCTGCAATTCCACTACAACTGGACATGAGGCGTATTCATGTACAGGCAGGAATGAGTTTGAGTACACAACGGTGTGAATGTAGAGTGAGTTTATTTATTTATTTACTATCTGACATAAATTAAGGTCCTAGGCAATTCAAAGATATTGTACACAAAAAGGGGCTGTACAGATCAGACACGGAAGTAGCTACCCTCTCAGCGCATACGTGTCGTTTCGCCACTGACAGAACAAGTTGTGTTGCGGAAGTGCACCCGCTAGCCCATTCAAACAGCTCCACACCACCATCATCATATAATGCACTTATAAAAATGTTTTTGCTACAGCCCTTCCACAGTTTGGTAGATCTACCATTTAACAAAAGTAGACATTTACTAGCGATCAAGTACTGTAGCTTCCTTGCCTTGACTGGGCGCTTCGGGACAAAGATGTTCATGTCAGCTAACTAGCTCATGTTAGTTAGCCAACTAGCTCCCTGGCAAAATGTGGTTTACAGCAAATTCATTCTGAAATCACTTACCGATGCTCCGACATAGGCGAGGTGGGGGGCCAGGTCGGGCTCTACTGCCAAGATAAAGTTATGTACCGCTGAGTCTCCCTGGTTTGACAGAAGAATCTCTGCTGTTATCTTAGCAATGTGCGTGCTCAGGTCCACCGTTCGTTTCACCTCCTCGTTCACCAGCCCGTCGGCAGCCACTCGATAACACAGTGCAGTGATAAGAAGCAGATAAGTGGGGGCGGCGAAGAAGGGGATATTTTGCGCCATGGTTATAAAATTAAACTTAAAGTTAATTCGCTTAATTGTTAAGTTGAAGCTAGAGAGAAAGAAAAGCAGCAAAGAAAGGCCACGCACCACTTCAGGACCAAAGCTGCAGCCCTAAGGATGACGTTTCATTCAGTCCTCACGTACTGACGTCATGGCGTAAACTTGTCCAAAGATGCTGTTCCGAACAAATACGGCAGAGGGAGACGTCTCTCCCCTGTTTTCAAAATTACCACGGCGCAGCTGTGGGTACATTGTGTTTTTCTCCTAGGCAATTCAAAATCTTGAACACAAAAGGAGCTGTGTAGATCAGACACAGAACTAGCTCCCCTCTCAGCGCATACGTGTAATTTCGCCACTGACAGAAAGTGTTGTGTTGTGAAAGTGGTGGGAAAAGTACTCAATTGTCAAACTTGAGTGAAAGTAAAGATACCTTAATAGAAAATAACTCAAGTAAAAGTGAGTCACCCAGTAAAATATCACTTGAGTAAAAGTACTTGCTTTTAAATATAGTTAAGTATCAAAAGAAAATGTAATTTTAAAATATACTTAAATATCAAAAGTAAAATTATAAATAATTTCAAATTCCTTATATTAAGCAAACCAGACGACACGATTTTCATTTTTTTTTCCGGATAGCCAGGGGCACACTCCAACACTCCAACATAATTTACAAATGAAACATTTGTGTTTGTGAGTCAACCAGATCAGAGGCAGTAAGGATGACCAGGGATGTTCTCTTGATAAGTGCGTGAATTTGACAATTTTCCTGTCCTGCTAAGCATTCAAAATGTAACAAGTGCAGTCAGGGACAATGTATGGAGTAAAAAGTACATTATTTTCTTTAGGAATGGAGTGGAGTAAAAGTAAAAGTTGTAAAAAAAATAAATAGATATAGTAAAGTAAAATGCAAAAAAACGACTAAAGTAAGGGGGATACCTAGTCAGTTGTACAACTGAATGCATTCAACTGAAATGTGACTTGCGCATTTAACCCAACCCCTCTGAATCAGAGAGGTGCAGGGGCTGCCATAATCGACATCCACGTCTTCGGCTCCCGGGGAGCAGTGGGTTAACTTTCTTGCTCATGGGCAAAACGACAGATTTTTACCTTGTCAGTTCGGGGATTCGATCCAGCAACCTTTAGGTGACTGGCCCAACGCTCTAACCACTAGGCTCCCAAGTAGTACTTTAAAGAAATTTAACTGAACAATAATGGCACCGGTGGAGATGGCTGCAGTTTTACAATCCCCTAACCAATTGTGCTATTGTGTGTGTTTTTTTGCGTTATTTGTAAATTATTTTGTACATTACGTTTCTGCCACCATGTCTTATGACCGAAAATAACTTCTAGATATCAGGACAGCGATTACTCACCCCGTACTGGAGGAATACTTTTTCTTTAACGAGTCGGAAGAGACGGAGATATCGGGCTTGAAGGTCTGGGTGCCATGTAAGTCCTACTAGCCAACGTACAATCAATGGATAATAAAATAGACAAACTACCATCACATATATCCTACCAAACTGTAATATGTTATGTTTCACCGAGTCGTGGCTGAACGCCGACATGAATAACATACAGCTGACAGATTTTACGCGTTTTCGGCAGGATAGAACAGCGGCCTCTGGTTAGACAAGGGGTGGCGGTCTAAGTATATTTGTAAACAACAGCTGGTGCACGAAATCGAAGGAAGTCTCAAGGTTTTGCTCGCCTAAGGTAGAGTATCTCATGATAAGCTGTAGACCACACTATCTACCAAAAGAGTTTTCATCTATAATCTTCGTAGCTGTCTATTTACCACCACAAACCGATGCTGGCACTAAGACCGCACTCAATGAGCTGTACACGGCCAAAAGCAAACAGGAAAGTGCTCATCCAGAGGTGGAGATCCTAGTGGCCGGGGTCTTTAATGCAGGTAAACCCTTTTACCTAATTTCTACTAGCATGTTAATGTGCAACCCTAGAGAAAAAAACTCTAGACCACCTTTACGCCACACATAGAGTATGCGTACAAAGCTCTCCCTCGCCCTCCATTTGGCAAATCTAACTATAATTCTATCCTCCTGATTCCTCTTTACAAGCACAAACTAAAGCAGGAAGCACCAGTGACTCTGTCAATAAAAAGTGGTCAGATGAAGCAGATGCTAAGCTAATGGACTGTTTTGCTAGCACAGACTGGAATATGTTCCTGGATTCTTCTGATGGCATTGAGGAGTACACCACATCAGTCACTGGCTTCATCAATAAGTGCATCATTGACGTCGTCCCCACGGTGACCGTACTTACATACCCCAAACAGAAGCCATGGATTACAGGCAACATCCTCACTGACCTAAAGGGTAGAGCTGCTGCTTTAAAGTAGCGGGACTCTAACCCAGAAGCTTAAAAGAAATCCTGCTATGCCCTCCGACGAACCATCACACAGGCAAAGGGTCAATACAGTACTAAGATTGAATCGTACTACACCAGCTCCGACGCTCGTCGGATGTGGCAGGGCTTGCAAACTGTTATAGACTACAAAGGGAAGTACAGCCGAGAGCTGTCCAGTGACACGAGCCTACCAGACGAGCTAAATTACTTCTATGCTCGCTTCGGGGCAAGTAACACTGAAACATGCATGAGAGCATTAGCTGCTCCGAACGACTGTGTGATAACACTCTCCGTAGCCGATGTGAGTAAGACCTTTAAACAGGTCAACATTCACAAGGCCGCAGGGCCAGACGGATTACCAGGACATGTACTCGGAGCATGCGCTGACCAACTGGCAAGTGTCTTCTATGACATTTTCAACCTGTCCCTGACTGAGTCTGTAATACCAACATGTTTCAAGCAGACCACCATAGTCCCTGTGCCCAAGAACACTAAGGTTACTTGCCTAAATGACTACCGACCTATAGCACTCACATCTGTAGCCATGAAGTGCTTTGAAAGGCTGGTCATGGCTCACATCAACACTATTATCCCATAAACCCTAGACCCACTCCAGTTTGCATACCTCCCCAACAGATCCACAAATGATGCAATCTCTATTGCACTCAACACTGCCCTTTCCCACCTGGACAAAAGGAACACCTACGTGAGAATGCTGTTCATTAACTACAGCTCAGCGTTCAACACCATAGTGCCATAAAAGCTCATCACTAAGCTAAGGACCCTGGGACTAAACACCTCCCTCTGCAACTGGATCCTGGACTTCCTGACGGGCCGCCCCCAGGTGGTAAGGGTAGGTAACAACACATCTGCCACGCTGATCCTCAACACAGGGGCACCTCAGAGGTGTGTGCTCAGTTTCCTCCTGTACTCCCTGTTCACTCATGACTGCATGGCCAGGCACAAGTCCAACACCATCCTCAAGTTTGCCGATGACACAACAGTGGTAGGCCTGATCACCAACAACGATGAGACAGCCTATAGGGAGGAGGTCAGAGACCTGGTCATGTGGTGCCAGGACAACAACCTCTCCCTAAGCGTGATCAAGACAAAGGATATTATTGTGGATTACAGGAAAAGGAGGACCGAGCATGCCCCCATTCTCATTGACGGGGCTGTAGTGGAGCAGGTTGAGAGCTTGAAGTTCCTTCGTGTCCACATCACCGACAAACTATCATGGTCCAAACACACTAAGACAGTCGTGAAGAGGGCACGTCAAATTCTGTTCCCCCTCAGGAGACTGAAAATATTTGGCATGGGTCCTCGGATCTTCAAAAGGTTCTACAGCTGCGCCATCGAGAGCATCCTGACTGGTTACATCACTGCCTGGTATGCCAACTGCTCGGCTTTCCGACTGCAAGGCACTACAGAGGATAGTGCGTATGGCCCAGTACATCACTGGGGTCAAGCTTCTTGCCATCCAGGACCTCAATACCAGGCGGCGTCAGAGGAAGGCCCTAAAAATTGTCAAAGACTCTAGCCACCCTAGTCATAGACTGTTCTCTTTGGTACCACACAGCAAGCGGTATCAGAGCGCCAGGTCTAGGTCCAAAAGGCTCCTTAACAGCTTCTAACCCCAAGCCATAAGACTGCTAAACAATTGTTCAAATGTCCAGTGTGGAGTGCGATTGAGATTGCATCATCTGTGCATCTGTTGGGGCTGTATGTGAATTGGAGTGGGTATAGGGTTTCCGGGATGATGGTAATAATGTGAGTCATGACCAGTCTTTCAAAGAACTTCATGGATACTGACGTGAGTGCTACAGGACGGTAGTCATTTAGGCAGGTTACCCTCGCTTTCTTGGGCACAGGGGCTATGGTGGCCTGCTTGAAACATGTAGGTAATACAGACTCGGTCAGGGAAAGGTTGAAAATGTCAGTGAAGAAACTTGCCAGTTTGTCCACGCATGCTCTGAGTACACATCCTGGCAATCCGTCTAGCCCCCGCAGCCTTGTGAACGTTGATCTGTTTAAAGGTCTTGCTCACATCGCATACGGAGAGTGTGATCACACAGTGGTCCGGAACAGCTGGTACTCTCATGCATGCTTCAGTGTTGCTGTTCAGTGTTGCTTGCTACAGACCCGGGTTCGATACCAGGCTGTGTCATAACCGGTCGTGACCGATGTCCCATTGGCTCATCGTGCTCTAGCGAATCCTTGTGGAAGGCTGGGTGCCTGCAGGCTGACTTCGGTCGTCAGGTGAACGGTGTTTCATCTGACACATTGGTGCAGCTGGCTTTCGGGTTAAGCAGACGGGTGTCAAGAAGCGCGGTTTGGCGGGTCATGTTTCGGAGGACACATGACTCGACCTTCGCCTCTCCCAAGCCCGTTGGGGAGTTGCAGCTATGAGACAAGATCGTAATTAGATCGCAATCGGATATCACAAAATTGGGGAGAAAAAGGGGGTACATTTTTGTCATAATACATAAAAAATATATATTCTGAGTCGCAACAGGAAACATGAAGCATCGCTAAACATAAAGCTTCTGACACGAAGAACAAAAAATACAGTTGAAGTCGGATGTTTACATACACCTTAGCCAAATACATTTAAACTCAGTTTTTCACAATTTCTGACATTTAATCCTAGTAAAAATTCCCTGTCTTCGGTCAGTTAGGATCACCACTTTATTTTAAGAATGTGAAATGTCAGAATAATAGTAGAGAGATTGATTTATTTCAGCTTTTATTTCTTTCATCACATTCCCAGTGGGTCAGAAGTTTACATACACTAAATTAGTATTTGGTAGCATTGCCTTTAAATTGTTTAACTTGGGTCAAACGTTTCGGGTAGCCTTCTACAAGCTTCCCACAATAAGTTGGGTGAATTTTGGAGTAAAAAGTTCCTATTCCTCCTGACAGAGCTGGTGGAACTGAGTCAGGTTTGTAGGCCTCCTTGCTCGCACACGCTTTTTCAGTTCTGCCCACAAATGTTCTTTAGAATTGAGGTCAGGGCTTTGTGATGGCAACTATAATACCTTGCCTTTGTTGTCCTTAATCCATTTTGCCACAATTTTGGAAGTATGCTTGGGGTCATTGTCCATTTGGAAGACCCATTTGCAACCAAGCTTTAACTTCCTGACTGATGTCTTGAGATGTTGCTTCAATATATCAACATACATTTTATTCCTCATGAAGCCATCTATTTTGTGAAGTGCACCAGACCCTCCTGCAGCAAAGCACCCCCCACAACATGATGCTGCCACCCCTGTGCTTCACAGTTGGGATGGTGCTCTTCGGCTTGCAAGCTTCCCCCTTTCCTCCAAACATAAGGATGGTCATTATGGCCAAACAGTTCTATTTTTGTTTCATCAGACCAGAGGACATTTCTACAAAAAGTATGATCTTTGTCCCCATGTGCAGTTGCAAACCGAAGTCTGTTTTTTTTATGGCAGTTTTGGAGCAGTGGCTTCTTCCTTGCTGAGCGGCCTTTCAGGTTATGTCGATATAGGACTCGTTTTACTCTGGATATAGATACTTTTGTACCTGTTTCCTCCAGCATCTTCACAAGGTCCTTTGCTGTTGTTCAGGGATTGATTTGCACTTTTCGCACCAAAGTACGTTAATCTCTAGGAGACAGAATGCGTATCCTTCCTGAGCTGTATGACGGCTGCTTGGTCCCATTGTGTTTATACTTGCGTACTATTGTTTGTACAGATGAACGTGGTACATTCAGGCGTCCAAACGTGCAAATCAATCCCATAACAACAGCAAAGGACCTTGCTCCCAAGGATGAACCAGACTTGTGGAGGTCTACAATTTTCTTCTGAGTTCTTGGCTGATTTCTTTTGATTTTCCCATGATGTCAAGGTAGACCTTGAAATACATCCACAGGTACACCTCCAATTGACTCAAATGTTGTTTATTAGCCTATCAGAAGCTTATAAAGCCATTACATATTTTTCTTGAATTTTCCAAGCTGTTTAAAGGCACAGTCAACTTAGTGTATGTAAACTTCTGACCCACTGGAATTGTGATACAGTGAATTATAAGTGAAATAATCTGTCTGTAAAGAATTGCTGGAAAAATGACTTGTGTCTTGCACAAAGTAGATGTCCTAACTGACTTGCCAAAACTATAGTTTGTTAACATGACATTTGTGGAGTGGTTGAAAAACGAGTTTTAATGACTCCAACCTTAGTGTTTGTAAACTTCTGACTTCAACTGTATCTAATATAGGTACTATTGACTTGCATTGGATTGGTGCCACAAATGACAGTGTCCAGGTAAACAAAACCAAAGCATCGGCTGCTGTCATACCTTAGAGTGTAAGGATAACTGGTCATACAAAAGTGGGTCACCTTTTAGCCAGGTACATTTCTATGGCAACAAGTCCTTCAGAACTATCTCGGGACTAACTCCATTTATCCTGAATGAAGTGCCACGAGTACCAATGAAATCAGATACCCTCCCTCTCACAAAGATTGTGCCATCATCCGCTTAATTTGAGGAAGACGACTGATTAAGTATTAATACATAAATAAAAATGGTGTACAATTTTTTTATGTTAAAATACCTAGCACATGACACATTTAGTTATGACAGATTTACCTTTTAGGTCTGTGTGTAGCTAGCTACAACTAACTTTAGTTGAAGATGACCAGAATAGAGATGGAATATCTCTCAAGCTTTATTGACCCATGTTTAAATCAGCCAGAGGATTTTCATTTTCCTGCCTACCCAGACTCCTTGCCAAACGCAACACACCAACCATGGACATTAGTTTCTTCTC
Source organism: Brachymystax lenok tsinlingensis (assembly GCA_030435695.1). Lineage (NCBI taxonomy): Eukaryota > Metazoa > Chordata > Actinopteri > Salmoniformes > Salmonidae > Brachymystax > Brachymystax lenok. The sequence goes on from CM059813.1 coordinate 42,293,356, forward strand.
TGCAATTTAAAGTATGTATACAAGTAAAGTATGTAGCCAATGACAGAGCAGCGGAATAATTTAGTGTGAGTCTTATGCTATGTTTTCATAGAGGTGAATAACAAAAACAAAACAAAAAATACTACTGAAGAAAGTCAATCCATGAGTTTGCTGACTTTCTAGCCTAGACACATGGGCCAGCCAATTTCCCAGATGCAAATTAAGCCTATCTATGACTCTTAGAATAAAACACTCAGTGAAGCTTCCATTGAGAATGGTGTTGGAGTGGACTTTGAACCATGATGGGATATCAAGGTAGGCAGGTAGCCTAGTGGTTAGAGCATTGGACTTGTAACCAGAGGGTTGCAAGTTCGAATCCCCGAGCTGACAAGGTAAAAATCTGTTGTTCTGCCCCTGAACAAGGCAGTTAACCCACTGTTCTCGGGCGCCAAAGATGTGGATGTCGATTAAAGGCAGCCCCCTGCACCTCTCTGATTCAGAGGGGTTGGGTTAAATGCGGAAGACACATTTCAGTTGAAGGCATTTGGTTGTACAACTGACTAATAATGGTGACCTTTGACTAGCAATCAGAGTAGAAACCAAGCAGATATAAAGTCCAATGAATACAGGGAGTGACAGGGAAAACTTTATTCCCCCTCTCTTGAGAGGCAGACCATGCATAAACCCCACTATGAACAGATGCCTGATTCCAACAAAAGCCCAAGAGACTGCAGGATGATCCCATTTCTGACAATGATTGAGGGGACAGAGCCAGTGCATTGCTAGAACCAGGCAGGGAGTGGCATAAAGATACAGACCTCTTGGCATATTCCTTCAGTACACAACATGGTCAAATTCTAATTTGGACAGAGCCAGCACATTGCTAGAACCAGGCAGGCAGTGGCATAAAGATACAGACCTCTTGGCATATGCCTTCAGTACACATGGTCAAATTCTAATTTTAATAACTTGCATAATGCCTATAGATAGCTGTCTGAACAAATGTTGTTGATGAAAATAATGGTCAGAGCTATCCGAGATCCTTGGGACGTCCCTAATCTAACCTCTACCCTTACCCTAACCATTTTACATTTCAACTTCAATGGGAGTAGGGACGTCCCAATGATCCCTAATATCACGGACCTGAAAATTCGTCCCAATGAAAATAAACCACACAGTACAAAGAGGGCCGGGTTTAGGGCGTGTCTTCACGAACATCTGATGTCAAAGATCGCTGACAGTTGTTTTGGAGGAAGTGACAAGAGATTGAAAAAGAAAGAAATAGGCCCTCTTCAAGTAAACAAGCAGGGATTCTTTTCGCTTAATAATTGCTCTTACTTTTGAAATACAGGTGGCCACCTAGTAGTATTGGAAGTATATTGCATATAATTAAAGAGACGTGCGTTCGGACTGCAACTAACCACCACTGGTGGCACCAGCCAGTTCCCGTCCGATCTCGGCAACTAGCTAGCCTAGGTTGGGGGACATACAGACAACATTGAATTCATCTGTTTTTCATCCAGAGGACAAAAAGGCCCATTTTGACATTCTTTAATATACCATCCCTTGGTTTGGGTTGATCAAGGTAAGAATTGTAGCCGGTATTCTTTTTGTGCAGTAATATTTTTATTTTTTATGTTTACCAATTAGCCTGCTAGTAAGAAGAGACCAAATACTGGGCTAGCTAACGGTCGATTGTCCCCGCGTTGGGCACTAACGTTAGCCACTCACTGTGCACTGTTTAAAGTCCGCTAGGTAACGAATGTTTCTCTACTCTGTGTGTCACTCAATCTATAGTTCTGTCCCAATTCACTGTGCAATTAGTTAGTTTGCCAGTAAGCAAGCTAACGTTAAGTTACATGTCAAATGGCGCTGCTAGCTAGTTGGCTAATGTCTGCGTTAACAGTGCGTCCAGAGCCATGTACATATTTAGTATTACGTTTCTAAATGCATGTCTCTGTAAACGTATAGATAGCTACGCTGTGTTCTAGCCAGCTAACTTACTAGCTAGGCCCTTCAGGGGTGAAGTTAGCTGACTGCATTTACTCAACTCCGGTTGGTTGACAACGTCACGAAAATGACGCGCGCGCATCGATGTGGGCGGAAATGACGCTGAAGTGTAATGATTCTGAAACCTGTCAGCCAGCTATAGCAACGACGACTAGAAGCTGTCTCATTGTGTCTTCTTATTGATACCATCTCTTGTTTTGAGGTGTTTGACTTGCGCTAGCTAGTTAACAAACAACTGTACATTTGAGACAAGTGCTCATTGTGCAAATGTATTTGTTTTCCCAAAACATTTTGAGAGTAAATATAGTTTACATGTTGTCAACATTCTAAGCCAACCCTGTCTGTTTTGTCCGATAGTTGTGACCGCGTCAGTTTTGTTTCTTAAACTACCAACCCGTCTATAGAGATCCTATTAAATTAGAGTATTCTAATTATATGATACCAGCTATGTAATATAATAGTGAACGTTAGCATTAGCAAACAAGACAGTTTATCCAGAGTTTAGCTAGAGCTGTTATGCTAGTGAATATTAGCTAACCTGGTTGGTAAAATAGCTAACGTTAGTGTGCTCATCTGTAATCATTAGCTAGCTAGCCTAGTACTATGACAATGCTAGCAACTAGTAGCTAACCTAGTTGGCCACATAGGGGTGTATTCATTAGTCGAATTCCATTGAAAAACGTTTCATCTGTTGCAATTGCAAAACTTTTGCAACATAAATAATTACGCGTTTATTCTAGGAAGCAAACAGAACGAAACGGGGAGGGACCTACCGGATTTTTTCCAATATTTCTTTTGTTGATGCAAAACGTTTTCCATTTGGAGCAAACGGTTTCCGTTTTGCAACAGACCAAATGTTTTGCTACACAATCCGACGAATGAATAGTCTAAACGGGATCCTTGGGACATCACCCCAATGAAGTTGACATTTAAAACGGTTAAGGTAAGGGTATAGTTGTCCCAAGGATCCGGATAGCACTAAGCCATAAATCATTCTTGGTGTTGTTTTCTAGAGAACCATGTGACCTAACTCTCACGAATGTCATGGGTTGCAGCCAGCCAGACCACAGTCAGAGAACTGCTCTATTAATGTTAGAAATTGAAACAAGTTATATAATGCTTCATTTAATTGTTCATACTGAGGTTAGGCCTATTTTGCCACCATGTATCCATCTTCCACCCTCATAATCGAGTGGTCTAATGGATCGCTTATGTAGGTCTACATCCCATGTCTGGGTTCCTGGATGCAAGGCCCTATGGTGCAATTTACTGACAAATTGAAAAACGAGTTCAGTTTGACTTTGTTGTACTATATTACACCAAATAACCTTATTATACCCATTTAGTCTGTGTTAATACTGTGCTCAGGACAATATTCACATTAGAATTTAATTGTTTGACATCCTGTAGTATTTGTTTGTGTGCTCCAAGCAAATGTTGGACTCAGTACTCAAAGCTTAGCCTAATGCAAACTGCATGGTCCTGTTTAGGTCCAGTGTTGGCTCCCTTTGCCTTCAATATCCCATTATTGAAATGAAAGAGCAGAGGTAGTGGACATTGACTGACTTTTAAAGGTGCAACCTTTGGTTACTAGTGTAATAGTATGAGACACTGAAATAACTAACTGCTTGTGCAAGAACTGCAGCAATGAAAATGCGTTTTAAGAGCCTGGCTTGTTTTGAAATTTAGGCTGCCTATGTCATCATGTTTCTGGCCCCTCCTGATAGCTTATTTCCTTATGCCATGATCTGTATCAACCAGTCAGTCATAGGGAATCAATACTATCCTGGTGTTTTCCATGCTTGTCTGCAGATTTTTTTGGAACCAACACCATTTTACTGTGAAACCAATAATGCAACTGATACTGTATATCGTTACTTTTAAGGATAGGAATATAGTGGTGTGGAGGAGTTCCATGGACCCTTCGTGTCCAGAAGTAATTTAGCCATTCATTGTAGTCATTGCATCCTGTAGAGTTGCTATTTTCTTGAGTTTTTTCGTTGCAATTAACTTGTGACTTTGCTTGATTACTCATGAATAAAGTCAGATTTAAAAAGGTTACGAGTACAAGACTGTGTACTCAGCTGGCTGTGTTTGCAAAATCACTACATATCCCATCGAGCAAATCAGGGAGAGGTTGCCCGTTGTCACAGTTCTGACGCCAGTGGATCTCAACTGAACTTGGATCCGCGTTAAGTGGCAATAATATCCTTTGCTACTGTCGTCTTACGACAGATATCTCAAACCAGTCATGACTATTCAATGAATAATTTGTTTCTTTCCAGCAATTTTCTTAATTACATGATTGTATAACTAGCAAAGGCGTTTTGAAGTTGAGGGTGCAGTATTTATAAAGTTTAGCAATGTTTGTAATTGATTAGTAATGTCTGACGAGTTCCTATAAATTTGTCTGTTACGTGAACTGATTTAAGATGGTGTTTGCTTTCTGAGAATAAAGTCACGTTTTATGAGCTCCTGTATTCTGCTTCTGTCTAGTCTTAACTTTCCTTACATTTGATGTTCCACCCTCTGAACGGCACATTATATTACCGTCAATGCAGAATTCTTAAGAGGACCCTCATTGTGTTGATTGAAATAAAATCAAGTTGAGATGAAGGTTGCTTTGTTTCAATGCTGGGGTAACCGTTAAGGGTGAGGCCCCTTGACAGAGAGAAGCTGTGCTAATGATGGCTCTGCATGGCAGCCTTACTTAGCCTAAATGTTGTGAATTTGTTATTTGGGGTAGATCTGGTGATGCTGTTAAGACAATGTTAGTCAGTGAGAGCAAGAGATGCTTTATCAATAAGAATAGTGTATTCCACTCTGTCTGTGGATCAAGTCTCATAACTGGCCTTCACATGTTGAAATGTTTCTGGTTTACGTTAAGCCTACATTCCTCTCAAACCTGTGTCCTGTGCAAGTGAAAATAGAGGAACATGTTGGGGGGGAGGCAGAGTTTTAAAAACTAGTCTGTTTGTTGTTTCTTATTTAGTCAAGCAGTCTCCAGTGAGGGACAAACTGTACTTGGTTACATTCCCAGAACTATTCCTACTCAGAGCATTTCAACACACACTGTGCCAGATGGCCAATCGCAAATTCTAACAGGCGTGGTTCCACATTTGATTGACAGACAGGCGGTATAACATTTGACCTTTGGGCCTACTGTTATGTGTATAGCCTACATGTGTTCCTGAATGTCTCCGTGTGTGGGCATGCCAGTGTCTGTGTGTCGAAATCCCCATGACTGGACAACTAGCTTTGGACCACATGACTACAGTGCGGGTGAGCTGGCAGCTGGTCAAAGTAGTCCATGGCACAAAGGAAGTGTTATAGTATTTGCAGTAGTTGCCTATTATATTGCCTGAGTCATAGAGCATAAACGGCATTGCTATTTAACACTGGGGGGACACAGGCAGCACGCTTTATCGACTGTGTGCCTGTGTTTATAGGCTGCTTTTATACTGTGTTTATCATGATAACAATGAGGATGACCGTATGAAGGTAATGTTAGCCATGCTACATGGTCAGTCCACCATTCTAATTGAGTGCCCCTTCTATTTCCCCAGCTGTGGCACAATGACGTCTAGGAAGAAAGTACTACTTAAAGTCATCATCCTGGGAGACTCTGGGTGAGTGTCCTGTCTACCTTGCACAGCCACTTACACTTCTTCTCTGTTATCATAGGTTACAAAATATATTTGTTTACCAGTCACTTTACCAGTCATATCTGTTGCTGACCTGAATCTCTATCTTGTCAGAGTTGGGAAGACGTCGCTGATGAACCAGTATGTGAATAAGAAGTTCAGTAACCAGTACAAAGCCACAATTGGAGCTGATTTCCTGACGAAAGAAGTGATGGTGGACGACAGGCTTGTCACCATGCAGGTACTGGGGAAGGGATACTATCAAGTTACTCCACATCACAAGTTCTGTGCTGAAGTACAGGTCAATGGGTAGGCCTATATTTTATTGTTCTTCATAAACATGTATGCCCCTGTGCTCTGTCACAGATCTGGGACACAGCGGGGCAGGAGAGGTTCCAGTCTCTGGGCGTGGCGTTCTACCGCGGGGCAGACTGCTGTGTGCTGGTGTTTGACGTGACCGCCCCCAACACCTTCAAGACCCTAGACAGCTGGAGGGACGAGTTCCTCATCCAGGCCAGCCCCCGAGATCCCGAGAACTTCCCCTTCGTGGTGCTAGGCAACAAGATTGACCTGGAGAACAGACAGGTGGATCCAGATGTAGCGTTTGAGACCAGAGCATCTGACAGTAAGTAGCTTGTGTGTTCCTTCAGAGAATGACATCTGCTTTTTGTCTGTATCTGACAGGTGACAACTAAACGAGCACAGGCCTGGTGTCAGAGCAAGAACAACATCCCCCTACTTCGAGACCAGCGCAAAGGAGGCCATCAACGTTGAACAGGCTTTCCAGACTATTGCACGCAATGCTCTAAAACAGGTAGAGGGTCAGAAGGGAGCTTATGAGAGCTTAGCTGAATGCCCTGTGTGTATTTGACAGTATTAGTATTAGCTGAATTCCCTGTGTGTATTGATGTCTTGATTTCCATACATGTTGGAAGTCACACAAAAAGCTTAATGCCATCTTGTCTTTTTTTCCCTTTAGGAGACAGAGGTGGAGTTGTACAATGAGTTTCCTGAACCGATAAAGCTGGACAGGAACGAACGTTCCAAGCCATCAGCGGAGGCCTGCAGCTGCTGAGGACCCAGCAGACTTACTGGGGCGCAACTGTCGGCCCTGCTACCCTGTCTTGCCTTGTCTAACCCCTATGCCCCACGCCCCACTGTGTGGTCCCCTTTGCCCAATATTATCACTGGCCTTTGTAGATGCGAGTTCTGCTCGAAAAGTATACTTTACACACATGCTGCACTCACATCCCAGTGTACACATCACACACTTACTCTCAAGATAAGTCTCCAAGCTCAAAGAACACCCAGATGAATATTAGAGCATTTATTAACCTGATATCTGCTTAGTATTTCCCCCTTAACAGTCTCATGACGCCAATACCTTTTTATAGACACCATTGTTTCCATGGCACCACCCAACCTCACACACACGCATGCATACAAAAATAAAATCCCATTACATTTTAAAGGGGGGGGAGGTAGTTCCAGTGGTAAAGGAGGTTGTGAGGGATCAGAATGAGTCATTTATAAGTGTGTGTGTGGGTGGATCATGCCAATGTACTGCCCAAGCCAATGTACTGCCCAAAGATACGTGTTAATTGTCTTGGAAGTGAACTAGCAAGTCCAACATGAGTGTGTTGTTCAAGGCATTTGTTTGCACTTTGTTGTCATGTAGACTTATTCAAATCCTGTTTGACACTTCATTTTGGAGCCAAAAAAAGAGGCACTGTAGAGGCAGTGTGGATTTTAACTCTGCTCCCCAGCTTCAGTGATGTCCCCTAACTGCCCTACACATTCTGTTTCTCAATGGGAAAGTCAAGCAGAAAATTGTCAACATTCTGCGACCTGACACAAGGGGTAGAAAATCAAAGGGAGGACGTCCTATCTGATACAGCTGGGGAGGGAAGAGATTTTTCAAGCGTATAAATATGACTCATTAGTTATTGCCTCTTGTCTTAATTTTACACTTTCAACTGTTGCAAGACTTTGTGTGCAAACCTTTAAGCCTGTCAATTGTTTTGCGTAGGCAAAAACCATGTGTGTTGTCAGTTTCCATGTCTGCTGATAGCTCAGGTGGCAAATGATTTGATAAGTGCTTGATATTTCTTTTAACTGATCAGATCTTTTACTGTCTGTTTGTATATTGTTATTATTACATTTAGAATTTGAATTGCAGAGGATGAGAGAACACAACTTTTTTTATTTAAATTATACAAAAAATATGGGGGAAATATGTTAGCATTAATCATATTAATGAAATGATAACTTAATCTACATTGTTTGAAAATGTCTTTGGGTTTCAAGGAACTGAAGTCATTGAATAAAGAATGTGTGTTTCTGCAATTAGAACATGTAGGTGACTATCAAGGCTCATACACAAGGCTGAAAAAATATAAACGTAACACGTAAAGTGTTGGTCCAATGTTTCATGAGTTGAAACAAAAGATCCCAGACATTTCCATATGCAGAAAAAGCTTATTTCTCAATTGTGCCAAATTAGTTTACATCCCTGTTAGTGAGCTTTTAGCCAATTGTGCGCCGCCCTACGGGACTCCCCATTACGGCCGGATGTGAAACAGCCTGGATAATCTATCCACCTGACAGGCATGGAATATCAAGCTGATTAAACAGCATGATCACTACACAGGTGCACATTGTGCTGGGGACAATAAAAAGCCACAAAAAATATGCAGATTTGTCACACAATACCACAGATGTCTCAAGTTATGAGGGTGTGTGAAATTGGCATGCTGACTGCAAGAATGTCCAACAGAGCTGTTTAAGCCACCTTAAACTTCATTTTAGGGAACATGGCAGTACATCCAACTGGCATCACAACCACAGACCAAGTGTAACCACACCAGCCCAGTAACCACACCACCAGCTTCTTCACCTGCAGGATTGTCTGAGGAGTATTTCTGTCTGTAATAAAGCCCTTTTGTGGGAAAATACTCCTGATTGGCTGGACCTGGCTCCCCAGTGGGTAGGGGCTCTCCCCCCTCCCAGGTCCACCCATGGCTGTGCCCCTGCTCAGTCATGTGAAATCCATAGATTAGCACCTAATTAATTTATTTTGACTGATTTCCTTCTATGAACTGTAACTCAGAATCTTTGAACTTGTTGCATGTTGGGTTTATATTTTTGTTCAGTATATAATCTATAGTATACTCTTGAGAATACACTGACATTTTTAGTTTTGCATGGGGGCACTCTGTATGTCTACTGCTCGTATAGAAATAAAAAAATTGGTTACTTTAGAAGGCGCACACATGACAGAACCATCAAAATCTGCAAAATGTTTAATAACTATCTTTAACCAATACCAGACAGATATAACAATCAGAAACCATTTCCTCTCTTCCACATCAATCAATACACCGCAATATCAAGACAATGAGGTCTACATTTTTCCATCTGTTCCCTTCTCTTTTCAGTCAGTCAATGTTTCTGTCCCACTCAGTTGGTCCTGGGTTTCTTATTGGCACCCTGCAGCCACTGTTGGAGAGGTCCTGCAGTCTTCAGCTGCTTCTCAGGCCTGGTCTCTCTTGTGTGCCCCTCCTGTTTGACTTCCCCAGTGTCTGACTCTTTCCTCTTGGGGGGTGTGCTGCTCTTCAGCCAGCCCATCATCATCCTACTGCTGGCTGAAGGCTTGGGCTCCTGGGGAACGTGATGAGGGGGTAAGTGGAGGCAGGGAGGAACAAGTAGTATGGTATGGAGCCAATTATAATTTTTTTCTCAAGGTTTTAAATTAGATTTTGAGTAAATATGTCAAGTGTTCAGTCTGGGACCACCTTTCTAATGATCATAAGATATTCAATGATTGGAACACATCAGAAATTTCAAATATGGGTATATAGAGAGGTCATGCTGTTGTACCTTAGCTTGAGGATCCACTGGCTGCAGGCACTCAGGGGAGTTGTTTCGAGAGTTGTTGACAAATGAGAAGACAGGGTGAAAGGTCAGTGTATTTTTGGACTGAAGCAATTTAAGGGCATCTAATGACTTCACCTCACCAAAATCCAGCCATCTTCTGACCTCCTCCTCTCCATCGAGAATCGCTGGCATCCTGAATGTCAATCACAATCATTGGTAATTCTACATCATACACAAACTCTCATATACACAGAACATACTCAAAGAGAGAGTAATGCTTGAGACGGAGGTCCTTACCGGTCATGGATGCCTTGAAGATTAGGGGATGCATCTACAGTGATCACAGTGTAGGTGTAGAGGGGATCTCCACCACTAGGGGGAGTCCAGCAGTCAAACAGTCCTGCAATGGTCAGCAACCGCCATCCTCTCCACTCTCCTTTGTCCTCCTACACAAGACAGACACACAAATAGGCAAGGTATATATGGTCAAAAGGAAATGCTCACATTATTTCATTACTGCAGACTAACAACAGAAAGATCACAAATGGGTCAGAATGAAGTCAAAAAGGGTGTTTTGGGGTGGGGGGGGAAGAGGATGGGGGATATCATCAGTGTAATCATACTCAAGCATCTTACTCTGAATGTTGTCAGTTTTCTGTGTTTGCTCAGTGAACCTTCCTCAGAAGTGCATGTCTGTGGATCCTCCTTACAGGGTGTCCCCTCATCCTGGTCCTCTGTTTTCACATGAGCGGGTCCCTGTGTCTGGGGGAAATAGATGAAGAAGGGCTGCTTGTCTTTCTCCTGCCTCCTCCATTCATAAAAGCCATCAGCCAGGATGACACAGCGCTGTCCTTTCAACAGCGGATCCTGAAACGTAATAGTACACAAACATTCACTAATACACAGGGAAACCGTTTGAGGATGCACGCTGTCCCTGTTGATAATGAGTTATGTGCATTTCATGTGGAGATTAATCAAACTCACTCCACACCTTGTAGGACTTCTTCTCTAGCAGGCTCTCACTGCGACAGTTGTTGGTGCTGTACTGCATCTTGCTTGGGTCATTCTCCCTGAACCAGGCAGGCACCAGGCCCCAACGCATCGCTGCCAGCACACACTCATCCACTGGGGCATTCTGAGAGAAAAGGGTTGGATGGGGACCATCTGGTTAATACACAAATATTTTCCTCCAGGCAGGGTGCAAATGACGCCCCCCAAAAGAAACATCCAGCCCCCCTGGCCAGGATCAGTTGATCGGCTTCAGTTGCACAACTATACTTACCTTAACAAAATGTCTTTGGGACAACAAGACTGGGCTCAAAGACTGGGGGCTCTTGTTGTAGGAAGGTCGGTACTTATCGGAATCTCCGTCTTTCCACCTTGGCTGTCGACGCTGCCCTTCTCGGTCTCTGTACTGAGAGGCGCGGCTGACTTCATCTGCCGCCAGGGTGCATGCAGTCCTCCCGCACATCTTCAGCCCAGTAGTCCCAGTGCGGTCTGATGAAACAACAACATGCAGTCATGAAATGCAGGCATTGGATTTGCCAGTAGATACCAACCCTACCCTACCATTGCGCTCGTTTACACTGAGCTGCACTGGGGTCGGAACGCAATCATGGTAACATTATCTCGCCAGTGCGAGATATGGGTCGGAAAATGTACCTCAATGCAGGGATGAGATATGCCATATGCCACTCCAAATTTGACCAATTTCCACAATTTTATTTAACTAGGCAAGTCACCTCGATACATCAAGAAGATTTAAAAACTGCTTGTTTTCCCAGAAAACTGCCATTTTCGTCCTCATGCTAGCTAGCAGTAGCCACTGCAGCCATTATGGAATGGCAGTGTCAGCCAATCAGTTTTTTTGTTGTTCAACGCAACATTCCATAATGGCTGCTGTGGCTATTGCTAGCATGAGGACAGAATGGGCAGTTTCCCAGGAAAACTAGCAGTATTTCAATCTTCTCGATAGAGCAGTGTGGATCGAGGTACAATAACATCCCAGGTATGTTTTCTGACCACTATCGTGTGCTGGTTCTACCTGTCTTAATGTAACCATGATTGCTTTCTGAACCTAGCCAGCAGATTCGACCTGCTTGCTTACAGATGCACTAGGGTCGGAGAGGCTTCATGTATAGATTAAGACACCGCAGAGCTGGCTCAAGATGTGGCTCGGAAAAAGTACCTTAATCCAGGGATGATAAATGCGTTATACCCCGAATTGTACTATTAACCCACCTGTTACACAGGGAAGATAAAACGACTACTAAAAAAAACAGCAGTCGTTCAATCTTCTGTTTAACAGTTGGGTTAATGGAACAATTCATAGTACAACGCATTTATTACCCCTGGATTGAGGTACGTTTTGCACCGGATCCACAGTGTCTTAAACTTCTTAGGGATCGGCGTCCTGGCAACGGGACAATTGTAAATCATGCAGCGCCGTGTGTCACCAACGCAGATTTTAGAGAAACAACAAATGTCGGTACATATAAGTGTCTTATATCAGCTGAAAGCTTAAATTATAGTTAATATAACTGCACTGTCCAATTTACAGTAGCTATTAGTGAAAAAATGCCATGCTATTGTTTGAGGAGAGCTCCTAACAACAAAACACTTTTCACTGCGATAGGTTTGATAAATTCACCTCTGAAGGTGAAATGTGTACTTACATTCTGAAATCTTGCTCTGATTTATCACCCAAAGGGTCCCAGAGATAACATGAAGTATTGTTGTGTTAGATAAAATCATTTTTCATATCCTATAAAAGGTCCATATAGCATGCACAATCGATTTTGTATTTCCACTCGTCCAATTTGCAAAGAAAGGAATCTGTGAAAATCTAACCCTAAATGTTGTTTCAACCAGTCAAATCACGTTTGTATTTATTCCTCAGAGATCCTAGAACATAACCAGACTTCACTAAAATCATTAGGAGTGTAGTGTATCCTATAGGACACCAAATTTGGTCAGAGAGCGATGCTTTCATGGCACGCCAATGACGCGGGAAGTCTTCACTTGATTGACTGTAACTTTGTCAAAAAAGCACCAGCACTTTACGGGAAACCCAGTATCTGTCGCAAAATGTTGCTGCTAACCTTGTGCGATAGGAATATGGAGAGTTATGAAGTTATGAAAACTGGGTGTTTTGCAAATGTTGAACTTATACTAATACTGGAAAAGCTAAATCAAAGTCCAAGTATACAGATTTGACGATATTCTTGCAGAAAAATGTCTCCTTCACGATTTGCCCAAATGTACCTGGGTGACTGTACCGCATGCATTCAATATTTTCAACTCGTGAGTTGCATTACTGTGCAGTGGTACAAATGGAAGTTCATAAAAGTGTCCCATGGCGGGGGTTGCACCATACGGAGGCCAAATTATGATGACAATTGTGTAGTTAGAGAGGAGAAGATTCTGGCTGAATGACTGGAAATGAATCTCTGGTAAGAATGACACACACAATTCATCATTACTATACTTGGATAGCCAACAATACAAAATTAATACACACAGAACTTTTCAGTGTGCAATTTAGCATGCCATCATGCAGAGCAAGCTAGTGATTTGAAATCAGTGCTCTATATGGAACAACCAGTTCAATTTGTTGATGTTGCTAGAGATGAGTGGCAAGAATAGAAACAAACTAGATTCATTGTTGTAATATGCCGTTGTAAGCACCAGTCTGTTGGTAGCTCTGCCATCCTATGAAATCATTAGGTCGATAAGAGAATAACTTTCATCTGTTCTAATTAATAGCTTTGGTCAAACAGGGCGAAAATGGTCTTCTCCATGCTGCAAACCGTTCTGCAGCCTTGCGAAGGACATAAAGTACAGAAATGTGGGCTAGACATCTGGCGAAAACAACATATGGCAAAATGCATGTATCTGGTGGACACGTGGCATTAATCTATACAAGAAGGCTGTCAGACCCTAGTACAGCTGTAAGCAAGTGGGTTGGATCTGCTGGCTAGTTCAGACCACAATGACAGTGCAGCTCAGTGTGAACAAGTTTAACAGTAGGGTCGGTATCTTTTGGCAAGCATTAGGTATACGAACTGACAAACTAAACATTTTCCAATGTGACTCAAGAAGCATTAGCTAGCTATAGCGGTCTACCAGTAACGTGAACTAGCTATGTTAGCTTAGCTTGCTAACTACCAAGTCAACCATGCAACTTTATTTTTGGGTAACTGCCTAGGAAGCCACGGTTCAACTTCAAGATAGCGGACAAATATTTCAATGCATGGTAAAAATGGGAGAACCAAATATTAGTATTTACATAGTGGTGATTTACCGTTGTTTGTGAAATTTCTGTTGTTTAGGACTGGACTTCGTCTCGACTTGCCAGTCACTGCAGCACGTAGTACAAATCAGAGGGCGCGTTCAGATGGTTCTTCTTCTTCTGATATCATGGCGGTACGCAAACAAACGTTTAAGTGCATGTCGCTACCTACTGTGATGGAATGTACGATCAATCATGATCTGCCCATGATCTTTTCCTTCTTTTACATTGTACAGCTACGTGTCCCATTCTTTGGCATTTAAAACACCGCAGTGGGGATGGGACAAATTATCTGACATTGAAACTACGGAATCTTTACTTTTCCAGTACTGATAAGCTTTCACTTTTTTGACCCTCTTTCCTACTGATCAACCTTTTGGCGTCAATCACTCTGCCTCCCTTCACATTTTCTTTATTATCATCTGTGGACATAGATATTGGGACCTGTTGGGTTTGAGAATATGTTTCTTTGCTAATTGTTGGGTTTGAGAATATGTTTCTTTGCTAATTGTTGGGTTTGAGAATATGTTTCTTTGCTAATTGTTAGGTTTGAGAATATGTTTCTTTGCTACACAGGAATATGTTTGAGCTAAGGCTGATAAGTTGTGGAACAATACAGTGGATTGTAAACACCTGGTGTCTGACTGGCTAAGGGGCTGTGTTTAACCTTGGGAGATAACAGTATGTTGAGCTAGGAACACATGAATAGAAAGATGTTGAGATAAACAGGACTGAGCCTGTGGCCTCAGTAACCCCGGACAACAAGCGCCAAGAGGCTGGGACCAGCCTGTACGCCTACTATTGGCTAGGCAAGTCTAAACCACGCCCAGCCACTGTTCTGATAGGCCCATCCCGAGGTGGGAACTAAACTCTGTCAGAACATACTTCTACCAATGCATTTAGCAGAAAGGGCAGTTCTTTGTTAGCCCTGCGTGGTACTACATTGAACCCGTATATACGAAGATTGCATTTACCATTTATTGCTTGAGTGAATAAACTAATTAGAACTTACTTGGTGACTATGTGTCACCTTTTGTCCTGTTACCATATTTGATTTACGCAACCCTAACAGACCCCAGTGATGACTCCCCTCAACCTTGAATAAGCACCTGGGACATGGCTTTTAATATTCTTCCAATTAATAATTAAGCATTTTCAGAATCTTCTCCTGCTGACCCTGGCTACCACAAAACATGAACAATCTACCATTTCCAATGAACCAAGCTAATTTGACTTCACCCACCTTTCTCTACATCATTGGTTAGTCAAATGGGTTGTAAATGAGGACCTGTGGTCTCAAACACCATCACCACTCTCCACTCCGACACATTACTCTTCCTTCCTACCTTGGTCCTCTTTATGCTTTCTTTACTAGACACTCCACTGCTTTCTGTATCATGACCTCTCTTCTATGTCTTTCCACTACCGACCATTCCGGTCCTTGACCCTCATCTTCCCACTCCATTACCATCAGAACTGACACCCATATTGTTCGTATTCCAGCACAGCTGTTGCTTCTCCAACCTTCTCTCCATTTCATCCCAACCAGTTGAGTTGGTTAAACATTTTGCAACTTTATGTAGTGTGAAAGTAAATCACATTGATATTCCCTCACAACCCTTTTCCTGATATTTATTTTTTCACTTTACGTTTTTCCATACTAGAGATACACTATAAACGTTAAATAAAATGTAAACAAAATCAACAACAGAACTTGGAAAATGCCAGTGGAAAACAATACTAGTTTTAGTCTCAGAAAACAAAACACCAGTAATGCACACAGAGTACCACATGAAATCATCATAAGCTCCTCTGGTGAGGATGTTCAAATAGTGAATACAGTGCACTGAAAGTTTAGTTAACTTGTGTATTCTTGTATGAGTATGTTATCAAAAGAAAAAATGCATGCCTCCATTTTCAACAGTCTCAACAACTATGACAATCATGCTACATCATTGCAGGTATTCACTGTACTTCCATTGGATAGTTATATAGAGTAAGAAAACGTGATAAAATGCCTATGGCCACTAGAGCATGGAAGCATATGACCAGACACACACATATACAACAGTATATACTAATTGGCAGACTGAAACTACCCCTTCCCATCTCCTTCCCACACCCACCCTAAATGATTGCCCCTCTACCCATCCAGCAGCTTGAGGATGCTGTCTCTTTCCTTCAGTGCTTTCCACGCCTGATCCTTCTCTTTCTTTGTCGGTGTGCGTTTCTTCTGCCTGGCAGCCATAATGCGACGGAAGCCCTCCATGACCTCATTATCAGACACCCGGACCCTCTGCCGCAACTCCTGCTTCCGCATCTCCTCCTTTGCCAGGCTGTAAGAAGGACAGTGAAGGGAAGGTTAGAGTAAACTATGAATGCTGAGGCATGTTGTCAATAATATCCAAATCCAGTACTAGTTTTTGATGAGTGTTCAGGTACTTCACATGTGATGTAGATGAAGTGAAGCAACTGGGCCTTCTATAAGTGCAACTCATTATCATCAACGTAAGAACATCCCTCATTTTAGGTCTTAAACCAGGGGTGTCAAAGGTGCCTGCTGGTTTTGGGTTTTAAGACCTAGACAACCAGGTGAGGCGAGTTCCTTAATTCATCAATCAAGTCCAAGGGAAGAGCGAAAACCCGCAGACACTCGGCCCTCCGTGGAATGAGTTTGACACGTGTCTTAAAGTCATCAGACAGTTCTTTAGGACCTTAAATCAACCTTATTACTCATGTACATTGTACATTTCTCCCCTGCACTTTTCTCTCGTGCTCTCACCGGAGTAACTCCTGCTTACGGGATCTGTTGTGGGCACTCAATGCTTTGAGTTCAGCCTGTCTCTTGTGGAGCTCAGCGAGCACCTCATCCTCGGAGTCTCCGCCTGCTCCGGGTCGCTCCTCAGAATCCAGCAGCCCCTGAGACATCAGCTCCTCCTTAATCCGTGCCTCGAGAGAGCGCGTGTGAGGAACACTAGGAAAGAGGGAGAAAGTTGGCAGAAAGAAAGATATAGTTGACTGATTGGTGAGTGACGCAGAAGTCGCAGAAGAAGCAATCAGTTATTGGAATATATTGGTGTAATCTACAAAGCCTTTGTTGCTATTTAGCATTTTCCTTCAGGGTATCTGTAGAGTGTATCCTACAAGGTTATAACGGGGTGATGTTAGTTTTATGGAGGATATGCCTTTACCTAAAAGCTTTGCCCTGACTGCGAGGTGAGGTCCCAGCCCCCTCGTTCCCTCCATCCTTCCCAGATATGTCAGGGATTGGAGAATCCTCCATGGGTGATATGATATTCTCCTGCAAGAAAGAAACAATGCCTAAAGAATTTCAGCTCTACAGTTTAATTATAAAGTATTAAAATTAACTAGTTATTTGCAGGGATGTGTTTGTCATTTAGAATTGTATGCGTAAACAACAAAGCCTGAAATATGTGACCTCGACAAGAGCCTGAAGGAGCCGCTGTGTTAGAGGACCAAAGGGACAACCATCATCTGGTGGGTCGTGCTGGGACTCAGACTTTTTTAGCAGGGCATCCACATCTAAGGGAATAAAATCCCCCTTGTATCAGACATAATTACACATGATTTCTTCAGTGTTGATGCTAGAGGAAGACAGACACTACCCATTTGTGAAGGCTCATCCACTCAATACATGCTGTATGTCGTTATCCCAATCTCCTAGCGTGCCCTCACCTTTGGCGTCTAGTTCAGACAGTGGTCCCATGAGGCTTTTCTTCTTGTCGTTTGCTCGAGCCCCTTCCCTCTGTTCCTCCAGCAGATCCTCCTGAGCCCATCGTTGAGAGTAGTGTTTCCCCAATGCCGGAATCTACACAATACAACATTATTTATCTATGTTCTCTCCTTGGGGCAATGTGTAACAGAGGATGAGTCACAGAATACCTTCTATCAGATAGGCTAGTAGTGCTTGGGACCTGAGAGGCCAGCTACTATAATGCAATAAGCATAACATGACACAAAACTTAAGGGGTAGGATTCAATATTGTACCTTGTAGTATTCAGCCTCATCATCTGGGGGCTTCAAGAGTTCTTCAAGAACCCGGACTTCTTCATTTGTGATGTCAGCACAGTATGGCTCTACTGATGCCCAAAATCTGGAAAACATGACACAAATACACTGGAAAATCTTGCATGTGGGACAATGAAAAACAAACACAGCCAAACACTGTCAGTGACCTTAGAGCAGTGTTCCCCAACACTGGTCCTCGAGTACCGCCAACAGTACACACTTTTATTGTAACCCTGGACAAGCACACCTATTTCAACTTGTCAACTAATCATCAAGCCTTCAATGAGCCGGTTTCCCAAAAACATCTTAAGGTGATGGGTTCAAGAAGATGGCAGACAATGGAAAAAGGAAGAAACAAACATTTTGAATAAATATGGAGTGGGAGATTGTACAAACCTTCTGAAGAATTGTTGAAGGAGAAGATGGTGAACAAGGGAAACAGAGGAAAAGTGAAATATGTCAGTGAATATAGAATGGAGGATTGGACAGAACTTCTAGAAGAGCTAGAGAAGGAATTGAACACGACAAGAGAGAGGGTGAATCAATAGCGGTGGCAGGTGTAGTGATGACAGCTGAGAATTAGTTGAGTAGAGGGAAGCGGGGTGGTAGGGAAGGTTGGCGACAAGTGTAAAAAGAGGGATATGTGCTCCAGTAGCTTGGAGATGGAACCTGAAGTACTCGTGGAGACTGCTGAGTTCGGGCCTTGTTCCAAGGATGTAAAGGATGATTCTGGTCCAGTGGGAGTGAGATTGGTGGAGAGAGTGGATCCTTGCAGTTTGGCTGAAGAGTGGAAGACAGTGATAAAGGAAAATGGAATAAAAAAAGGACTAAAGTTGTTCATGAGTATAGGTTTTTGGTTGGAGTAGGGTTCACTAACAATGATGCTTTTTTCAGGGATCCGTTTGAAGTATCAAGGATGGTAAGGGATGTTTTTGATTTCTTGTGTGTCGAAAGAGCAGAAGGAAAAGGCATTAAGGATCAACAAACTTTTGAAGTGGAGAATTTAGATTTTTGTAGCAGAGCACCGTTAAAAGTTGTCATCTCTGGCGTCGCATTGGATGTGGAGGCCTCGTGGTTTACGAGGAGCATACCAGGAGTAGTTGGAGCACGCCGGCTGAACCGTGTAGTGGATGGGGATTAAAGAAGAAAGCCTGTCGGTATTATTAGTGTTTGACAAAGAGTATCTTCCTTCAAATGTGAAGATGATATATGCGGTGAGAGCTTTTGTGTCCAAGCCGTTGTTTTGCCGGAATTGCGAAAGGTATGGACATGTATCAAGTGTGTGTCAAAGGAATGTTGAAGAACCTGAGGGTGTACGATGTTATTGTGATGGCAACCATCTTCCAAATTCCCCGGAGTGCCCAGTTAGGGTAAAGGAGTATGAAGTGGCAAGGGTCAGGGCTATTCAGCAGGTCTCCTACACGGAGGCACGTGAAGTAGTTGAAGGAGCGAAGGGAGCTGAAGACGTAGTGGTGGATGCTCCGCAGACTGTGGAGATTCAGTGTTGTTCAACAGTTGAGGGAAACTGATATGCTGATTGTGAATAAGGTAGATTTATGGTGTTTATCAGGCATGTGATTCATTGTACTGCATAAATTAACAAAAAGTCCAAGAAACTGCGGCTGAAAGATTTTGGGGTTCCAGGATTTCACTGCCGCAACATTGCAAAGAATCCTGTCTAACTATGCTCTTCCTTCTCAGGCCCCAGAGCCTGTAGGGATGGGCTTTGGCAGTTGAATCCGAATAAAGGTGTACATTGTGTGTTGTTCATTTTGTTCAGTTTTATTTTGTTAATTATTTGGGCTGATATACAGACAAAACAGTAGGTGGCGGCAATACACCAATAGGTGTAGTTTGCCATAACACTTTAAAGAAGAAGAGGCAGCCCTCAATGCGCTGTTTGTCCAAGGCTACAACAAAAATGTATACTGTTGAGGATATTCGGGGACCAGGGTTGTGAAACACTGCCTTAGAGCACTGTTTGTGTGAGATGTGATTGTCACCGACCTGTTGGGGGCATCATTCTTAGGATTACGGGGAATGTCCTGTGGATCCTCACTTAACTCGTACTCCTGGACTTTGGGCTGCAGATTTTTGGATTTAGGTCGTCCAGGACCAGGCCCAGGTCCGTGACTGCCCTTTCCATCGAGTTTCTGCTTCTTCGGTTTGTGACGTGATGAGGCTGAGAGGTCTGCGTCCTTTCCCAGCTTCAGAAAGCGCTTGTCCCCTTTCTTATCCTGCCAGTCTGTGAGGATCTGAGAAAAATAGGTACCAGTCATCAACAAAACGTAATTACCAAATAAAGATGACACAGGAAGATTCGTAACATCAGCCAAGTATCACTTGTAGTGCCAGAAACACTATGGCAGCAAAATATCTTGCCTGTCCAACATTACAGATGGAGGTGTAGCAGCAGCAGGTAGAGTAAGGAGGCAACTCAGGCTGTCCAATTACATAAAAGCTGCTCAATTGTTTAATGACAACATTTGAGATGTGCTCACTGACTCCTGTCTTACCTGCCTCTGTTCTTCCAGAGCTCTGAGACGGCGGCTAGCAGAGGACAGGAGAGTCTCCAGCTCCAGCTGCAGTGTGTCCAGCTCCTCAATACCGATGCCATCGTCCTCTGAGCGCCCAAGCACCGCAGTGTAGCGGGGGCACACCTTCACATGCTCTACTGGCTTAAAGTCATAGTACTTTAGAGGCGGGCAGTCCTTCAACTCACTCATCTTGATGGTTAGAGTGGGCTATGTCTATGTGGAGGAGAGATCAAGTGCACCATTGGTCATACAAACATGAACAGACCTCATGAAACAAAGTCAGTTAGCTCTTTGTTTGTCTCTCACTCTCACACACACACACACACACACACACACACACACACACACACACACACACACACACTAGGTGGATGGCACTGCGCTGGAACTAAAGTCTGCACATCCTGTGCGTCCCCTCAGAACCAGGAGTGGCAGGATTAGAAGAAAACTGATCTGTCCATAAAGCAACCTTGGACCACTGCTCTGGAAAGGCTACTCGCATTAGTTTCAAGAACGGGGAACAGCGTGGGTGATTTCCATTGAAGATAACGTGAACGTCAGCTAGCTTGCTGGCTTTAGCACAGTATGCGCTGAATGACCGGTGCGTCGGAAACTAAACTGACCATTCACAATGTCAATCAGAACCCCCAATACAGTTTATAAATAGACAAGACAGTGGTTTGATTACAAATGCACAATGTAAATCTAATGTAAATTGGCTTAATTTTGAATATTAACACTACAATATTTAACTTACCTCTGACCCGTAGACTGGCATCCATCATTAACTGAACCATCTATGGAAGAAGGGGGGTACGAATATTCAGGAACAGAAAACAGTAAATCGAGTGTTAAATGATCTTTAATTGGTACTAATATTTTTGTTTCACTAATAACCAAGTAAACGATAAAGAATGTCAGAGACACTAAATTGTAGAATGGTATCGCCGGTAAAACATTTTACTTTTTTTAATCATATTTGGGGATGTGTATTTACGTTAATGGGAATCAAACGAATATTAAGGATCTAAATATTTGTATTTGTCACTTATGTTTATGAAGTTCTATGTGTAATAATTCAATAGTTCTTAATACAATTATTATAAAAAAAATATCACATGGCCTAAATTCTTATTTTATTTAACTCCCCCACAGTGAGGCCAACAAATGGATGCGTCCAAAGACGTTTCGAGCCCAGAAAGATGGCCGCAGCGACCAAAAGGTGTCGACTAGTTACCACAACCACAAAGTCAAAATTGGATATAGTAAAATAGAATTCATGAAAACATACATTTGCTGTTTGGTCATAATTTAAGGTTAGGATTAGTCATAAAGTTAGCAGTGTGGTTAGATTTAAAATCAGATTTTAAGAAGAGACATTTTAGAAAAATGCAGGGTTTATGACTTTGTGGCGGTGGTAACTAGTGACGACTAGACCGAAATCCAATCAAAACGCTCTGTCAAAGATTATCTATTATATTAACAAAATGGTCGATTGACCGCTCTAACAATGGAAATACAGACCAAAGGCAGCCGGTAGCCAGCAGATCCGCCCGCTTGTTTACAGATGCACTAGGGTCAGACAGCATTTCCGTGTATATTAAGACACGGCTGAGCCGGCACGAGATATGGCTCAGAAAACGTATCTCACTCCAGGGATTAGAAATGTGTTGTACTCAGAATTGTCACATTATTCCAACTGTTACACTGATTGCCCTTTAGGTTCTTTTTGAACAGGTTTCTAAAATAAGTAATATGCATATTGGGTCCGGGGATTTCCTCTGTCCATTTCGGAACGGGAGCCATAACTACCATCACCATTAGTCCTCATCATTCAGATTATTCAAATTCAATCATGAAGTGTTTAGAGAGGGATTAGAAGGACAATAGAGCGCTGAGTACCAAGCAATTAGTGAGGGCCGTAGACTACACATCCACGCCATTCATTTGTACAGTTTTGGATGGGATTACCATGAACAACTGTCACAGGGAATTTGTTTGACTGCTGGTGTGGCGATAATACAATCACTGCAACAGCCCTATGATCATTGGATGTTATTAGGTAACATGTTTATCGTTAGCATGAGTGCTTCTTGTGATACTATGTAATACATGGTTATTAGATACAGTCCTTTGCTCCAGTTGTTCTATTCATTAGCATTCCTTAATGCATAGCTTATCCCATTCTATTGCACTCCGCACATACCTATGCAGTATATTTATCTCCTGTATAGCATTTTCATTATCTCTCTGTCTCTGTACCTTTACAGAACTCTCGTCATGTACATCCCCATGCACATCTTTGTCAGTGTGTGTGAATAAAGTTCCCAGTGTGTGTCAACTCTTGGACTGCCTTATTCCCCTCTAACCGGGGGCGGTGTCAGTCACAAACCAGTAGAATACATAGAGACGGTTTTCCCTCTTTTCATTGTCTCGCCAGATTTGTGACTTTGCTGACACCACTACAGTATGGCGGCCCAATGAGACCACACAGGATAGTTTCCACACTGCCCACTTGCGGTCCTGTGGAGTATGGCTCTGGGGTATCCAGTGGACTACTACCATGTGGATTATACCTCCTCTCTGGAGCCATTGGGAGCCCTATGCCTGCTGACCGTGCAACATCCACCTGTGGGATATTACTCTGCACCAGGTGGGGCTGCAGTAACACCCCAATGTGTGGGCTACCAGGCAGTCACCGCTGCATCCGTCAAGTGGTTTTCCGTTTTTTTCCAGTGGAGAACAGAAAGCATGTATGTTTCTTATGGAGCAGAATATACAGTGTCTTCTTTGCATCTTGAAACAGCAAACCAGATCCTGGGTTTCCTCCGGTCAGGGGAGCCCTCTCCAACAGGTTGCAGTGGAGGACAATGGACAGTCATATGGAGTTCAGCAGAAGGACGCCGCTTCAGCAGCCTCAGCAACATTACCGACTACAACTGACTGTAGGGTGTGAGTATTCTGCCTCTTTATTTAACGTTGCCGTGACTCAGTCTGTAATAACTACTTTTTTCAAGCAGACCACCATTGTCCCTGTACCCAAGAACGCCAGGGTAACCGGTCTAAATGACTATCGCCCCATTGCACACACATCTGTAGCTGTAACTTATACGCAGGGAGTCAAGAAGCAGGTGCAGAAGGTGAGTTTAATAAACATGAATAAAATACAAAACAGGAGAAGCGTACTGAACGTAACCAAAACCAGTACTGCCTGAAGACTAAGTCTTACTGGGGGCTATATGAACGGAGAGTAATCAGGGTGGTGATCAAGTCAAGGTGTGCGCAATGATGGTTGCCAGGTGTGCGCAATGTGGGTTGCCTAGATCGGTGGTTAGTAAACCGGCAACGTCGAGCGCCGGAGGGAGGGAGCAGGCGTAGGTGTGACAGTAGTCATGAAATGCTTTGAAAGGCTGGCTATGGCTCACATCAACACCATCATCCCAGACACCCTGGGCCCACTCCAGTTCAAATACCGTCCTAACAGATCCACAGATGACACTATCTCTATTGCACTCCACACTGCGTTTCCAACCTGGACAAAAGTAACACCTACATGAGAATGCTGTTCATTGACTACAGCTCAGCGTTCAACACCATTGTGCCCTCCAAGCTCATCACTAAGCTAAGGACTCTGGGATTTAACACCTCCCCTTCAACTGGTCCTGGACTTCCTGATGGGCCGCCCTCAGGTGGTGAGTGTACTACATCTGCCATGCTGACCCCCAACATGGGTCCCCTCCTATAGTCCTTGTTCTCCCATGACTGCGTGGCTGCGCCCACTACTCCAACACCATCATTAAGTTTGCAGACGACACGACGATGGTAGGCCTGATCACCGACGATGATGAGACAGCTTACAGGGAGGACAACAACCCTTCCCTCAACGTCAGCAAGACAAAGGAGCTGATCCTGGACTACAGGAAATGGAGGGCTGAGCACACCTCCATTCACATCGACTGGGCTGTTGTGGAGCAGGTCACAAGCTTTCTAGCCTATAGGCTATGGATCATTTGGTTGAGACCACTCTAAATAGTCTGTTTTAGAATGAGTTGCTTATTAGGCTATAAAATGATGTGTGCCCGATGCCACCCCTCGATGCCACCCCCCACACCAGATGTCATTTTCAATCCCCCCCTCCACTGCTGTAGAGTCTGGGGGAAACACGCGGCAGTGAGCCTATGTTGCCCAGCATTTGATATTGCACGCCCAGCAGAGAATCGAAGATAGCTTAATAAGCAACTAATTCTAAAACAGTAAGAAATATTGGAATGTCATCAATTACAAATTATTTTTTTCCCCACTGCGTATCTCGTGCCTGCTCCGTTGTCTTAATATACACAGGAATGCTGTCTGACTCTAGTGCAGCTGTAAGCATGCGGATCGGATCTGCTGGCTAGGAAGGTGGGAAGAGGCCAGATCAGGTGGGAACATTCTAGCTAGCCAATGATCTTTTGAGAGAACCTATCAATAAACTCGTAACAACTTAAGCATTATGAAACTTCTATTCGATCAAATAAGCCTCACCTATCAAAAACTCCTCACTTGGTCTGCTTAATCTGCGCAGACAGATTTTGGGCGGAGTCGACCCTCTCGCTTTGCCTCTTCTTCTCTGGCTCTGTTCGCTGTGATATAAGTGTACAATTTGCGGAAGAGATGTTGAATGCAGGCGTGGCACTATAACTTCCGCCTTCAAACCCAGAACAACAGAAAAATGGTGAGTGACTTTAATCAGAAATACCGATGAAATTCTCTGTTTTCAAATTCCTAGGTTAAACCATTGTCTTTATTCTGGTGGTTTGATAGTTGCACATATTAATGTGGGCGGGACGGTGCGTTCTAAGAAAAAAAATCTGGATCAAAGCTGTTATCAAGCCAGTTGGATTTGTATATTTGTCTGATCCGATCCCTTTGATTATATTACAGCTAGAACGTGCTGACACCACAACAACATTCCTTGATTGTTCAATACTATGCAAATGACAGAGGAGGCTAAATATGCTTGTAGTAACATGGTACTTCCTCTCTAGAGGTCTGGACAGTAGTCTGTCTGAGACGTAAAGGTAAAGCCTCAGTTGTGTGTCCTGAGAATGGAAAAAAAGGTTTCTGGAAGATTGTCGTGATCATTGATCTGTAATAGTATAGTGTTTTCAAAGTTAATGTCATCACCCCCTCCCTCAGACAGCGACACTACGCCCATACCTGAATGCTGTGCGTGCCACACTGCAGGCCGCCCTCTGCCTGGAGAACTTCTCCTCTCAGGTGGTGGAACGCCACAACAAGCCAGAGGTGGAGGTCAGGTGAGTGAGATCTGTCTGCTCTCTTCTCATAATGATATCATTAGTGTTATTTGTGACAGACTGTCTTTTCTCATTACAGGAGTAGTAAAGAGCTCTTACTACAGCCGGTGGTAATCAGCCGTAATGACAAGGAGAAGGTCCTAATCGAGGGCTCCATCAACTCTGTGCGAGTCAGCATTGCTGTGAAGCAGGTCAGGGGTTATGACCCTCCTTTTCGCTTTCAATGTCACCCTTCCATTATCTTGATGTTTGTTTGTTTAAGTAAGTAAAGTCTTTCTCATACACTGAGTGTAAAAAAACCATTAAGAACACCTGCTCTTTCCATGACAGACTGACCTGGTGAATCCAGGTGAAAGCTGTGATCCCTTATTGATGTTACTTGTTCAATCCACTTCAATCAGTGTAGATGAAGGGGTGGAGACAGGTTAAAGATTTTTTTTTGCCTTAAGACAATTGAGACATGGATTGTGTATCTGTGCCATTCAGAGGATGAATGGGAAAGATTGAAATGCCTTTGAACGGTGTATGGTAGTAGGTGCTAGGCGCACCTGTTTGTGTCAAGAACTGCAACAGTTTCCTGTGTTAATCAAGACTTGAGACAACTGTGGGAAGCATTGGAGTCAACATGGGCCAGCATCCCTGTGGAACACTTTTGACACCTTGTAGAGTCCATGCCCCAACAAATTGAGTCTGTTCTGGGGGGGACTCAATATTATAAAGGTGTTCTTAATGTTTTGTACACTAAGTGTAGATTTAAATGCCTTCGGCTGCCAAAAAAATTAAATAGTGTGTTCAAGGGAAATGCTTACTGGTGCTCTGATTGGCTCCATCAGGCTGATGAGATTGAGAAGATCCTGTGCCACAAATTCATGCGCTTCATGATGATGAGAGCAGAGAACTTCTTCATTCTCAGGAGGAAATCTGTTGAGGTGAGAGAGAGGAGTCAAGACAACAGGATACGATCCAGTTGGTGTTAGAATTGCTTCAGATGTTCTAAGACCTCTATTTCTCCATCCTGTCATCTAGGGCTATGACATTAGTTTCCTCATCACCAACTTCCACACGGAGCAGATGTACAAGCACAAGCTAGTGGACTTCGTCATCACCTTCATGGAGGAGATTGACAAGGAGATCAGCGAGATGAAGCTGTCTGTCAATGCCCGTGCCCGTATCGTTGCGGAGGAATTCCTCAAGAATGTAAGACTGCTATGTTTTAGAAGAAAAAACATCTAGATTCTAATGCATTTATAGAAATGTGGTCAAATCAATGGGAATAATGAAACAATATTATGTTTGTCAATGGCTTCTGTTGCAGTTCTGAGGCGGTGTCCTCGCATCCCTCTCACTGATCACATGTCTTGGCCATGACCATGGATCTGTGAGAGAAAGGGCAGGCTCAAGGGCCCGATAGCAGGAAGAGGGTGGAGAGGCGTACTGTGAGTGAACAACCAATCTGTGGTGAAGACTATAGAAAAGTGACCAATCCAGTGTGGGTGTGTGGACCCAACTGCGTCTCCCAAGTATGTACTGTACTCATAAATATTGACTGTAGATAATGAAATATTTCCTAGTTTCATTTTCTGCCTCTTAGAGCATATCTCAAAACCAAGGCGGGTCCTTTAAAAGTATTAACCAGGTTGATATTCATGACAGGGACAATGAGACTGTATTGTTGCAACTGAAACAGCCTGTATTGTTTTTATACATTCTTTATGTACTCTTGTTTGTCTTAAATTTTTATTCTCCTTTTTGTTACAAAATATTAACCTGTTCAGTACGATCATTAGAGAGAAAAACAAGATGTATGTTTACATTTTAGTACAAGATGCATCAGGTGTATTAAGCTGTCATAAGATACGAGATGATAATAATGAATGATATAATCACAAATAAAACTCATTGCAGCTTGTTTGTACTTTTGAGTAATGATGCTTGTGTGTCACATAAATTCTCTCCTTTTTGTCCACATCCTCCGTCATGAGGTTGAGTGTGCATACCATTTAAAATACACTTTGTCTAGTTCTATTTCTGTGGCACTAGCTGTGTTGGTTGAGACTCTAGTCTCCGCTAAGATCAGCAGTTTCTGTGAGAAAGGGGAAGTGAATGTGTTTGCTGGCTCTAGTATGAGTGAGTCAGATCTTGCATGCTTCCTGGTCGTGTGGGCCTCTAGCTCTGAGATTGTGATTGGAGTATTGGTGATTTCCCTTCTTTCGTAAGCCTAAAACTGCAAACGCGTATTGCATTATAGCCAATTATTTTCTTAAGTTTATTTTCATAAGAACTTTGTTCCAGCATGTTCATTCAACACTAGTGACCTTTGGTAAGTTGTATGCAATTATGTGCTTGGCTGATTTAGTGAAATCCACATTTCTAGAAAAAGATAAATGTTAACTGTGAGGTCAATTGTAATAGATGACCTCTGTTATGAATCTGAGGCATCTGTCTAAAAATACCACATCTTTATTGAAGCTGTAAGAGGAGGATATTCAACATTTTGAAAACAATGATCAAACATTTGGATCCAATAGCAGCCTACATAAGCACCAACAATTGGATTTGCCCACATATCCGCACCTGCTGATTGTGTAGCCAAACAATACAAAATATAAATGCAACATGTAAAGTATTGGTTTAATGAGCTGAAATAAAAGATCCCAGAAATGTTCTATACTCACAAAAATATAATTTCTCTCCTTGTGCACAAATTTTGCTTACATCCCTGCTTAGTGAGCGTTTCAACTTTGCCAAGATAATCCACCCACCTGACAGGTGTGGCGTATCAACAAGCTGATTAAACAGCATGATCATTACACAGGTGCACATTGTGTTAGGGATGATAAAAGGCCACTATAAAATGTGCAGTTTTGTCACATAACACAATTCCACAGATGTCTCAAGTTTTTTAAGGAACGTGCAATTAGCATGCTGACTGCATCAATGTCAATTTCTCTACCATAAACTGCCTCCAATGTTGTTTTTGAGAATTTGACCGTACATCCAAGCGGCCTCACAACCGCAGACCATGTGTAACCACGCCTAGGGTTGCACATTTTTGGAAATATTCAGAGGTGGAAACTTTCAGTGGGAATTAACAGAAATATATGCAAATTAATAATACAATTTAAATGTAATGTTTTTTGCATTGGATAGATTTACCATATCATATGGAGACCGAAACAAACCTTTCACCTTAAGTAGACATAATTGCAAATGATTAAATCCTTCCAATGGAAATAAAAAAATGTTAGTTACGAATTGAACTTTAAATGAGTTGACTCTTCACATGGGATGATTTCACTGAACAACAAAAGAAAGGGAATATTAAATGATCCATCGCATCTCCCAAAAACATTTAACATATATAAAAAGCTTTGGTTGTCTTCCTCTCAGGCTTCCAGGTCTTCTCCCTGGACCTCCTCAATATACACCTCTTGAACATCAGACTCTGAGGCCTCATCTTCACTGTCACTTTCCAACCTTGTTGAGGATGGCTCGTTGTCATGCTCAAAAAGCAAAAAATTTGCCTGGATGGCCACCAATTTTTCAACCCTTATATTGGTCAGCCTGTTGCGTGCTTTGGTGTGTGTGTTCCCAAACAAGGACCAGTTGCGCTCTGAGGCGGCTGATGTTGGTGGGATTTGGAGGATGATGGAGGAAACAGGAGAAAGAGCCTCAGATCCATAAAGTCCCTACCACCAGGTGGCTGATGAGATATGTTGGCACGACTGACATATTGCATCTCCATCCCAAAGCCCTTGCTTGGAAGTGTACCTTGCCAGACTGGCAAGAACCTTGCCCTCATCCAGGCCAAGGTGGTGAGACACGGTAGTGATGACACCATAGACTTGGGGTCCAACATGTACGCTGTGGTGTGTAAGGACTTCAGGCATAAGTCTTCACGCTTTTTGATGTATTTCAGAACTGCAGTTTCCTCTGCTTGGAGCAACAGTGAAGGGGGCAGGGCAGTACAGATTTCTTCTCTTACATCTGCAAGCAGTCTGAACATCAGACAGGATGGCATTGTCTCCCTCATTCCGTGCAATGGCTACAGCTTTTGGTTTCAGGCAGCTTACCACTCTCTCCCAAAATACATCATCCAGGAGGATCCTCTTGATGGGGCTGTCCATATCGGCAGACTGTGATATGGCCATTTCTTGGAGAGACTCCTTCCCCTCCAGGAGACTGTCAAACATGATGACAACACCACCACAATGGGTGTTGCTGGGCAGCTTCAATATGGTGCTCTTATTCTTCTCACTTTGCGTGGTGAGGTAGATTGCTGCTATAACTTGATGACCCTTCACATACCTAACCATTTCCTTGGCTCTCTTGTATAGTGTATCCATTGTTTTCAGTGCCATGATGTCCTTGAGGAGCAGATTCAATGCATGAGCAGCACAGCCAATGGGTGTGATGTGAGGGTAGGACTCCTCCACTTTAGACCAAGCAGCCTTCATGTTCACAGCATTGTCTGTCACCAGTGCAAATACCTTCTGTGTATCCAAGGTCATTGATGACTGCCTTCAGCTCATCTGTAATGTAGAGGCCGGTGTGTCTGTTGTCCCTTGTCTGTGCTCTTGTAGAATACTGGTTGAGGGGTGGAGATGTAGTTAATTATTCCTTGACCACGAACATTCGACAACCCATCAAAGATGATTGCAATACAGTCTGCTTTCTCTATGATTTGCTTGACCTTCACTTGAACTCTGTTGAACTCTGCATCCAGCAAATTAGTAGATAAAGCATGTCTAGTTGGAGGGGTGTATGCTGGGCGAAGAACATTCAGAAATCTCTTCCAATACACATTGCCTGTACGCATCAGAGGTGAACCAGTTGCATACACAGCTCGAGCAAGACTTATCAGCATTTCTCTGACTAATGTTGGGGTAGGTTCCTTGTTCCTTGTCAATCATTTGCTTATTGGTGAAATCAGCAATCAGACAATACATTAAAGTAAATCAATCAAAAACCTGTATTAATATAATTGCAGACATAAGTTGACAACGGGAACATAGCACACATATTTCCAAGTAAGTTCTGCAACATAAAAAAGGTCAAAGTTGCTTTAATCTGCTTGCAGTCAACCCCTCGTGATGTAACTGCCTACGTCAACACCTTCTACTCATGAGACCAAGCCCATGCATATAGTTATACAAACTTGCAGGATAGAACAATAGTTCCAGTGTTTTCTAAGAGCTCAGCAGTAATTTTCCACTCCCCAAGTTTCTTTATAGTGGTATGTCTGACTTGTCTCTTATCTCTTCCACTCCCCTGCAGGGTTCTGTGTCTAATCTCTTTTAGCCTTGAGGCGCTTTCTCAGACACCCTGTTTTGACTGCAGTAACTCACACATCTCTCAGACCGTTTCTTATAAAAGGCAGAGACTAGGAAAGAACTGTGGAACAATATTAAACCTTATAATGGATATATATATTGCTAATCTGTAGTCCAGAACCCTATAATTTTAGTGGGGGAGGTGTCTTATAGCCCTTCCCCTTCTATTAATACAACATAAGCATAATACATTTTTATAATACATCAATCATTTGGTGCAGCCCCTATCATGACCCCAAGGTGAACCACATCACTACATTCCTCCATTGAGTCAAAAAAAACTTCTGATTCCAGGAGGACCATGAGCTGTTGCTATCGATAAGGTGTCTGATTCATAATTTTCACCTCAAATAGAAGTAGAGGGACTTTTGTCAGAAGTTGCTTGTTGTGAGCGCTGAGGGAACTTTATGCACTTGGCCAGATGATTCTGCATCTTTGCTGCATTTTTCACATGTGATTTGGCACAGTATTTGCAAATGTACACAGCTTTTCCTTCTACATTAGCTTTAGTGAAATGTCGCCACACTTCAGATAGTGCCCATGGCATTTTCCTGTAAAGATTAGAAAAAAATAGGTACACACCTACACACTTTGCTGTAGGCTACTATTTACTAGTTAACAAAAAATTATGTCATAAAATATATTCATCCCACCCAGTATTGTAATCAAAACTTACCAGAAAGCATGTAGTCCTTGGCTCAGACAGTGTAGTAGTGTGGGCTCAATAGCATCTCATTAGTGTGCAAGATCTTGAGAATCAGCTGTACATGTGATGGAAGAATGCACTGTGCATGCAGGAGGGTTGCAATTCCATTGAATTGGGGATAGTTTAACCAAAATATGCCACAAGACCTAGAATTGCCTTATGTGTATCCCATAAAAAAGGTTCACTGTTAAAAGCTAACTTTTTTGATGAATTTAAGCAAAATTTACCCAAATTCCCAGACTTGCTTTCCCATGGAAAACTTTCTGAAAAATTCTGGAAATTTACCAGAAAGTTTCAGACACTTTGCAACCCTAACCCCGCCAGCCCAGGACCTCCACATCTGGCTTCTTCACATGCGGGATTGTCTGAGACCAGCCACCTGGACAGCTGATGAAACTGAGGAGTATTTATTCTGTAATAAAGCCCTTTAGTGGGGAATTGGCTGGGCCTGGCTCCCCAGTGGGTGGGCCTATGCCCTCCCAGGGCTGTGCCCCTGCCCAGTCCTGTGAATACCATAGATTAGGGCCTAATGAATGTATTACAATTGGCTGATTTCCTTATATGAACTGTACTCAGTAAAATCTTTGAAATTGTTGCATTTTGCATTTATAGTTTTGTTCAGTATATGTATAATAATATGATAAATACAGGGAACTGACAAAAAAAAGGGAACCAACAGAAAGTGTCTTAATAGGGCGATGGGCCACCACGAGCCAGTACAGTTTCAATGCGCCTTGGTATAGATTCTACAAGTGTCTGTAACTCTATTGGAGGGAAGTAACACCATTCTTCCACAATAAATTCCATCATTCGTTTTTCAATTGATGGTGTTGGTGGAAAACGCTGTCTCAGGCACCGCTCCAGAATTTCCCATAAGTGTTAAATTGGGTTGAGATCTGGTCACTGAGATGGCAATGGCATATTGTTTACATCATTTTCATTCCCATCAAACTATTTAGTGACCACTCGTGCCCTGTAGATGGGGGCATAGCCATGGTAGCCAAAATAATGGCCTGCCCAGTATTTTTAAACATGACCCCTGAGAGGAAGAGACGAAGCAAGAGGTTTTACTCCGCCCAAAATCTGTCCACGAAAAATAAGCCAACAAATGTAGGATTTTTTTTAATGGAGCTCAATGAGTGTTGAATTTGATCCACAAAAAAATATAATTGCTAATTTGTTACGTGAGGCTTATTTGATCTAATAAAGGTTCTGTAAAAACTTTGAAAAAAACGACTTCATATCGAAGTGGTGTCTGCTGTGATAGATATAGGACTAATCATAGATATGACCAGTTTTAACATGGACATTGAGGGCTTCCACCATTTTAAAGTAGTCAACTGGGTGGGGATTCCTAGGAGTTGGGAGCAATGAGCCAATGAAGAAGAAAATTGAATACTTTAAAATGAAGGCGCTTCCCATGCTGTCACAGACGGTATAATGGCAAAGATACAAAGACTAGTCCTCTATCTAGCTCTATGGGCTGGTGTTCACAAGCAATCTGCCCTCACACTGGCTAGTATGGTCTCCCAACTTATCTTTCCTCCTCTCGCCAGACTTCCTTCCATCTTTGAGGACATGTATTAACATTGTTAAAGCGGTCAATCGACTATCTTGTCAATATAATAGATTATTTTGACAGTTACCTGTAGATTACATAACACATTGACATGAAAAGACAACACAGTGACACTGAGGTTCAAATTAGACAAGTGAATCACACAATCAATACTTTCTAAAGAGTAACAGTAGGCAGGTTTCCATTGACCCAGATTTATTCGACAAAAGCAACGTCACAAAAAAAATATTTGTGACGTGTGTAATGGAAACGGCAGATAATGGAGACATTTTTGAAAGATCCAAAAATAAATAATCTGTTTGACGGGTGTACTTTTCTTTTGTCAAACCTTTTATATTGCGACAAATGGTGTTTTTGGAATAAATTATGATTGCCGAATAATTTTAAAGTACGCAGGGCACTTGATGTCAACACAACTATGAAGTTCCACTCCACATTTAATTCTAAATGCCTACTGCCTGCTAAATCCATTTTTAAACTATAAAAATATTTATTTGCAGGATCCTTGTCCTTACTTTCAAGAATGGCTGAATTTCTTCGCCTTGATTTTCTGGTTGGCTGGATGCAAGTTTCACCATCCAATTATTTCAGATCTACAGGAGTACAAGTTTTTAAACCCCCCCCCTTTGCAATTCTACACTTTTTGCCATGGGGCACAGAAAAAAATACTGTTTTATAGCTCATCTCATGCTTTTGTTCACATTATGACATGAGGCTGAGAGAAAATTTGGCAGTTTTAAAGCAAATTTCTTGCTATTCTACACATTTTGCTATCATATGTTTTTTTTTTACGGCACAGACCAAGGCAATATGTTGGCACATGATAATTATTAGAATATGGCAAATATAGATAAAGTCTTGCATTCTATCCATGCTGACTTTTGCGGGCTACCTGAGACGTGAAACAGAGGTGGGAGGGCATACAGGCTGTCGCCAATTAATGAATGTACAATTTGCCTAAGTGGGTAATAGAAACACTTCAACCACTATTTCTATTCAATACTAGTTTTTTGTTTTGTTGGTGTGACGTTATTACGTCCTATTGTTTTTAAATCGACACTAGAATGTTCAATGGAAACACACTGTATGCAGTGGGCAATTGTCTAATCTATTTTTCTATTACACATTTTCTGAATGTCGACCCCAAAAAATTACTGGACAAGTTAATGGAAACAGATGAGGGGTTCATACTTTACAAAAATAAATTTCAGTCCCTTTCTCTCCTAGACAAGACTGTCAACTGTACGTAAAGCCTTAACACACAAACCAAACTAGTAAAGGACTTATGGCTCTTCCTACCATGACATTGGAGCAGCAATAGGTGATGGGTCAGAGTCATTCCGTGAATGCATACCCCCAAACCCTACAGTTGTGGCCAAAAGTTTTGAGAATGACACAAATATTAATTTCCACAAAGTTTGCTGCTTCAGTGTCTTTAGATATCAGATGTTACTATGAAATACTGAAGTATAATTACAAGCATTTCATAAGTGTCAAAAGGCTTTTATTGACAATTACATGAAGTTGATGCAAATAGTCCATATTTGCAGTGTTGACCCTTCTTTTTCAAGACCTCTGCAATCCACCCTGGCATGCTGTCAATTAACTTCTGGGCCACATCCTGACTGATGGCAGCCCATTCTTGCATAATCAATGCTTATCAAGGTTTTGTTCCGTGAGCCACTTAGTTATCACTTTTGCCTTGAATGGTCTCAGGATGCTTTACTGTTGGCATGACACAGGACTGATGGTAGCGCTCACCTTGTCTTCTCCGGACTAGCTTTTTTCCAGATGCTCCAAACAATTGGAGAGGGGATTCATCAGAGAAAATTACTTTACCCCAGTCCTCAGCAGTCCAATCCCTGTACCTTTTGCAGAATATCAGTCTGTACCTGTTTTTCCTGGAGAGAAGTGGCTTCTTTGCTGCCCTTCTTGACACCAGGCCATCCTCCAAAAGTCTTCGCCTCACTGTGCGTGCAGATGCACTCACACCTGCCTGCTGCCATTCCTGAGCAAGCTCTGTACTGGTGGTTCCCCAATCCCTGGCGCTTGCTGGACTTTCTTGGGCGCCCTGAAGCCTTCCTAACAACAATTGAACCGCTCTCCTTGAAGTTCTTGATGGTCCGATAAATGGTTGATTTAGGTGCAATCTTACTGGCAGCAATATCCTTTCCTGTGAAGCCCTTTTTGTGCAAAGCAATGATGACAGCACGTGTTTCCTTGCAGGTAACCATGGTTGACAGAGGAATGATGCCAAGCACCACCCTCCTTTTGAAGCTTCCAGTCTGTTATTTGAACTCAATCAGCATGACAGAGTGATCTCCAGCCTTGTCCACGTCAACACTCACACCTATGTTAACGAGAGAATCACTGACATGATGTTAGCTGGTCCTTTTGTGGCAGGGCTGAAATGCAGTGGAAATGTTTTTTGGGGGATTCAGTTCATCTGATCACTCTTCATGACATTGTGGAGTATATGCAAATTGCCATCATACAAACTGAGGCAGCAGACTTTGTGAAAATGTATGTTTGTGTCATTCTCAAAACATTTGGCCACGACTGTACAATGCAAGCAGAAAGGTTAATTGTATTCACATTTCTATTCGGACCTCTAACAATTGGACTGATTGGGCTGTAGACTGAGAATTATACCTATGAAAGACAGGAGTACAGGCCAATTGAGGATGCCAAAAGGCTCTGGATCCTCCAGGTCACATTGCCCTGAACACAGACACCAAAAGCAGATGAGGGTATGCTCAGAGAGGCAGGAGTGGAAAACACATCACCCCACAAAAAAAGAATCAGTTGAGTGGGTTGTTGAACCGATCATGTCCAGACTGTACCACTAGGGCCACAAGTAATGACACATGTAGTGACAATTCTGGGAGACAGAAGAGGCCCAACTTCAACCCGATTGGCTTTGATTTCAGAGGTGAGCTGGGACTGTCTGCAAGGCATCTTCTGTGGTGCGATGAATGTTGACGTTCTGAAAGAGGAACATACAAGTTTTACATCCCTTCGAAGACACCAGGCTGACTAATCAAATCTGTCCATGGTATTTCAAAACAAGGGAGATGTGCTGGGGTTACCAATTAACATACAAAAGGGGGCCGTCAATTGCCTATCCCTAATCTAGGAAAAGTAAATTAGTGGAGGGGGGGGGCATGTTTTGCAGTAGGCTTTGTGGATGGAGAGTTACTACTATGGGAATGGTTAACGTCCCAGGCAGACAGACAAGCAATGTTCTATCAACAGGCGTTTGTACAGAGTGATGAA
The DNA here is from genome assembly GCA_030435695.1 of Brachymystax lenok tsinlingensis. Classification (NCBI taxonomy): domain Eukaryota; kingdom Metazoa; phylum Chordata; class Actinopteri; order Salmoniformes; family Salmonidae; genus Brachymystax; species Brachymystax lenok. Next base: position 42,329,914 of record CM059813.1, read on the forward strand.
TAGGCGTTCGTTCAGAGGAAATTATTTACAATCCAGCCTTTGCATTCGAATAAGGTTGAGGAACAAATGCTATTTATTTGCGTAGCACAGAGGTTTATCAAGACATTTGTAGAACAAAAACATGAGGTTTGATGCATCGATACATAAAATACAGCAGGACTGGTCAAGTAGATTTTATTAGCAGTCAGTAAACAGTGATGTGAAAATTACTCCCCGTCATATTCCATATGGAGCAGACCTTCACATTTTTATAAAAAAATATGTTGTTTTCCTCTGGGCCTTTTTCGTACATGATTATAAATAAACATTTAATCTTACGTGATTAAATAAAAAAATATATACTAAACTGAATTTTAAAAATATTTAAAGAAGTACTAGAGTTTAAGACTGAGTCCAGGTGCAAAACACTACCTCAAATCAAGTAGACATTTGTGCAACAATGAACACTGACAGACACACATTCAACTTTTAAATTAATTAAGACATTGATTCACATCAACAGCCACACATGAATGACAAATATTCCAAATACGTATTTTATTAGGATCCCTACTCTTCCATGAGACTAAATTAAAAAGATCATCCTAAAATTTAAATAAACATATTAAATGAAAATGTGCTCTGGTTTGGAAATACAACATTGATTTGCAAAACAATTAAGAGAATGTCAATTTGGAGAGAAAAATATAACTTCAATAAACAGACAAAAAAAACCAAAAAAAAAAAAACACACCAGACCCTTACTTATAGTAAGAATATTCAAATGAACTGGATTCCAGTTAATTATCATTACTTTAATTGGATACTTCAACTCAATCTGAGTAGAACAATCAGAGTGCTTTTGATGTCAGGAAGTAAAGAGGATATGGAGTAATTGAGGACTAACTGCCTGATTGAAGGAGGAAATAAGGAGGCAGGGCCAGTGGAAGGAGTGGAAAGAAGGGAGTGTGAGGGATAGAGCGAGTGAGGGACACTATCTCACTGGTGAGCTGGTACTGTTAGCAAAGCCTCCTCTGCCATCCGTGACACCTCTACGTTCTGTTCAGCAATGAAACAAAAAGGTTGCGGTCAAACATCAGGGGAACAAAATAGATAGAATGGGAGGATGGGTGGGAAAGACAGGATGTGATAAAGATACACAGTACATTATTTAATTACCCAAGTTGATTCTCATAGTTACACTCCCCAAATACAATAAAGAAATGGCATGAGCATGATTTCTAATGACAGATTTCACCTGATGACATAACATCATGAATCATAGCGCTCTATCCCACAATCCTCTTACAGGTATATTCAGGTAGAGGGTGTGAAAAGGCGATGGACAAAGGTCACAACATGAGTCACTATCACTATCTTTATTACTGATGTCAGTGAACAGGACACAGATCTACAATAAAGAATCCACTCTAACCCCTACTTTTAAACACTCTTCTGATTGTGAAGCCATGGCAACCTGGGACTGTTGAAAAGCACTACAGCTGCATTCAAATGCTCCTCAATAACAGGTTACTGAGTTGAGAGTTATCCATCAAGCATAGCACATATTCCAACTTATCCATCAAATTAGTGTATGTATGTATGTAGATATACCAACCTCTGGTCGTTCTCTGTGAGTGTTCACTGCATCCACATTTAGGTAGATGGACTCCACCTTACAGCCTGAAGACAGAGCCCAGAAAGGTGCATTTTTGCATTATAAACCACTAAATCAAGAAATAAAATATTTATGTTATTTTGCAATTGATATTGACAGTGACACAGGTGCAGACAGGACTGGGTAGTAGTGGAAGGCCAGTCTTACCATAAGCAACTGGTGTGAGCTTCAGCACGGTGTGCAGTGGGCACTTCAGGTAGGGCAGCTCCTCTGAGAAACAACACACACGACTAAGAAATCTATTACAAAAAGAGATCTACAAAGTGCGTCCATCACTGTTATCCAGGAGAAACAACCAGACTGACCTGCTGTCTTATCAAGGAAGTAGGCCAGCAGGCAGCGCATGACAGCCTGGTGACAGATGACCAGGACGTTCTCCTGCCTCTCCAGCTCCATGATGACCGGCTCTAACCTCTGCACCAGGTCCTCATAGGACTGAGGGGACAAGGTAACTGTCAGATACACCGACAGACAAGGCAGACAATGTGGGGTAACAATGTAAGAAATAATACATAATAAAACAAAATACTGCATAGCTTCCTAAGAACGCGATGCGAGGCGGCCATCTCTGTCGGCGCCGGAAACTGAACATCATTAGTTAAGGTAAAAATAAATTAAAAACAGGGCACAGACAAATACTGGAACAGGAGAAATTAATGGGTCTACAGTGGAAAAAAAAGGTAGCACACGTAATCCTAATGTAGGCCCACATGACAATAAGCCATTAGTACTGTAGTAAAGCGTCGAAGTCAGACAACGATGCTTCTGAGTGGGAGAGACCGCCTCGATAATCACCACCTCCATCTCTCTAAGTGGCAGCAATGGGCATTAATGGGATGGACTAAAGGTGAGAACACACCCATGTGTGTTCATGTCAACTGAAAAACAGCCTGTACCCAGAGCCTGGAGCACAGACAGGGGAGGAAGGGGGCTTTATTTACTACAGCCTGGTGCTTAGCTCAAGCTGTCCAAGGCGCAGCTTATCCAGGCTGGGCTCATTAACAAGGTGCACGTGGCTATTAGCCACCTGGATGTGGTTTAATGTCCCAGTGCCACATTAAATTACGTTTGGACCGCATGAGCAAAACATTCACTTAGTTTCTCATCTATTTTGAGTACAGCGGAGCAGAAGCAAGTTCTCACACACACTTTTTGGCTCACATAAAACCAGTATCCAGGTTGGTAGAGCCCTTTCATAATACATACAGTTGAAGTCGGAAGTTTACATACACCTAGGTTGGAGTCATCAAAACTTGTTTTTCAACCCCTCCAAAAGTTTCTTGTTAACAAACTATAGTTTTGGCAAGTCGGTTAGGACATCTGCTTTGTGCATGACAAGTAATTTTCCAACAATTGTTTACAGACAGATTATTTCACTTATAATTCACTGTATCACAATTCCAGTAGGGCAGAAGTTTACATACACTAAGTTGACTGTGTCTTTAAACAGCTCGTAAAATTGATGCCATGGCTTTAGAAGCTTCTGATAGGCTAATTGACAACATTTGAGTCAATTGGTGGTGTACCTGTGGATGTATTTCAAGTCCTACCTCAGTTGCGCTTTTCTTGACATCATGGGAAAATCAAAATAAATCAGCAAAGACCTCAGGAAAAAAAAAGAATTGTAGACCACCACAAGTCTGGAGCAATTTCCAAACGGCTGAAGATACCACGTTCATCTGTACAAACAATAGTACGCAAGTATAAACACCATGGGACCACGCAGCCGTCATACCGCTCAGGAAGGAGACGTGTTCTGTCTCCTAGAGATGACATCAGACAGGAAGGTAAAGCTTGGTCGCAAATGGGTCTTCCAAATGGACAATGACCCCAAGCATACTTCCAAAGTTGTGGCAAAATGGCTTAAGGACAACAAAGTCAAGGTATTGGAGTGGCCATCCCAAAGCCCTGACCTCAATCCTATAGAAAATTTGTGGGCAGAACTGAAAAAGCATGTGCGAGCAAGGAGGCCTACAAACCTGACTCAGTTACACCAGCTCTGTCAAGAGGAATGGGCCAAAATTCACCCAACTTATTGTGGGAAGCTTGTGGAAGGCTACCCGAAACATGACCCAAGTTAAACAATTTAATTTGCAAAGCTACCAAATACTAATTGAGTGTTTGTAAACTTCTGAACCACTGGGAATGTGATGAAAGAAGTACAAGCTGAAATAAATAATGCTCTCTACTATTATTCTGACATTTCACATTCTTAAAATAAAGTTGTGATCTTAACTGACCTAAGACAGGGAATTTTTAGTACGATTAAATGTCAGGAATTGTGAAAGACGGAGTTGAAATGTATTTGGCTAAAGGGGTATGTGATCTTCCGACTTCAACTGTACATGTGATTAAATGAGGCATTAGAGAATGCTCTCCTCCCACTCACCTCTCCCTTGGGGTAACGGTAGCGGTATTTGTCCTGGTCCCTCATTGCAAACTCCAGAGGGTAGTGCTGCTGGATCTCCTCATACATCATCTCCTCACAAACACCCTGAGGATAGCACAGAACACACCACTTCAGATATACGAACTATATGGGGTGTGGTTGAGTATCACCGACACACAGTCATACATCTGGCATTACTGAGTCGAGTAGGCGAGTCAAGTTCTCACCGCGTCTATCTCGTTGAGAGCCTTCCACTGCTCGTAGGGTACAGACACAGCCTCAGCTGTCTGGATGGTCCTCTTCATCTGACTGGTCCACACCTTCAGATCACTGATCTCCTGAGACTGGATGAACTGGCGCAGATACTTGGCAAACTGCCCGGGAAACAATGAACACAAAAGAGAGAAAAAAAACATCCTCAAAATATGGAAACTTATTCAATATTGAAGAAACAAAAAGTAGAACTTGTAAGGTGGAGATGGAATCTAAGGATAGAGTTAGCCGTACCTCCTTGCCCCTGGGTGAGAGCCCAGAGTCTCCTCCAATGCAGCCCTTGACGTTGAGGTCACTCTCTCCATGGCGACACAGGTAGATGGAACGTGGCGTAATGTGGATGTTCATGAGGTAGTAGACAATCCTGCTCTGGATGTGGTCCTGGACCTGGTTCACCAGGTACCTCCGGCCCACATCCATGATCTTAATGTAGGACAGATGCCTGGGAGATACATGTCAGAGAGCTTTAGGAATCCCTTACTTTAAAAGAGAGAAACCTCATAGATACAACATGCATTGAAACCAGCTTTAAAATTATTCCCAGATTAAAGGACAAGCAACATGTCATTGACTGTTGTAATGGGACATTATTTGATGAATTACTATTTGATTTACTGTGGATATGGACTGATATGTAATAAACGTGATTGTACGTTCAAGAAGACACAGACAGGTGATTTAGCCTGTGGGAAGGGAAACAGGAGTTAACCATGTATGTTTAAGTAACATATTTACTTAAAGCTGCGATATGTAACTTCTTGGGCGACCTGACAAAATTCACATAGAAATATGAGTTATAGATCTGTCATTCAGATTAAGAGAAAGTCTAAGAAGCAGTAGATCGATTCCATGTGCGCCATTTCTATGCTTCCAGTTCTTAAGTTTATTTTTTGAGTCTTGTACTTTCTGTTTTGGACACCAGCTTCAAACAGCTGAAAAAAAACAATATATTTGGTTATGAAAAATATATTTCACAGCAGTTTAGATGCTACAATGATTCGACACTATACTTGCTTATTTTGTCACAAATTGAAATTAGGCAACCTATTAGAATTTTTGCAACCAGGAAATGCCAGAGCGATTTCTGCATAGCGCATCTTTAAGTATACTGAATACATTTTTCATGAGCCAAAATAAAAATATCCCAGAAATGTTTCATATGCACAAAAAGCTTAATTTTCCTCAAATTTTGTGCACAAATTTGTTAAATCCCTGTTAGTGAGCATTTCTTCTTTGCCAAGATAATCCATCCATCTGACAGGTGTGGCATATCAAGAAGCTGATTAAATAGCATGATCATTAGACAGGTTGACCTTGTGCTGGGGACAATAAAAGGCCACTGGGGGAGCTGAGAAGTATTTGTCTGTAATAAAGCCCTTTTGTGGGGAAAAACTCATTCTGACTAGTTAGGCCTGACTCCCCAGTGGGTGGGCCTATGCCCTTCCAGGCCCACCCATGGCTGCGCCCCTGCCCAGTCATGTGAAATTCATAGATTAGGGCCTAATTTATTTCCTTCTATGTACTGTAACTCTGTAAAATCTTTGAAATTGTTGCATTTATATTTTTGTTCAGTATAGTTATCTGTTGAAACGAAGTACTGATGTTCTTACTTTTGACCCGTTTAACTGCCAGTATAAAATGTCTGCCAGTCTTGAAGACTGAATTGGAGGACACAGTCATAATGTATCTATGACTGTGCGATTCTGTCACAGCTTATGTTCGGACCTCCTACAAGCCTCTTGGGCTGGTGTTTACAGAACATTCGGTGCTGTGTGACGAGCGGCAGGTAGCCTAGTGGTTAGAGCATTGGACTTGTAACCGGAGGGTTGCAAGTTCGAATCCCCGAGCTGACAAGGTAAAAATCTGTCGTTCTGCCCCTGAACAAGGCACTGTTCCCCGGGCGCCGTGGATGTCGATTAAGGAAGCCCCCCCGCACTTCTCTGATTCAGAGGGGTTGGGTTAAATGCGGAAGACACATTTCAGTTGAAGGCATTCGGTTGTACAACTGATTAATAATGGTGACTTTGACTTTGATATACCTTGGCCCGTTAGACATTTTCTTTGCTTCTGCTCTGGTGGTGTTCTCGCAGAATTCTTGTAATAAACCAGATTAATTTTGATTGGATTTATCAACAACTGCACTCCTTTTGGTTCAACTGGAAATTACAACTGTAAAAACAACCACTTTCTAATCAAATAGGAGAGAACTCTTGGTCCTCAGTGATATAAGTTGCTCACCTGTCCAGAACCTCGTCCAGGGTCTCATAGGAGTTCTCATAACACTTGATCCTCTTCTTGAAGTCCTCCATAGCCTCCTCTGTGTTGCAGTTGGTGTAGTCAGGGCTGCCCAGCTTCACTTGCTGAGCAGAGAAACAGGGGAGATATAAGACTCATTGGCTCTCTCCAAAGAGTTACCTACAGGAACTGTAGAAGAGCACTCACCACAATGTTCTCTGCAATGACTTCAGGATCTTCACAAACAGACTCTACAAAGAACACCTAGGAGAAAAGGGAAGACCATAAACCCCCAGGATAGACAAGACATCCATCTACCTTAGAAGTCCCAGTTGTCATCTATATTTTTTGCGGCTGTCTATTTGCTGCCACAAACCAATGCTGGCATTAAGAACACACCCAACAAGCGGTATAGGGCCAAAGAAAGAAAATGCACATCCAGAGGCGGTGCACCTAGTGGCCAGTGATTTTGATGCAGGGAAACTCTAGATCACCTTTACTCCATGCATACAAAGCTCTCCCTCCATTTGGCAAATCTGACCATAACTCTATCCTGCGGATTCCTACTTACAAGCAAAAACTCAAACTGGAATTACCAGAAGTGGTCAGATAAAGCAGATCCTACGCTACAGGACTGTTTTGCTAGCACAGACTGGAATATGTTCCGGGATTCATTGGATAACATTTAGGTTCACCCAGAAGCGGCGCTCCTAGTGGCCCGGGGACTTTAACTTCTTAGGGAGCGGCAGCAGAGGTGACGGTTTTGGAGAGTCTGGCGTGCCCAAAGTAAAATGCCTGCCACTCAGGCCCAGAAAATATGTTATGCACATAATTAGTACTATTGGATAGGAAACACTCTGACGTTTCTAAAAGTGTTAAAATAATGTATGTGAGTATAACAGAACTGATATAGCAGGCGGAAAACCCGAGGAAAATCCATGCGGATTTGCAGTTTTTTTGTACATGACCTTCTTCTCCAGGCTGCCTATTCATTTCTATTTTAACTAGGACTGAGACTGCAGTACCTATGGCTTCCACTAGATGTCAACCGTCTTTATACAGTGTCTGGAAGCTCTAGCACTAAGCAGAACAGATAGGAAGAGGAAGTAGTGAAGGGACCACTTTTGTCAACAACGTTTGACGGGCGCAAGATTGTGAGTGCTTCCCACTTTATTTTCCTTTCCTATTGTTCACGTTATCGTCCGGATGAAATACTACAGTAAATATACATAAAAGGATACATTAAAAATGATGTTTGATTTGTTTGTAGAAAGTTTATAGGTATAATTTGAACGTGTTCTCTTCATGGTTCAATGGGCGACTCAACGGTGGATTTTCTGATCATAACACGCCCTATCCAAACGGAGATTTATGGATATAATAAATGACTTTTTCTAACAAAAGAACCATTGGATCTCTTCGTTGGACACTTGGGAAGCCCTCAGCAGAAGTTCTTTGAAAGGTAAGTGATATTTTTTAACTCTTATATGGGTTTTGTGTGACCCACACTGGATATGAATTTATGCTAATGTAGAAAATATATGAGGTGCTATCCTCAAACAATCAAATGTTATGATTTCGCCGTAAAGCCTTTTTGAAATCTGACAACGCTGTGATATTGCCAAGAAGCAGAGCTTTTGATGACTATGCAACACTTGTATATTGATGAATGTTTAATAATTCAACTTTTGGATTTTGAATTTGGCGCCTTACATTTCACCGGGTAGTGTCGGGAGCGGCGCGCCTCTACTCCCTAAGTAGTTAACGCAGGCAAACTTAAATCAGTTTTACAAAATCTTTACCAGCATGTCACATGTGCAACCAGAGTAATTTTTTTATTTATTATAGACCACACACAGAGATGCATACAAAGCTCTCCCCCGCCCTCCATTTGGCAAATCTGACCATAAATATATCCTCCTGATTCCTGCTTACAAGTAAAAATTTAAGCAGGAAGTACCAGTGACTCACTCAATACGGAAGTGGTCAGATGACGGACGCTACACCACAGGACTGTTTTGCTAGCACAGACTGGAATATGTTCAATATGTTCATCCAATGGCATTGAGGAGTACACCACTTCAGTCATCAGCTTCATCAATAAGTGCATCGACAACGTCGTCCCCACAGTGACTGTACGTACTTATCCCAACCAGAAGCAATGTATTATAGGCAACATCCGCATTGAGCTAAAGGCTAGAGCTGCCACTTTCAAGGAGCAGGAGACTAACCCAGACGTTTATAAGAAATCCCGCTATGCCCTCAGACGAACCATCAAACAGGCAAAGCGTCAATACAGGATTAAGATTGAGTCCTACTACACCGGCTCTGACGCTCGTCGGATGTGGCAGGGCTTGAAAACTATTACGGACTACAAAGGGAAACCCAGACGTAAGCTGCCCAGTGACGTGAGCCTATCAGGCAAGCTAAATGCATTTTATGCTCGCTTTGAGGCAAGCAACACTGAAGCATGCACGAGTGCACCAGCTGTTCTGGATGACTGTGTGATAACGCTCTCGGTAGCCAATGTGAACAAAACCTTCAAGCAGGTCAACATTCACAAAGCCGCTGGGCCTGACGAATTACCAGGACGTGTACTCAAAGCATACGCTGACCAACTGTCAAGTGTCTTCAATGACATTTTCAACCGCTCCCTGACCGAGTCTGTAATACTTACATGTTTCAAGCAGACCACCATAGTCCCTGTGCCCAAGGAAGCGAAGGTAACCTGCCTAAATGATTCCCGCCCCGTGGCACTCACGTCGGTAGCCATGAAGTGCTTTGAAAGGCTGGTCATGGCTCACATCAACAGCATCCTCCCGGACACCCTAGACCCAAGCCACATTTAGATCCAATTCACATACCACCCAAACAGATCACGCAATCTCTATTGCACTCCACAATGCCCTTTCTCACCTGGACAAAAGGAACACCTATGCGAGAATGCTGTTCATTGATTAAAGCTCTAAGTTCAACACCATTGTGCCCACCAAGCTCATCACTAAGTTAAGGACTCTGGGACTAAACATCTCCTTCTGCAACTGGATCCTGGACTTCCTGACGGGCCGCACCCAGGCGAATAGAGTAGGCAACAACTCATCTGCTACGCTGATCCTTAACCTGTTTGGGCTAGGGGGCAGTATTTTGAAGTTCGGATGAAAAACGTGCCCAAAGTAAACTGCCTGTTACTCAGGCCCAGAAGCTAGAATATTTTATATAAACACTCTGAAGTTTCTAAAACCGTTAAAATAATGTCTCAGTATAACAGAACTGATATGGCAGGCGAAAACCAGAGCAAAATCGATCCAGGGAGTGGGATTTTGAGGTGACCAGTTTTCAGTGTAAGGCCAATTAGTTACATAGGAACTGCAATCTGGGAGCTATTTCCCTATGGCTTCCACTAGATGTCAACAGTCTTTAGAAAAAGGTTTGAAGCTTTTATCATGAAAAACCAGGGGGGAAAAAAAAACAGGTTCTTCCTGAGGTCACGTCGTGTCCTTCTGCGGATTTTGCGCGTAACAGGGTTACATAACGCTTTTTCTCTTCTATTCAGCAGGTTATATTCCATCTGAAATATTATAGTTTATATTCATTTTAGGGTATCTGAGTATTGATTACAAATGCTGTTTGACTTGTTTTGACGAACTTTACCGGTACTTTTGGGATATTGTTTGTCTGCATGGACGAACGCCTTTGGGCAGGTGGATTACTGAACAAAACGCGCCAACCAAACAGAGCTTTATGGATATAAAGAGGGACTTTATCGAACAAAAATGACCTTTTATTGTGTAAACGGGACGCTTGGGTATGCCATCAGATGAAGCTCTTCAAAAGTTAAGCGATTTATTTTATGCTATTTATGACACCTCTGCTGGTTATGTTATTATGCTAATTGAATATTTGAGCGGGGCGCTGTCCTCAGACAATCAAATGTTCTGCTTTCGCGGTAAAGCCTTTTTGAAAACTGACAACGCTGTCAGATTAAGAAGATTCTAAGCTTTTGAATTGTGTGCAACACTATTTTCATGAATGTTTGAAATGAGTATTTCTGTAATTTGAATTTGGCGCTCTGCATTTCCCTCCGCATTATTTGCAATCAAAACACCAGAATTTCCTCCATCTCCTTAGCAATCATACTATGCTTCTACCGACATTCCACTGATTTCTAAAAACTTGGTCCTCCAGAAAGTGGAGCGCATTAGCAACACTTATGCAGTTCCCCGTGATATTTTTTAAAATCTGCGTTACAAAGGATAACCTACACATACTGAGCAGCTCATGTTATTGAGTGTACTACATGGCAGACCAATCCGAACTCATCTCTCGGCATGTCCAGCCCATCCATTATCTCAGCCAATCAAGGCTAGCGTGAAGGTTCCTGCCTTTTTTTGTGGCTAAACCAACTAGGCTCGTAAATGTAAATATTTTATTTGAATATACATAAGGCATACAAGCTTGTTATTATGACACATGAAAGTTCACGTTCTGCAAAAAAACACATTTGATAAAAATGAATGTTTATGTTATACGCCTAGTTCCCTGAAACGAGCTAGAGTGCCTTCAGAAAGTATTCACACACCTTGACTTTTTCCACATTTTGTTGTGTTACAAAGTGGATTTAAAAAAGGTGCAATACACACCAATCGCTCTGCTATTTCCTGGTTGCTAAAATTCTAAGTTTGCCTAATTTCAGTTTGTGAAAAAACAAGCACTCCGAGTGTAGAGAATCGTTGTACCATCTAAACCACTAGGAAATACATTTTCAATAACGAAAAATATTGTATTTTGAGCTGTTTGATGCTGGTGTACAAAACCGAAAGTAAGACGGAAAAAAAACCACTTAAGAACAGGAAGCATAGAAATAGCGCATATAGCACAGATCTACTGCTTCGTAGACTTGCTTTTAATGACAAAGCAAGATCTATAACTCACATTTCTATTTGAATTTGGTCAGGTAGCCCAAAGTTACACATTGTAGCTTTGTCAATGATCTAGACAAAATACTCGAACACTAATAAAAAAATAAAAAAAGTGAATGAAAAATTATATCTTAGATAATTATTCAAACCACTGAGTCAATACATGTTAGAGTCACCTTTGGCAGCGATTACAGCTGTGAGTCTTTTGGGGTAAGTCTAAGAGCTTTCCACACCTGGATGTGCAACATTTGCCCATTATTCTTTTAAAAATAATACAAGCTCTGTCAAATTGGTTTCTGATCATTGCTAGACAACCCTTTTGAAAATATATGGCAAGACTTGAAGTCAAAACTTTTGAAGTCAAAACTTTAACTCGGCCACTCAGGAAAATTCACAGTCTTCTTGGTTAGCAACTCCACTGTAGATTTGGCCTTGTGTTTTAGATTATTGTCTTGCTGAAAGGTGAATTCATCGCAGTGTCTGGTGGAAAGCAGACAACCAGGTTTTCTAGCATTTTGCCTGTGCTTAGCTCCATTCCGTTTCTTTTCTAATCTTGAAAAACTCCCCAGTCCTTAACAATTACAAGCATACCCATAACATGATGCAGCCACCACTATGCTTGAAAATAAGGAGAGTGGTACTCAGTAATGTGTTGCATTGCTTTAAACATCATTTGTATTCAGGTAAAAATGTTCAGTTCATTTTTTGCAGTATTAGTTTTGTGACTTGTTGGTGGAAAGCTTTAAGTTCCTTGGAGTACACGTCACTGACAAACTGAAATGGACCACTCACATAGACAGTGTGGTGAAGGCGCAACAGAGCCTCTTCAACCTCAGGAGGCTGAAGAAATGTGGCTTGGCAAATTTGGCTTTTACAGATGCACAATTGAGAGCTTCCTGTCGGGCTGTATCACCGCCTGGTACGGCAACTGCACTGCCCGCAACTGCAAGGCTCTCTAGAGGGTGGTGTGGTCTGCCCAACGCATTACCGGGGGGCAAACTACCCACCCTCCAGGACACCTACAGTACCCGATGTCACAGGAAGGCCAAAAAGACAATCAAGGACATCAACCACCTGAGCCACTGCCTGTTCACCCAGCTATCATCCAGAAGGCAAGGTCAGTACAGGTGCATCAAAGCTAGGACCGAGAGTGAAAAACAGCTTTATCTAAAGGGCATCAGACTGTTAAACAGCCATCACTAGCACATTCGAGGCTTCTGCCTATAGACAGACTAGAAATCACTGGCTACATTAAGAAATTGAACACTAGTCACTTTAATAATGTTTACACATCTTGCATTACTCATCTCATATGTATATACTGTATCTCAGTCCATGCCACTGACATCACTCGTCCATATATGTATAATTTCTTAATTCCATTCCTTAGGTTTGTGTGTATGTGTGAAAATCTTAGATATTACTGCACTGTCAGAGCTAGAAGCCCAAGCATTTCGCTACACCCGCAATAATATCTGCTAAACACGTGTATGTGACCAATACATTTTGATTTGCAAACAGCATGTATGTTTTGGAATATTTTTATTCTGTACAGGCTTCCTTCTTTTCACTGTTTTATTTAGGTTAGTATTGTGGAGTAACTACAACGTTGTTGATCCATCCTGAATGTTCACCCATCACAGCCATTAAACTCGAACTATTTTAAAAGTCACCATTGGCCTAATGTTGAAATCCAATAAAAAAACATTATTCAGGCACAACATTTGAAAAAAGTCAAGGTGTGAATACTTTCCAAAACCCTATATTTCATCTGCAAATGTTTATAAAAAATATGCATACATTTGCCCAATAAGCATTTGTTCCCTTTCAAATACATTGTTACAGTTGTTGATTACCCTAGCCATGTTAGCATAGGCGTGACAAGAGTCAAAACAAGCGATGGCATCAAGAACAAAATACAACTAGCTGAAACAAGCCATCTACGATTCAACACACAGCAGCTTCTAGTCATTGTTGCTAACCATCTGACCGATCAGGATGAAAACACAGCCTTTTACCTCCGAGTTACGCCCACATTTTTGTTGTGACATTGTCAACCCACCAGTCTCTACACAAGCATGATCATCATCACCACCAAAGACACCAACATTACCTTGAAGCCATTCTGCTCAGCAAACGCAGTGATTGTCTCTCTCCTCTCTCTAGTGGTGTTAGTAGCATCAAACACCTGGAGAAAGAACAGGACACACACACACACACACACACCATCACTCCCAGTTCATACAGACTGAGAACGACAGAACCTGCACTGTAATCCATATTCAAATACGCAGTGCGATATCAAATCCCATCCCAATGTTAATTTGCACATAATCTGGCTACATTGGAGATGATCAAATGTGATATTTTTCTTCAAAGAGTGATTGTACGCACAGCAACTTGGCCTCCATCAGCGAGGTACTGTCTGACATCATTCAATGCTGCTGATGCACACTGCCTGCAAAGGAGAGTGGGGAAACTGAGTCAGAGGCAGCAGTGACAAGAGCCACTAATAGGTTAGCAAAGACAAAAAAATGGAGTTTGCTTACACAGACGCTGGTTAAAAAACAGGTACATAACAATATCATTATATTGTTAGGCAATTTGGGGCATTCAAGGACAAGAGGATCTGATCAGTGTTTCCACAGCAGAGAATCAAAGCACAAGAAATGTTTCTTACTGTCTGATTTTCAGGCCCTCCTCGTTGTCTGGACGGAAGAACTCAAAGGACTTGTAGATCTTCAGACACTCACGCCGGTACTGCCCAACATTGAATTCTAAATGGGGGAAAGAAAAAGATAGTTGCATGCTTTACTTTTTTAGACTCTATTGACAGTTCAGGAGCATTCTTACAAGTCAGTGTGTGTGTGAGTGGATTGGATGACGGAAATGTAATTTCAGGTATAAGGGCTGAAAGTTGGTACCTCTGGTGGGCACGCCAATCCAGTTGAGATAGCGGGTGAGCTTCTTAGAGATGTAGGTCTTTCCTCTGGCTGGGAGGCCCACCGTCACTATCAGGGTGGGACAGTTGGTCATACATACTGCACATGGAAGAGAGAAGGGAGAGACTGAAACCACTGAAACACAAGCATGAACAAACAGTGCAGGCTGTGGCAGGGAAGGGCTTAGATTACTTTTTTCCTAAATGCTTTTAGGACCATTTGGAGTACCTGGGCAATTCCACTTTAACAGAGTGACACTAGGCAGGTTTCCAATGAACAAGCTTTATTCTGCAAAAGCAATGACGCAAAATAAAATCTTAGCGACACGTGTAATCGAAACGGCAGAAACAGACATTTTCTAAAGATCCACATTTTTATTCAATCGACAGGTGGATTTTTATCTTTATTGCGACAAATGATGCTGAAGCTATTTTTCGAATAAATGATGATTTCCCTCAAAATGTTGAAGGTACGCGAGTACGTGATGTCATCATATAGCCTAACTATAAAGCTCCATACCACATTTTGTCCAACTATAATTTTTTACTTATTTTATTTTATTTGCAAGACAAGGATTGTCTTGACTTTCAAGAATGCCTGAATTGTTTTGCCGTGCTTTTCTGTATGGCTGGATGCAAGTTTCACCATCCCCAATTATTTCATATCTGCAGGAGCGCAAGTCTCACCATGGCACGGATTGTTGCGATATGTTGGCACATGAGAATTATTACAATATGGCAAATATTAGTAAATTCTTGCATTCTATCCATGCTGTCTTTTGTAGGCTACCCGAGACATGAAAAAGATAGCTGGGAAGGCATACACTGTCGCCAATTTATTATGAGCAATTTTCCTAAATGGTTAATGGAAACACTTCAACCACGTCATTTTTATTCAACACTAGGTTTTAGTGAAAGTTTTATTTTACTTGCTGTTTTTATTGACAGTGTAATGGAAATGCAGCATAGCTGGCAATTGTCCAATTTATTTCTTTGTGAACTTTCTAAATAGACTAAAATCACTTGACAAGTTAATGGAAACATAGCTAGTGTCCTGCAAGTGAACAAGTCTGATTAAATCAGGCTGTAAAACAATTCATTGGTAGGCTATATACAGCCTGAAACATGTGGCAGAATTGTGTACATTTTCCTTACAAGCCAGAATGTTGAATAAAATGACATTTGAACTTACTCTACCGATTGTCTGTGCGGCTTGTCCTTCAGCTGCTCACAATGAGACAATATCCACAAGAAAGTATTGCTTACCAACTTTTTAGAGAGCTGGTAGGTCCAGTATATGATTCAGTACCAAGGTAAAGTTTTATATTTGTCAATAGCTATTGAACCAATCATGCCATGACAATAAAACATTTATATTCTGAATCAGGGGAGGATGGAAAACAATCCACATATCTTTCCTTCTTCTTTTTAGGATTTCAAATCTTACAACAAAACAAGTGGATCGTTCTCCATCCTCCCGATTCAGAATTTCATTGTCATTGCATGCTTGGTTCAATAGCATAACTATTCACGAGATAAAACTACTATCCAAAATAAAAAACAGACTTTACCTTGGTGCCTAACCAAACCAGTGGATATTGTCTCAAATTTCGAGCAGCTTAAGGACAAACCGGTAGCGCAAATTCAAATGTATTTTTATTCAACATTCTGGCTTGTAAGGAACAATTACACACAAATGTTTCAGGCTGTATTTAATTGTGTATTAGACTACAAGTGACCTAGTGTGCCACTAAATGCCTCGTTCAAAACAACTTGGAACTGGGAAATCTCAGACTTCGTTGCGTTTAAAACGACTGGGAACGCAGGGAAAACGAGCTCCGACGGCGAAAAATCCAACTCGGAAACTTGGGCATCTTTCTGGAACTGTTATCTTTCCGACCAGCACTGGCGGTTCTGGGGTGGGGGGCGCAGTGCCCCTGTGACAACAATTTTGGACCCCCTTGTGGCCCCCCTAAATGTGGAGTATGAAATAATTTTTGCATAACAAATTTTTGCTATTGTTCTTTTTGGCAACGCGGAACACTAATTAAACCCACACATTTACTAGAGGGACGTGGTCTTTTGCCTACTAATGCCTGCAATGAAGGGAAGAAAACGATATGACAACAATAACGTCTAAGGTAACTGGCCCCTCTAACAGTACAACTGGCCCCAGCTTAGCCCCCAGTTGAAAGGGTCTAGAACCTCCACTGCCGACCAGAAGATCACTTATGTCATGATTTGAACTTGCGCCCCCCCCCAGTTGTCTTGAAATAACCCTAATATGGAATATGCTTATTTTAGAAGTCGGGAGAAAACTAAAATACAGTAATCCGAATAAATTGAGAAGCAAAGAACGATGCTCTGGCCTGGAGATGGGAGCCAGTACGTTATTTTATAGCTCTATGGTCTAAGGGGCTGTCAGAACAGAGTCAGTAGGGTCATGGACCTTAACCTAATTCTCCCAACCT
Source organism: Brachymystax lenok tsinlingensis (assembly GCA_030435695.1). Classification (NCBI taxonomy): domain Eukaryota; kingdom Metazoa; phylum Chordata; class Actinopteri; order Salmoniformes; family Salmonidae; genus Brachymystax; species Brachymystax lenok. The sequence continues at coordinate 42,346,799 of CM059813.1, forward strand.
GCTACGAAAAGTAAAAATACCTTAATTTGACAAAAACGGAATACCTTCTAGCCATGACCAGACAGTAACCAGAAGCAGGCATCAATAATCGATTGCCAAGACTTAAGGTCACGCCATAAATACATTTTCTCCACATCTTTCAGAAAGCACGGAAGTTGATTACGACACAATTACATAAGAGGATTTACCTAGCGATTAATAAAATGCAATTTCACAACATACACTGTTCGAATATTAGAATGCGCGAGTCAACCGGCTTGCTGTCTAAACATGTCGGTAATCGTTATACGCACCCATTCTTTGACAAATGTGTTTATCAGGAAGGCCATTTTTACAAGGCAACGGCATCCAGATTTTCTTGAGCGGGTTTTGAGTTAGTTCCCGCGGCGTTGCAGAGTTTGGTGGTCTTGCTTCCATTCCGACTTCCATGGAGGGAATGGTGGCCTCTGCTACTGTGGCGCGGAGCCTTTTCTTCTGTTGGAGCGTTTCAGGAGATCTGTCTCGCATCAGTGCGGTTTGATGAGGTCTGCTGGTGGTTGTCATAATGGATTGAGGAACCATCAAAAGTATGTGCCTACCATAATCTCTCAAAAATACGCGCATATATTTGCTCTGAAATAAAAGTGAAGTGACGCTGTTGCAGAAAGCGTCTGAGTTGCCATTTACAAAATGCACTTACAATGTCCTACTTCCAAGTTTATACTGGGATTAATGGCGCACTACTCGACGTCATTATTTCCCTATGCATCGATGGTATTATTGTATCAAGCTACAAGCACAAACAATGAATAAATAATTGAGCCTGTAAAAAACAACCTATCCGTGTAGGCCTATGTAACATATATTTTAATCAATTTTGATAAACTGATATGTAGTTATTACGGTAAACAGAATACAACGTAACGCGACCTCAAATACCCCAACCCTCTCCTCCGGGACCACCAGACGTTTCACATTTATATGCACACCACTATCCCGTTATTATTCGGACTACTCAAGTATTCAGTTTTTGAGTTGACGAATAAACATCATATCCCATTTAGAATAACCCATCATTGTCATCAACCCCTTGACTAATTGAATTAGGTAAGCCAGTTTAGCACGAAAACAAATGTGACACGTCTTGTGGTCCCCGCGGAGAACCGAGGTAAAGACAGTTTCAGGTTGGAAATACGACGGATATTCGCCTGTAGTTTTCCCTCACATCCACCAACAGCAGTAAGGGACCGTCAACATAGTGACAAATCACATTTTTCAAATGTCAATAGCTCTTTAACCATTACTCCTAAAGTTTTCAAAACTGGTTGTAGCTAACCCAACACACATTGCACACACACTTTGTCGATTTACATCTCCCACTTTTTTTTTTTTTACATTTCCATTTTTAAATTTCAATAGCTCTTTGGTCATATGACATACAGACTTCAAACAAGGTTCAGAATGTCCACTGACTACCTTTATATAGTCAGTGGACTATAGTTATTCCATTGTACTGGATCTAATACATATTAGCATTTAACATACATAAGTGTCATTTCTTATGACATACTGTGAAAAACTTGACTGCTGGCTCTGTCACTTTCAGACATGCAGAGCAGAAAAAGGGGAAGGGTAGCTCTTGAATTGCCAAGATACACCCCTTTCAACCTACATGACGAACAACAGATATATAGAATGGGTCATAAGGTTAAGATCTGTATGAAAGATACCTATAATGCATAGCAGACAGTATCTGCTGTGTCAACAGTTTTCATTGTATAGACCAGTGTCTGGCCCTCCAACTCCAAACTGGAACCATCTCTCTCTGGTACCATTTAAAACAGAAACATTAACTCATGCTCTGGAATGCTCTTTAGGTTATCACCCCAAAAGACATCGTAAATCTCCTGTCAGTGTCATCTCCAAGAGGCCCCATCCTCAGTAGAACACACACAGTAGTTAACAGAATACTCTATTCATTTGAAATAAAACCACCATTTGATATAATAAAAGTATTATAACAATCTTGCAATTTTTCCCTGACATGGGGCATAAAGGAAATTACCTTTACTAGATTATAGTGATAAGGAAATCAGCATAGAGTTTTGGCCTGTGTATTCATTTTCCTATAACTAATCAGAATTCCATTAGGTTTACATAAAAAAGAGAATACTTAAAAATGAGAAGATCCTGCCATGGAAAAGACCACTGGGTGGACAAAGTGGAAAGGACAACTGCAAAAAGAAATGGTTGATGATATTAAAAATGTCTGGTATGTAATGACATTTAATTCAAAGTAAATGTAAATTCTTTATTTTTATGTAGTTGTGTGGGACAGCCATATGTTCAGTTCATGGCTATGAGTTCAGAGTTCAACAAAGCCAACAACTGCTTCATGTGTGCCACTGATAAAGAACGTGGATGTGGCCCAAAGACTGACCTGGTTAGTAACTTTACTTAACATGTTTAAAGTCTTTTGACAACAGTGACGGTATGTAAGACAATTTATGATATAGAACAATGGATGGCTAATTCATCATACTGCATTGATATTATTTATAACGTGCTGCACTTTGTTTTGTTTTAGATTGAATGTTTTTTATGCCAACGGTGGTTTCATGTGCTGTGCCTAGGAATGAAGACAAGAGTTCAGAGTGAAGAACACAAACTGGTAGTGCTGTCTTTGTTGTTGAAAATGTATGCTATACCCCATCCACACTGAAGAGGCTCTGAAATGTACATCAACCAAGGATAAAGAGAAAGTTAACACTGTGAAATGTTTTGTACTTATTTGAAGTAAAGTGTCTGTTGACATGTTGGAAAATATTAAAAGTCTACAATTTCTGTTTAATTTGTCAATATAACATTTTTATTCATTGATTTTCTGGCCACCATTACTGTATATGTATTGACCAGCAAACCCACTGCAGCCTGCCTCACTAGCTCACTCTCCATCCCTGCTTAGGACAATTAATAACATGACTCTCATACTTTGCCCTTTTACTTTATGGTTGATATTAACGATGAAATTAGATACTATCTGTCTCTCTCCTATTGTGTCCCACTTAAATACTGTGGCAAAATAAAAAACAGGGAAAATATGTACTTAGAACTACCAATTATTATAGATAAATAAAGAAAAGGGTTGCACAACACTGGACTGAACCCCCTAATTGTCAAACTAATATTAAATGTACAACAATATAGAAGATAAATAAGAGGTTATGCAATATGGGTGTATATCCACTGCACGCTTCTTAAGTGTGTAATTGACATGACTAAGGAGCTATTGAAATTTAAAACGATGAAAAATGTACGTTACACTGTGTGATTTTACAGTACAAACAAGAGTGTGCAATATATAAGGCTAGTCTGTGGACATTCTGAAGTTTGAGTCAAGTAGGTCACATGACCAAAGAGCTATTTAAATTCAAATGTAAAAAACGCTCCCTAACTAATTCAACTAGGAATACAAAAACATTTCCACATGTTTATTAGCTTTGGAAAGCGAATTAATGTCCAAATCGTGAAAATAAGACCTGTGCAATGTTGTGCGCAATTTTTCTGACATCATGACACTTATTTGTAATATGTGGCGCAAGTGGTTTGAAAGCTCGAATATCCGTTGAATATTCAACTCGAAATTGTCTTTAACTCAGTCCGCAGAGAGGGGTTGAAGCAGGTGTGTAGTGCTAAGGCAAAAACGTGCACCCCTTTGGTCCCCAAGACCAGGATTAAGAAACACAGATATAGACCACACAAATAGAATCCATGGAATCTTTCTATGAGATAGACTGTAGGCTACTACAGACACAATAAAAAAAAAAAAGGTAGAGATGCCACCAAGATATACAAGCGCTCCAAAATACATAGATATTAGGGTGTGAAACAAATATGGGGGGCACTATGTTGGTCAGAAAGAGATAAAAACACTCCCCAAAACACTGTTCAAATCACAATGGGGAGATTTGATAATTAGCTGATGGGTAAATTCCTAAATTAAATTGTAATGCTTGCATGACCTCAGGATACCAACAGATTCAGTGTTTGTGAAGAACTTTGATCTCAGTCCCAAACAAAAAGGGTGCACCCAAAGATTAGTATACCCTTTCATCTGTGGCACCCCTCTATAATACAGGTAGTGTTTTTCATGTTCATAAGATGGCAGCATTGGGCTAGCTAGGCTTAAGCCTTTGAAGCATTAATAATACAGTGAGGGAAAAAAGTATTTGATCCCCTGCTGATTTTGTACGTTTGCCCACTGACAAAGAAATGATCAGTCTATAATTTTAAATGGTAGGTTTATTTGAACAGTGAGAGGCAGAATAACAACAACAAAAAATCCAGAAAAACACACGTGAAAAATGTTATAAATGGAATTGCATTTTAATGAGGGAAATAAGTATTTGACCCCCTCTCAATCAGAAAGATTTCTGGCTCCCAGGTGTCTTTTATACAGGCAACGAGCTGAGATTAGGAGCACACTCTTAAAGGGAGTGCTCCTAATCTCAGTTTGTTACCTGTATAAGACACCTGTCCACAGAAGCAATCAATCAGATTCCAAACTCTCCACCATGGCCAAGACCAAAGAGCTCTCCAAGGATGTCAGGGACAAGATTGTAGACCTACACAAGGCTGGAATGGGCTACAAGACCATCGCCAAGCAGCTTGGTGAGAAGGTGACAACAGTTGGTGTGATTATTCGCAAATGGAAGAAACACAAAAGAACTGTCAATCTCCCTCGACCTGGGGCTCCATGCAAGATCTCACCTCGTGGAGTTGCAACGATCATGAGAATGGTGAGGAATCAGCCAAGAACTACACGGGAGGATCTTGTCAATGATCTCAAGGCAGCTGGGACCATAGTCACAAAGAAAACAATTGGTAACACACTACGCCATGAAGGACTGAAATCCTGCAGCGCCCGCAAGGTCCCCCTGCTCAAGAATGCACATATACATGCCCGTCTGAAGTTTGCCAATGAACATCTGAATGATTCAGAGGACATCTGGGTGAAAGTGTTGTGGTCAGATGAGACCAAAATGGAGCTCTTTGGCATCAACTCAACTCGCCGTGTTTGGAGGAGGAGGAATGCTGCCTATGACCCCAAGGAAACCATCCCCACCGTCAAACATGGAGGTGGAAACATTATGCTTGGGGGTGTTTTTCTGCTAAGGGCACATGACAACTTCACCGCATCAAAGGGACGATGGACGGGGCCATGTACCGTCAAATCTTGGGTGAGAACCTCCTTCCCTCAGCCAGGGCATTGAAAAAGGGTCGTGGATGGGTATTCCAGCATGACAATGACCCAAAACACAGGGTCAAGGAAATAAAGGAGTGGCTCAAGAAGAAGCACATTAAGGTCCTGGAGTGGCCTAGGCAGTCTCCAGACCTTAATCCCATAGAAAATCTGTGGAGGGAGCTGAAGGTTCGAGTTGCCAAACGTCAGCCTCGAAACCTTAATGACTTGGAGAAGATCTGCAAAGAGGAGTGGGACAAAATCCCTCCTGAGATGTGTGCTAACCTGGTGGCCAACTACAAGAAACATCTGACCTCTGATTGCCAACAAGGGTTTTGCCACCAAGTACTAAGTCATGTTTTGCAGAGGGGTCAAATACTTATTTCCCTCATTAAAATGCAATTCCATTAATACAATTTTCACATGCGTTTTTCTGGATTTTTTGTTGTTATTCTGTCTCTCACTGTTCAAATAAACCTACCATTAAAATTAGACTGATCATTTCTTTATCAGTGGGCAAACGTACAAAATCAGCAGGTGATCAAATACTTTTTTCCCCCCTCACTGTACATTAAACTGGATGGTGGATCAGAAAACTTGGTGATAATAATACACAATAACCGATGCATGCACAATGTTCAGAAGTGGACACATAGTGGATACACCGCATAGTGATTTTAATTGGCACCTGAGGGTCATAACGGTGATGAATATGATAGAGGTAGCCAGTGCCACAACAACAAACCGCAAGATCAAGCAACTACTTCTTCAAATTCAAAAATGTCATGTTCCTTTTCCATTTAAACCTGCTTGTGTGTTGTATTTTCTGACCATCTCTTTCTCTGGTATTGCAATGACCTTGTCTTGTTCCATGGTAACCATGTTTACAAATGCCATTGCAACCCCTTGGAAGAACATCCGTGTTGGTAAAAAAAAAAAGAAAACTGACCACTGAGTTAGTAGTTTTGGAGCGATGGCTGCTGTAAACATATTAGTTACTGTGATACAAGCCACATTGAATTTGGCTATAAATAACAATTTACATTAGCTAATTATATATTGACAATGTATTAACCATTTCTAAGTCTTTAAGAAAAATATATTGCCAGCAAAGCTAGTTGTTGTTCCTTTTAGGTGAACACATTCACTCAAATGTTGTGTCTAAGCATTACAGTCATCTCTCAAATGCCCTGCATGACTGGCTGTGATAGGTACAGTAAGTTTATAATACATGCCTTCTGATTATGCAATAGATCGTGGTTAGTGGGAAGGAAGGGGAAGCATTTCAGATTTCCAAAGAATGACTGTCATAAAAAAACAAGACTACAGTGTCCCTGTAAACAAATAACTTGCCATGTCAAAGCATGAGACAGGTTACTACTCACTCTCTACTATGACAACAAATAAGGGCACAGTAAATACTGTGGACGTTTTCCAATGGCCTTCCTATGGATACTGCATGTGCCTTACACACACTAAATGCAGCTCTGCTACCCTTGTTGAGCATATGACATTCAGACCTGCCCCTGACAGACTTTTGCCATTTCAGAATGATTGTGTGTGCATGCTGTAGTTGTATTTACATTATCTAACCAGTCCAACCTGATATGAATCGTATTTGTCAGCATAAATCTGGTTTAGAACAGGGTTTGACTTCCAACACTAAGCTTTAGCACTATGTACATTCATTGGTTTCTCAACCTGCCAGGTAGGCTTCCTGGCAAGCCCACCTGTCATTCAGTCAGAGTCAAACCATTGGCTTAGCAGTGCCCTATGAGAAACTGAAGCAGTGAAAACAATTCTTACCAAATTGACAGTCTTGTATTTGGTGCAGTTGTAACTCCACAGTGAGGCGGTTTCCAGGACATCTGTGAGGATATAATGCAAGGACCTTCTACACTACATTGTATCATGAACAGAAAGTGGGTCTAGCACAGCCCTTCCCACGTTGCAGATGTCATACACACAGAGTATACCAAACATTAGGAACACCTTCCTAATATTGAGTTGCAACCCCCATGAAAAACCCAGTAGCGTCGCAGTTCTTGACACAAACTGGTGCGCCTGGCACCTACCCTGTTCAAAAGCACTTACATATTTTGTCTAGCCCATTCACCCAGCACACATACACAATCCATGTCTCAAAAGTCTCAAGGCTTAAAAATCCTTCCTTTAACCAGTCTCCTCTCCTTCATCTACACGGATTGAAGTGGAATTAAAAGGTGGCATATATCAGGGATCATAGCTTTCACCTGATCAGTCAATGTCATGGAAAAGCAGGTGTCCTTAATGTTTTGTACACTCAGTTCAAGCCACATGACGTAATAACATGGGGAAACTCACTATCCTACAAATGCCAATGGGTGTCAGTATCCTAGCATGTCTGTCGTTGCCATAGGATATATTGATCAGTTTACATTAGTTTTCATGAAACAGATTCCAAAGTGTGTGGTTAAAATGTATAAACTATTTTGCATAAATTCAGCACTGTCATTTCAAATCGGCCACAATAACCTCATGCATGATATTACATTATACCCTTCCTCAGGGAACCACCAGTAGCCTATTCCTGTTAGCCCCAGATAGACTATAGACTATAGAAACGAATTGTCAAGCTTTGACCACATATTCCAAGCTACATTTACACTGCATCATATGAACCTACCGCTTTTTGTGTTGATTGAATGGACTTGTAGGCTACGCATCGGTTGTAGGTCAGCTTCGAATTAAATAGATGCTTATGTGCAATAAATAACATATTTGTCATTGTGGTAATCTCTCATGGATGTCAGTCTTCAAAACAGATAGATAGATTGTATCATCGTCACTCTATAAGGTATTTCTTCAGCGTCAAAACAACACACCGCCTGTGACATTGGCAATTGTTTACGTCTTCCGCAGAGCCGATACTTCGTTATCGGTTGGCTATTCACAGCCCAGCTTTGGTCGAATGGATACATTCATATTTTGAACCTTAATATCTAAAGTTCAAATTCCTTACCCGTCCGATCCAGATTCTGCGTGCTTTTGGAACGACTGCAGCCTCTCATCATCCGTGTTTAGTTCTGATGTAGCCTACGTTGAAGCTCAGAGGTTGGTTGTGGTGTGTGTGCGGGGAAATCACACTGAATGAAACATGGTGCAGCCAGTTGAGGTCTAGAACTGTGTGATGAAATTGCTGAGATGCATGTTGACTATTTATGCACACACCCAAGTCTGATGAATTGCTTCAGGGTGATTGCGATACCTCTGTAAGAGGCTCAGGCGGACTATTCCGTTTCTCAAGAAAGATAACTAACATGCTGATATTTAACTTATTTTTTACTATTGTGTTTCAGTTTAAGCCACGATTTCAAATGAGATCACAGACAGTCAGGTATGAGTCTAAGACTGGTCACTGATGCTGTGTAGCCTACTCAACATACACTACATTACCAAAAGTATGTGGACACCTGCTTGTCGAACATCTCATTCCAAAATCATGGGTATTAATATGGAGTTGGTCCCCCCTTTGCTGCTATAACATCCTCCACTCTTCTGGGAAGGCTTTTCACTAGATGTTGGAACAGTGCTGCAGGGACTTGCTTCCATTCAGCCACAAGAGCATTAGTGAGGTCGGGCACTGATGTTGGGCGATTAGGACTGGCTCGCAATCGGTTTTCCAATTCATCACAAAGGTGTTCGATGGGGTTGAGGTCAGGGCTCTGTGCAGGCCAGTCAAGTTCTTCCACACTTAAATCGCCAAACCATTTAGTTATAGAACTCGCTTTGTGAACGGGCCATTGTCATGCTGAAAGGGCCTTCCCCAAAGTGTTGCCACAAAGTTGGAAGCACAAAATCGTCTAGAATGCCATTGTATGCTGTAGCATTAAGATTTGCCTTTACTGGAACTAAGGGGCCTAGCCCGAACCAGGAAAAATAGCCTCAGACCATTATTCTTCCTCCACCAAACTTTACAGTTGCCATTATGCATTTGGGCAGGTAGCGTGATTCATCACTCCAGAGATTGCGTTTCCACTGCTCCAGAGTCCAATGGCGGTGAGCTTTATTGCACTCCAGCCAACGGTTGGCATTGCACATTGTGATCTTAGGCTTATGTGCGGCTGCTCGGCCATTGAAACCCATTTCATGAAGCGCCTGATGAACAGTTATTGTGCTGACGTTGCTTTCAGAGGCAGTTTGGAACTCGTAGTGAATGTTGCAACCGAGGACAGAAGATTTTTACGTGCTACATGCTTCAACACTCGGCGGTCCCATTCTGTGAGCTTGTGTGGCCTACCACTTGGCGGCTGAGTCGTTGTTGCTCCTAGACATTTCCACATAACAGCACTTACAGCAGCTCTAGCAATGCAGAAATTTCACAAACTGACTTTTTGGAAAGGTGGCATCCTATGACTGCCAAATTCCCTGAGCTCTTCAGAAAGGCCATTCTACTGCCAATACTGTCAGTATTCTACTGCCAATACTTCTACTGTCTATGGAGATTGCATGGCTGTGTGCTCAATTTTATACACCTTTGAAACGGTGTCCACATACTTCTGTATATATAGTGTACATGTTGCAGACTATATATAGACTGAGATGTTGGCTAAGGACTTCAAGGGAGTCCAAGAACATGATTATTGAAGTTTCCCCTGGGAGATTTTGTTTACCATAGCGGGAATCTGAATTTAAAAAAATTCAGTGCAATAAAACTGAACTGCTGTAAACCTAATCTGAACTCCTTTGTGATTTACATGATTTAGTAGCGACCCTAACTGAGCTATATGGGTTAAGACACACACACACACACACACACACACACACACACACACACACACACACACACACACACACACACACACACACACACACACACACACACACACACCTAACAATGTGACCCAGTTGCCCAGCAGAGATAAGTGTAGCATGTGACCCGTCTATGTGGACTGAAGGCTATTTCAGTTGCTCTAACAATACCCTTATCAGCACTGCCTTGATAATGGCACTAATTGTCAAGCACAGGATGCTGTGTCTTGTCCCTGCTCAACAATAATATTGGAGTAAATGCATTGTGACAAATTAAGAGAAAGGGATGAGGGAAAGATAAAGACAGTTAAATGGAACCAGTGTTGGGGAGAAAGATGTGATGAGAGAGAGTAAGAGCGAGAGAGACAGAATTGCTGGTGATGTATGTGCAACCTGGACTCAGGGGTAGACGTAAGATAGTAAATGTAAATGTGTGACACTCCAAATAGTATCATATGTTACATTTAGTATGGTATGTATTCATTTGTGGATGTCCATCATCCATTTTGTATGATATGTTATTAATTACAATACGTATGATATGTTACAAATTTCAATTTGTAAAATGTTATGAATTACAATCTGTACAATATGTTACGAATTTGCAAACCGTATGATATGTTACAAATTCCAATTTGTTGTGGCTAACATTAGCTAGGCTAGGGGTTAAGGTTAGGGTTAAGATTAGGGTTAAGGTTAGGAGTTAGGTCAAAGGGTTAAGGTTAGAGTTAGAGTTAGCTAACATGCTAAGTAGTTCCAAAGTAGCTAAATCATAGTAAGTAGTTGCAAAGTTGCTAAAAGCTAGATGTTCATTATACGCATTATACGCGCACCAACCTTTTGGTTGCTAGACGATGGCATTGTACGTTCACCCACCCTAATTACATTTTTGCCTTAAGTAACCTTCTGTCTCATGTAGGGCTGACCCCATTTAATCAACTGGTTGATTGTTCGGTCAATAGGCTGTTGGTCGACCAAAATATCTTTAGTCGAGCAACCGCAAATATATATCTTTTTATGGCACACGAGACACCCGTCTGATTCATGCTGGTCTCAGTGGACTAATCCATTGCGGAGACTGCGGGGATGGCTCACCAGTATCACCAGTAGTACATTTACCATTCTAATCTACAATATTTGTTTGGTTAAGGTCATTTCTGTCAATGCATTCAATGTATTATTATTACAGTCTTTTACAGTTCTCATTGTCGGAGTGGATATGTTGTTTGCAGACCGCACAACCTAAACTACACTTGTGAGGAACCTGTTTTGGTTTATTTCATTCCATTTACAGAGTTGTCTTTTGTTTGTAACGCTCCTGTCAATGTTGAGTAAGGACATGCGCCTGATGAGTAAGGACATGCGCTTGCTGACCAATGGTGTAGCCTATTCCCGGCAACTTCAGAAGCTAAGGTCATCAGCAAGGGGGAGGATAGGGAACAGTTTTTTTTTCTTCTGGTTAGGCCATGAGGCTATGTTGATCTCTGGCTCTCTCTTGAGTCATTTGTGTGTCATAATAATGATATTAATCACAGTGTGCTTAAAGCATAAAACAAGCTAATTAGCCTACATACAGTACAGGCTTGTTGATTTTATTAAAATACATAGGGGGTGTATATATACTGTAAGGAAAAATACACCTTTTAAAATGTTGACCAATCGATTGGTCGAAAGAACAGGCGACTCTCGGTCGACCAAGATTATTTTTAGTCAGGGACAGCCCTAGTCTCACGTAACAATACCAAACGTAACATACCATACTAATTTGGGTGCCCCGGATTTACGTTTACTATTTTACGCCTAGTCTATGGCTGGTATGTGAGCACAAGATAGAGGGGTGGATAAGTTAGGTCGTCATCATATTGGCAGAGAGGTAAAGAAAGATAGAGTAAAAGGCCGATAGGAAGAGAGCGAGCAAGTTAAACGAGAAAAGAACAACAGACAGAGAGAGAGAGAGAGAGAGAGAGAGAGAGAGAGAGAGAGAGAGAGAGAGAGAGAGAGAGAGAGAAAAGATCACTGCATGAGAATGGCTTGACTCCTGTTTCTCACCACATTCTTTCCTGAAGACCATAGTGATAAGCATCCCTTTTTCCCCTCATCAGTCCCCCTCTTATTCCGTCCCAGATACTGTATCCCCTGTAACCCACTCCCTAACTCTAGCCTCTGGCATTATGTTGTGTCCAGGGCTGGCTAAACACGCTGTGTCCAATCCAATCACTGCTGGAGGCACCACAAATACCATCCATACCAGCCTCCTGCTCTCATGTATCTGCTGCCATGACTGTATTGAGTATGCTAGAGAGTGTTTGTGGGGGAGTTGTGGAGGAGCTGCTTCAAAGTGAAATAACAACTAACAAATACTTTATAAAATAGTTTGGTTTAGGGTTAGTTAGGCTAAGGTATTCTGGTCACACACATGCTGTTAAGGAGTTGATAGTCATCATGCCAGCCACCATCTTTTACCCACAACAGTTTTTACAGAGAAAGTCCCAGGTTTCATCATCCATTGTGACAGAGTACATTTGCAGTAGTGATTATGAAAGACCTCAATGTAACACCTGAGGAGGAAATGACTCTCAGAGAGGAAAAATACATCATCTCTCGTTTTTTCTTTTTTTTAATGTATTTTAGTTTCATCCAACAAAAGGTAAAGGGTAAAACACAGGCTTTGTAGTAGGGCTAAATTAAGTGGCATACTATCTGTGAACTGTCACTCAAAACCTTCATTTTATGCCCTAATTCATCTGGTGTAGAAAGCCATATCTGAGAGTCTGTCTGTGAAAATATCCATTAGAACAAAACAACAGTTGTGAGATAATGATCTGTTTGAGCCACATATAAGCATGGCCGATATCCTATATTAACAACAGTAAAGCCCAAAACTATTTTAACAACTAACTTTCCCATCCCATTCCCCAAATACCAGAGGGCAACAACCGTGTGAGCTGGAAGTAGGGGAAAGGTGCTTTATTGTGGTATATTCTAAACATACAAGGATGACCTTCCAGAGAAGAACTCTGAGAGTCAAATGGCTATGTTCCAAATAACAGCTCCACTTCTCCTATTTATAACTACCTCACAAAGCTTAATTTAAGAATCCTTGTTCACAAGGAACAGTCAATTATGTCCTTGGTATGATCATTACTCTGGTTTTACAGTTTGGAGACCAATAAAGGACAATGTCTTATTTTTTGACAGGTACACCAAGTAGCCTATATTCTCTCCATAACCTAAAAATACACTTTTGATCAAATCTGTAGACAGTCCCAAGCACCTTTCCGCGACCTTATATGGATGCCTAGTTAAATAAAGGTTAAATATATATATATATTTTTAATTAAACATAACAAAAAAGATAGAGTAGAGAGGTGCCGAAGGCTCTAGGCTCTACTGAATTAGTCCTAAACCCACTAAACCCAAACAAAAACAAAGAAGTCATTGCTCAAGGCTGACACAAGTCAGCTTTCCACATCACAACCTTGAGCCACCATCCGGTTACATAAGGCTGCACTGATCTCACAAACAGGACAGTGACTGTTGTTCTACAGTATCTTTCAGGGTAATATTACCCGGAGATTAACCTGGTCCGCATGAAGGACCTTGATAAAAACAGACATTGTAGTAAAGTGTGCAAGCAAGCCTGTAGAAGTACCCGTTTTAAACTATAATTCCTAGCCAGCATTTAATGACATCCAGTTAGTTGGGAAGAAGACTTATTTGAGGAAACTTGTCAGACAATTGGAGTCGCCTGTGTTGAGTTTGATGTCTTTAAGCCAATTCTGTGTTAGTGAGACTGCCATGACTCTGAGTTTGTGTACATTAGAAGTAATCTCTTTTAGTCCTAAGTAATTGACAGGACAAAGTCTTTCAAATGTTGTTTTAATCCCTGAAAAAAAGGACTAAGACGTTGTAATAAAACAGCACAGATAACTTATGGGGCTTTTCCACCTGAGACTTACCCCACACCAGTGTGTTGCCAGTATTTATGGTCATTTAAGCTCTAGAGTTATTTTTAGGGAACTGTGTTTCCACCAGGAGTGTGACACTAAAGACTTGGAGCAAGGAGAATCAACGTCTGCATTATCAAGACAGTTGCTTAGTAAGCAGGTGTTAACCATAGAAGAGTTAACCCATTTATGTAAATGTTAACTGAAAAGTACCAGTGGCCTGGCCTTGGCCACAAGTCAGAGCAGGTCCGCTGAAGCCATGGTCCAGTGAGACACTGGAGCCAGGCCTTGGAAGTAAAAAACAAATGTTTGAGCATGAGGTAAGTTTCTTCCTGAGGTAAGTCTCAGGTAGAAATTCACCACCACAGTGTGCTGGTTTCAGACAGTCCATGGTTGGTCTGTCTAGTTTCCTCATCATCGTTTCCATCATGCACCAAAATGTTGAGAAGGTGTATGATCTGTGATATGTGCAGGCACGCAGTAGGCCCGAGACTGCCACCCAGTTCCCCAAGGACTGTCACGCAGAAGGAATATCAGCCCACAGCGAGAAACACGAGATTGAACTTCACTCAACCTTCTAGAGCAGTGGTCACCAACTGGTCGATCGCAAAGGCACTCCAAGTCAGGCGCCAAACACTTCTGTAAAAAAAACAACGATAAAACCTTGTGTTCCTATTTGTTTTATTCATCTCGGGCTGTTGGCACCCAGTGCACCTGATTCAGCTGCCCTGTGTGGCGGGTAGGCGAACTGTTGCCATTTTGAACTATTTAATTTGTTTGAAGCTAAAAACTCTGCCTTCCCGGCTGGCCCGGAGAGCAAATCAAGTGCACTATAGGCCTACCGCTGGCCAATCAGATGGCTCAGATTACCGTGTCTGCAGTAATGTATCAGGCATAAAAGAAAGCTACAGCAAAGTTGATACTGTAAGATTTCAAAACGTTTAAAACCATGACTAGAGAGAGACTGTCAACGAATACAGCAAAGAGATGCTTTTTTAATGAGTGAATTCATGTTTAAGTTCTTACTCTTTCTATTCAACACTTTCATACGCCATAAAATGTGCATTCTTCCTATTTCCACTGAGCGCTACAACAAGCACTGCAGCAGTAATGATTGAGTAGGAAAGTGTATCGATAGGCTTGCTTTGTTATTATTAGAGGCTTGAGTTTTTTTTATATAGAGGAATATTTCACTTTCTCTGTTCATAGTAGGAACAACATGCATTTGTGCATGAGGCAGAAATAATGCGGTGGGACTCAGTATTCAGTTTTCGAGTTTTCGTCATCAGCTGGAAGACGGTTTCCCTTTTTGGTCCGTGTCAGTGGAGGAAAGGGAGAGCGGAGGGATGTTGAGAGGCGGACCCTCCGTCTGCTGCTCTCTTCCTCCACTGAGACTGACCATAGATGAAAAGCGAATGATTTAAATGTATGCTCACTCAGCTGTGCCTCACAAGTAATATAACAATGGATCTATTACCGGTGTGACCATATACAGTAGCCTACCTCAAATTCCCAAACAACAACGCATTGGCAGGGCAATTCAAGAAAAGCCTATATGCGATGATAATGTATTGGGCCTATAGATTACTGAACAAACCTCATTGCTACAGTACTGTTTTTAATTTGATAATGTTGCATAGGCTTATGTTGTTTAAGTAATGTAAAAAAAAAAGTCTAAGCGGTAGATCTCTGCTTGCATTTTGACTCAGAAAGTGATCTTGACTCAGAAAAGTGACCACTGTTCTAGACTTTTCCCTGTTAGCACTATCAAAGTTTGCCTTAACTGTGGCAAATTTGATCGGATCAACGCAATATTAGCCACTTTCAATGCAACATATCAAAACAAAATTAACTATACAAGAGATTTTCTTGTAGGCAGAATGCATCGGAGTAGGATTCTCTTGCATTGACATGTACCACTCAGCCCTTACACAGACCGGTGCGGCTTAACCAATCAGAGCTGCAGTAGGCCTATATGCAAATAGAACATTGCCATATATGGATCTGTGCCATTTACTTTGAACTGGACTGTGTTTACAGCATGAGTGGTTCTGAGCAGATGCCCATGTTTTGAGATCAAAGCGAGAGCTGCATATAGCCACGTGTGCACCTTTTGTTAATATCCTTTGCTAGTTAGCTCAGTTATTAGCCCAGTTATAGATACTTTGTAGTAAGCAATAGGGGAGTGATTGCTTCCTACAAGAGCACAAATCGTGTACATTTCTAGACATCTTTGAAAAGCGAGTCAGGTAAAGAGCTTTTGTTAAAGGGGCAGTGTTGTATTTTGAGACAGGCTTGAATAAGTTAAGTAGCCAATAGGCAGAGGGTAGTATAATTTGTCTGATTCTCTGTAATAATGGTATGGGAATAATAATGCATTTTATTTTGTAAAGCGGTTTCTTGCATCAAACAACACAACAACATTTTCCGTCACCTCCTCTGAAGGACAAATGGATGAACAGGTTAATGTCAAGCCCTGCATGTTTTTTTCTAAAGTCTCATGGAATGTTGACCTACACCACACATTGGCTGCTACTGCAGGCTGAATGATAGAACAGCTATTTCCATGTTAAAATGTTATGGGATGCATTTTCTCCATTGTTTTTGATGGTAGGCCACTCTGGTAGGCCTACATTATGATCAAATAGCCACAGTAGATGACTTGGCCATTGTTAAAACTGTAACTTAAAGCGGGTACAGCCTAAGTGTTCACAGTAAACGCGAGCTGGAAGTTGCACAGAATTTTCACAACGTTCAAGTTTGCGTTCAGCAGACCTGAAATTTGCTCAGTGCTGAACATTTTTTGAGGGAACATTGGTTACAACACACATAAACACACAGGCACACACACAACAAACATACATTAACTTATAAAGATCAGATCCTGAATGACCTTTCAAAATAACACACACACTAACACACAATCAAATTAAAAACTGATGGAAGGCCTACAGTATGAAGGCCTGCTGATATTGGCTGATAAGAATTTTATACATTGTCATCACTTCATATGTCCTTCAGTTTGACTGATTGCTGAGCATCTCCAAATCACATTTCCCTGCTGTTTCCTAACAGTACCCCCTCCCACCTTTATGCCTCCCCTATTCTCCCTCTGCTGATTTAAGTATGAACACACTCCCCCTGATAAATCTCTTCTGCATGTTTCTGCCCAGACCTCCCACAGCCTTTTTTCCTCCCAGCTGTTCCAGGTGTGTCCTCTGGGCTTCCCTTCCTCCTTTTCTGCTGTTCCGGCTGTGGCTTCCCTCCCACCTCCAGTCTTTCACTGGCTGTTGCAGACGCTGCCTCCCAATTTTCCCCCGGCAGCGGCCTTCTTGCGTCTCTTGTTGAGCAGTGGGTTGCTGGAGGTGTCCAGGTCTTTGATCTTCACCTGGTCGTAGTCCACACGCATGGTGGACAGAGCACTGGTCATCTCCTCCTACAGCACACAGAGAGAAAGGGTTGGGGAGAAAAGGAGGGTAGGAAATAGAGAAGAGAGAGAGAGAGAAGAAGAATCAAAGTGAGGGCAGGTTTATTTCTTGATAAAACAAGACAGAAGATAAAGCTCTGCTCTGAATGTAGCATACAGCATAATAAATATGTGAGGAGGCAATAAGCCCTCTGTTTCTAAAGATAGCCTTAGACCAGAATGTGATGTTTGCCTCCCCCTTGTGGAAGGTCAACCACTCCAGGGTCATCTGGTCTGGGAGCAATTCCAGTTCAATATTGTCAGACCACAAAAGCACAAAAATTCCACTCACATTTTGAGATATCTACATGGGAAACCATGTGTAATTTTCATTGTATCAACTGTATTTAAAATATTGTCTGGATGTAAAGTCAATGCATTCTATGATTCCGCTGATCCTGGGAAGTTCCTGGATGACCAGAGGGTGTCATTCTGACCTTCACGTCATCCCACATCTCTCTGTCCTCAGTCAGGACCCGTGTGGTGTGGAGCGGTGTGGAGGGAACAACCATGGACTGCTGCAATGACAAAACACAGACACGATTATATAGTATGCATGCACTGTAAATGCATGAACTGTATATGCGCACACACACACACACACACACACACACACACACACACACACACACACACACACACACACACACACACACACACACACACACACACACACACACACACACACACACACACACTCACTCACATTGATCCAGGGGTGGTTCATAAACTGTGTGATGGTCATTCTGTCGTTGGGGTCTGTCTTCAGCAGCTGATGGATCAACTGTTTGGCTGAGAGAAATCAATAAGAGGATAGAGGTCAAAACACACACAGACACACACCAGGCCCCAGCCAAGGCTTCTGTTTTGGAATAAGGCACCAGTTGGTCCACATGAGCAGGAAACCCTACCAGTGTAAATTCAGAGATTTAGCCAGACTATCCCTGGCATATAAGAGCTGCTATTCTGAGTTTATGTGCCTTGTCTATGTTTGGGTGTGCTTGTGGATGAGGGTTGTGCTATAAAACGGACTATTTAGAAGTATGCTTATGTTTGTCTGAATGAAAGGAATTTCTGGGAGTGACAACATTGAAGGAATGCAGAGCTATACTAACAAAAAAACAAAAGCCAAGGCTAATAATCTAGTTCAGGGATCATCAACTAGATTCACCCGCAGACCAATTTCTTTTCTTGAGCGGATGGTAGGGGGGCCGGAACATAATTACAAATAATTTGTAGACTGCAAATTGACCACAAGAAGCCCAAACAGATAGAATAGAAAACTTGGGGGGCCAAATAAAAACACCCGCAGGCCGCCAATTGGGGAACCCTTGTCTAGTGGAAGGGTGACCCGACCCAGTCTCACCTTCCTCTGACACCTCAGCCCACTCAGGGTTGGGGAACTCGTACTGGCCCATCCTGATCCTCCGTTTCATCCCTGGAGAGATGGCCTGGCCCGTGTTAGAGTAGAACGGCGGGAAACCACACAGCCTAAACAGGAGACAAATGCGTAGAGGTTGATAGTTATTAGGTTGCACTGATTATCGAACGGTTATATAGTATGCATGCACTGTATATGCCCCCCCCTTCCCCACACACACACAGTACTCACAGGATATACATGATGACGCCCAGAGACCACATGTCACATGACTTGTCATATTTCTCCGGGCCCAAAACCTCAGGAGCTTATAAACAGGAAAACAAACAGATGGAATATACAATTACTTGTCCAATATTATACGCAGAATATAGTGACATACAGTGCATTCGGAAAGTATTCAGACCCCTTGACTTTTTCCACATTTTGTTACGTTACTGTCACACCCTAATCTGTTTCACCTGTCTTTGTGATTGTCTCCACCCCCTCCAGGTGTCGTCCATCTTCCTCATTATCCCCTGTGTATTTATACCTATGTTCTCTGTTTGTCTGTTGCCAGTTCGTTTTGTTTCATCAAGCCTATCAGCGGTTTTCCCTCTGTTCCTGTCTCTTGATTGTTCCTGTTTTCTAGTTTTCCAGGTTTTGACGTTTTCTGCCTGCCCTGACCCTGAGCCTGCCTGCCATCCTGTACTTTTGCCCCACCTATCTGAATTACTGACCCCTGCCTGCCCTTGACCTGTCTTTTGCCTGTCCCTGTTGTATTAATATACTATTGTTAATTCGACGTTGTCTGCATATGGGTCTTACCTCAAACGTGATCGTTACAGCCTTATTCAAAAATGTGTTAAATAGTTTTTTCCCCTAAACAATCTACACACAATACCCCATAATGACAAAGCAAAAACAGGTTTTTTGAAATGTTTGCAAAAGGTGTTGAAGCACCTTTGACAGCGTTTACAGCCTGAAGTCTTCTTGGTTATGATGCTACAAGCTTGGCACACCTGTATTTGGGGAGTTTCTCCCATTCCTCTCTGCAGATCCTCTCAAGCTTGGATGGGGAGCGTTGCTGCACAGCTATTTTCAGGTTTCTACAGAGATGTTAGATCGGTTTCAAGTCCGGTCTCTGGCTGGGCCACTCAAGGACATTCAGAGGCTTGTCCCGAAGCCACTCGTTGTCTTGGCTGTGTGCTTAGGGTCGTTGTCCTGTTGGAAGGTGAACCTTCGCCCCAGTCTGAGGTCCTGAGCGCTCTGGAGCAGATTTACATCAAGGATCTCTCTGAAGTTTGCTCCGTTCATCTTTGCCTCGATCCTGATCCCAGTCCCTGCCGCTGAAAAACATCCCCACAGCATGAGGCTGCCACCACCATGCTACACCGTAGGGATGGTGTCAGGTTTCCTCCAGACGTGACTCTTGGCATTCAGGCCAAAGAGTTCAATCTTGGTTTCATCAGACCAGAGAATCTTGTTTCTCATGGTCTTAGAGTCTTTAACTGAGGAGTGGTTTCCATTTGGCCACTCTACCATAAAGGCCTGATTTGTGGAGTGCTGCAGAGATTGTTGTCCATCTGGAAGGTTCCACAGAGGAAGCTCTGTCAGAGCTCTGGAGCTCTGTCAGAGTGACCATTGTGTTCTTGTTTACCTCGCTGACCAAGGCCTGTCTCCCCCGATTGCTCAGTTTGGCCGGGCGGCCAGCTCTAGGAAGAGTCTTGGTGGTCCAAATTTCTTCCATTTAAGAATGATGGAGGCCACTGTGGTCTTGGGGACCTTCAATGCTGGGAAATGTTTTGGTACCCTTCCCCAGATCGGTGCCTCGACACAATCCTGTCTCGGAGCTCTACGGATAATTCCGTCGACCTCATGGCTTGGTTTTTGCTCTGACATGCACTGTCAACCGTGGGACCTTATATAGACAAGTGTGTGCCTTTCCAAATCATGTCCAATCAATAGAATTTACCACAAGTGGACTCCAAGTTGTAGAAACATCTCAAGGATGATCAACGGAAACAGGATGCACCTGAGCTCAATTTCTAATATTTATGTAGAGAAGGTATTTCTAAAAACCTGTTTTTGCTTTCTCATTATGGGGTATTGTGTGTAGATTGCTGAGTATTTTTTTTTATTTAATACATTTTAGAACAAGGCTGTAATGTAACAAAATGTTGAAAAAGTCAAGGGGTCTGAATACTTTCCGAAGGCTCTGTAAATCTGATTGTTACACATATTCCTACAGTAGTTTAGTATTGTAACCCAGCTCTCACATAACATTCTGAGAACCATATGTTTCTTAGAGCTTGGTGAGAGTGTGGTTGTCCTATGTTCACTTTGCATACAACCTTCCACAACATTCTGGGAATGGTGCAGGACAGTTGCTTGGCTTTGGAACATTCTACGCACATTTAAGGAACTTGACAAAATAACATTATTTTCCTGGTATTTCATTAACTTAACAGAACGTTTCCTAAAGGTTC
This sequence comes from Brachymystax lenok tsinlingensis, assembly GCA_030435695.1. Lineage (NCBI taxonomy): Eukaryota > Metazoa > Chordata > Actinopteri > Salmoniformes > Salmonidae > Brachymystax > Brachymystax lenok. The sequence continues at coordinate 42,368,073 of CM059813.1, forward strand.
AATCATGGTAAAATTTTATTTAATGTTGGTAATGTTCTAGGAACGTTCTCCAATTGGTTTGACATTGGGAATGTTCTCAAATATTACAGAGAACGTTAAAGGAAAACTCTACCTAAAAACTATCTTTTGTTATTTGTTTCATTAGTGCATTGTTGATATAGTCCTAAAATGTTTTGTATGTCAGCAATCAAGTTTTCAAGATATGTAACTTTCAAAATACAGTAATCTGGCATGTATGATGCGTTTTGCATAATTTGGACAGATTTCTATATTTTTAAATGAATTTCCATGTGTCCTATCTGTGTCTGGAGTTCAAAACAGTTAACCTAAGCTAGCAGTGTTATTAAACATCTTATTGAAACATTCAGTAGAAGTTTTAAGGAAGCTATAAAAAAAACTCAAAATAACCTATTATTTCCATTCTGAGAACAAAAAAGAAACTCCCAGGAAAACCTTCAGGGGACCATAGTAAGACGTTCTCAGAACTTCCTTGCAACCTTAAAATGAACGTTCCCAGAACAGGCGAAATGTTCACTTCCGTTCTCCTAAACATTTAAAAAAATGTATGGCTTCATTCCCAGAACCAATGGAAAACCAAAGATGTACGTTCCCACAACTTCCAAGGAACCAAATGTGTTAGCTGGGAACTTACCCACATAGTAAGGAGTGTAGCAGGGGGTCTGCAGGAGGTTGTGTAGAGTGGTCTCCTTAGCGAAGCCAAAGTCTGTCAGTTTGAGAGTGCCATTGCTCTTCTGATGAGTGTACAGCAGGTTCTCAGGCTGAGGGAGAGGAAGTGAAAAGTATCTGTCATTAACTGTACGCATAGTATTACTAAATGTCTGTGACACTGACACACTGCTCACCTTGATGTCTCTGTGTGCGATGTTCATGTTGTGGAGAAACTCGATGGCCGTGCCAATATCCCGCATGATCTCTGAGCCCTCTAGATGAGAGCAGAGTTACACAGTCTTAGGACAACACTGTCTGTAACATTACACATTTGCAGTATAGTATGTCCATTCCCAGAAACAGACTCAGTCCTTTTTCCTTGGCCCCCTCCCCTCTGAGCCCCTTCACCTCTCTCAGTGAAAGCTTGGTCTCCTCTGGCCTGGATCCGGCTGAACAGTTCTCCCCCTTGCATACTGGAACAAGAGAAACACATACATTGAGTTAATATTCAGAGGTTGTCATGGAGTTATCATTCGAAACATAACACTGCCTATTACTCTCCCACTAGACATTTTTCAAAAAGATAAAATCTTCTACGAATAAAAAGCCCTAAAATAATAGTGAAAACAGAAACCATTTAGATGAGGATGATGTTCGTGGGATAACGTTGCTATGCACAAGCACTTCATCTGCCCCTCTGTCTTTCCATTTTGTCATTATACACATACACATTCATACAGACTGGGACTCCTCTATCCTTCTCAATGATCTTTGTCTTTAGAAAAACATGGTGAATCACTTTCTGTTATGTGTAAAGAATTGTTCATATGCTCTTTTGAGTGTGCATGTGTGTATGCATGTGAGAGATAGAAAGAGTGAGCGAGAGAGTAAGGAGGAAGTGAGTAAGAGAGTGATCCAAGTCAAACTCGGTTATAGAATATTCTCCTTCATTAAACTAGCTGAGCTTAGCTGAGCTGCTGCCCTACTCTCAACCTCTCGGAGACAGGAAAGAGCTGACCACAAAGACAGATTACTTTACAGGGAGCAACACACGTCACATACACCTCCAGCTCTGAATCATCACACTCCCTGTCTATGACTGGCCAGTACACCAAAGTTCCATTTCTTTAGAAATGCTGCTCTTTGGAAATCATTGTCAGTATCTAAAAAATCCACATACACACTTGAGTTAATGCATTCTCACTGCTCCAACCATGTGTTCTTTATTTCCTTAAAACTTGAGTGGTCTAGACTACGAGAGAATACTACAGTATATCAAGAGCGTCTGTGTCATCTCTGAGTACTGAGGAGAACCTGTGGTGATAAACATACCAAGGCCAAGACTGACCTTTCCATCAAGCCTAATGGTATAAGAGAGACGCTATGAGGGATTGGCACTATGTCAATAGTTTATGGCTAGTTGCTGAAGACAGAGAAATGGGACTTGTATTCCCACATAGCAGAGGATTCTGGGCAATGTAGTCAAAGAGCTGACAGGACAAGATCTTACCATTCCATGATGATGAGCAGGCAGTTCTTCCCATGATGCATGTTCTCGTACAGACTGAGAATACCAACGATGTAAGGCCCCCCCGACACCCGCCAGTGAAGCTCAACCTCCTGCCTCGCCTTGGGACTGTCATAGAGGATCTGTGTTGGAGTGAAGTGTGGGGAAGGAGTGGTGTATGGGATGGGCAGAGAGTGAGATTGAATTACTTCATTTAAGTGAAACAATTGGCATTCCAACCAGGCACTCGCTCTGTCCTGAAGGGAATTGATCAATCATGACAAAAGAGGCTGGTTGGCCACGCAGCCGAACCTGATCCATTTAAATGCAAAAGTATTCATCATGATGACACTGAACAACTCCCCTGATCTGCCTGACCTGTCTGTAACAGGACTTCAATGTTATCTTTTCCCTCTTTCAGTTCCCTACCACAGGGGCCTGTTAAGTCATTTCACACACACACCCTGACCTAAAATAGACATCACTCATGCACAGTCACAGACACAGACGTACACATGCGCGTGCATACACACGCACACACACACACACGAACACACACACAGTAGATAGCTGGCAGGCCTTGACATAGCACCCGTCTTCCATTCCATCAGAGGATATTTTTGGGTGCTGACAGTTACAGAGTGGGCTCCTACTGGATACCATGCCAGCCCGGTCACAGAGCTGCAGCTGAGAACAGAACACAACACAGACAGTCTGGCCACCACTCATCCTTTACCACAACCTTACACACTCTTTACCACACTTTTTACAGCTTCAATCATATGACAACGTGGATGGTGAGAAATGTGGAAGGTACTGTATATACATTTCTCTTGCGCTTGGAGATGGAGTTTCATCTAGAAAGTTGTGGTTCTAGAATGACTGGCAATAAACAGACTTTTATGGTCTCATTCGATAATAGAAGTCATAACTGGAGAACCTGACTCGCTCGCTTAAAACAATGAATGAATACAGGGAAAGTATGCAAAAGTTTGGATTTGGCCCTAAGAGACTTGCTCTCATCGTATCCTCATTGCATCATCCATCCAAACTGAATAGCTTATGAGTGGCCAAGGCACAGTTGTAACGAGCAGCTAATAAAAGACACAGGTGAAACTTCAACCAGAACAATCATAAACCCTTTTTGAAGATTTACAATGTTACCAGAGGAACTAGGTTTCATATCAACTTCACACAAAATAATGAGGGATTCTTCATCTTTAGGTATTTACATTGGGGCAAAAAAGTATTTAGTCAGCCTCCAATTGTGCAAGTTCTCTCACTTAAAAAGATGAGAGAGGCCTGTAATTTTCATCATAGGTACACTTCAACTATGACAGGCAAAATGAGGAAAAAAAATCCAGAAAATCACATTGTAGGATTTTTAATGAATTTATTTGCAAATTATGGTGGAAAATAAGTATTTGGTCACATACAAACAAGCAAGATTTCTGGCTCTCACAGACCTGTAACTTCTTCTTTAAGAGGCTCCTCTGTCCTCCACTCGTTACCTGTATTAATGGCACCTGTTTGAACTTGTTATCAGTATAAAAGACACCTGTCCACAACCTCAAACAGTCACACTCCAAACTCCACTATGGCCAAGACCAAAGAGCTGTCAAAGGAAACAAAATTGTAGACCTGCACCAGTTTGGGAAGACTGAATCTGCAATAGGTAAGCAGCTTGGTTTGAAGAAATCAACTGTGGGAGCAATTATTAGGAAATGGAAGACATACAAGACCACTGATAATCTTCCTCGATCTGGGGCTCCACGCAAGATCTCACCCGTGGGGTCAAAATGATCACAAGAACGGTGAGCAAAAATCCCAGAACCACACGGGGACCTAGTGAATGACCTGCAGAGAGCTGGGACCAAAGTAACAAAGCCTACCATCAGTAACACACTCGCCGCCAGGGACTCAAATCCTGCAGTGCCAGACGTGTCCCCTGCTTAAGCCAGTACATGTTCAGGCCCGTCTGAAGTTTGCTAGAGAGCATTTGGATGATCCAGATGAGGATTGGGAGAATGTCATATGGTCAGATGAAACCAAAATATAACTTTTGGTAAAAACTCAACTAAATCGTGTTTGGAGGACAAAGAATGCTGAGTTGCATCCAAAGAACACCATACCTACTGTGAAGCATGGGGGTGGAAACATCATGCTTTGGGGCTGTTTTTCTGCAAAGGGACCAGGACGACTGATCCGTGTAAAGGAAAGAATGAATGGGGCCATGTATCGTGAGATTTTGAGTGACAACCTCCTTCCATCACCAAGGGCATTGAAGATGAAACGTGGCTGGGTCTTTCAGCATGACAATGATCCCAAACACACCGCCCTGGCAACGAAGGAGTGGCTTCGTAAGAAGCATTTCAAGGTCCTGGAGTGGCCTAGCCAGTCTCCAGATCTCAACCCCATAGAAAATCTTTGGAGGGAGTTGAAAGTCCGTGTTGCCCAGCGACAGCCCCAAAACATCACTGCTCTAGAGGAGATCTGCATGGAGGAATGGGCCAAAATACCAGCAACAGTGTGTGAAAACCTTGTGAAGACTTACAGAAAACGTTTGACCTCTGTCATTGCCAACAAAGGGTATATAACAAAGTATTGAGATAAACTTTTGTTATTGACCAAATACTTATTTTCCACCATAATTTGCAAATAAATAAATAAAAAATCCTACAATGTGATTTTCTGGATTTCTTTTTCTCATTTAGTCTGTCATAGTTGAAGTGTACCTATGATGAAAATTACAGGCCTCTCATCTTTTTAAGTGAGAGAACTTGCACAATTGGTGGCTGACTAAATTATTTTTTGCCCCACTGTATATTGTGAATGAGTGTGTTTTTATGTGTGTGTTTATCGTACACATGTGCTTAGTTGTGTTTTCTTTGGCATGAATGAGTGTGTGAGTGTATTTTTATATCTATGCCAATAGTGATAGTCTTTCTCTAAAGAGGAAGGCCTTCCCCTTTTGTTGGATGTGTGTTGAAAGTGGAAGCGTAGGACTTCTGTTGCCCTCTTTAACTGATGTGTTTAAACTTAATTTCACAACCCACAGTACCCAGGGTAACTATAAAAGAGTGGTGCTCATTTCTGTCCAGTATCTGGAGAGCATGTGAGAAAGAGTCTTGGCTACTTTATTGTGTTTTTATGGGTTCTCATATGAAGATACAGATAGCTTAGGGCCTCGTGCGCTTCATTTCCTGTATAGTGGATAAGAGCGTCTGCTAAATGATTAAAATGTAAATGTAATGTAGGCAAGACTGGAAACATTGGAAATATTTAGTACATGCCCTAAGTTCCTCCAGGAACAAAGGGGATTTAAGGTGCTACACATGGGATTTTTTGAGAAAGAAAAATTGGACATTTCTGTAATTTCAGGAAATGTCCATAATATATCTGCAGTAATAGTGGAATGATGTGTGATTTGCCGTGATATTCCCTTCTTGATTTCTACCGCTGGGTCGGCTTCTGTTGTCAAAATGGGAAAGCTGTTTTAACTTTGTGGCTGTGTTATCTGGTGGAAACCGGGGCAAGCGGCCAATGTAGAAATCTTTGTCATTTCCTGCTTGCTAGAATTCTATACTGTTGGCTCAATTTCAGCCCTGAATAGTGTAGGAAATCATTGTTACATCTAAATAGCTTTTCACTAACATTTAAAAAAAATTCTTTACAGCTATTTGAAGCTTGTGGACCAAAACCGAAAGTCAGTGGTGGAAAAAGTACCCAATCATACTTGAGTAAAAATAATGATACTGTACCTTAATAGAAAATGACTCAAGTAAAAGTGAAAGTCACCCAGTAAAATATTACTTGAGTAAAAGTCTGAATATACAAAATATTGAATATACTGATATAACTATCAAAAGTAAAAGTCAAAGTATAAATCCTTATATTAAGCAAACCAGACGGCACCATTTTCTTGTTTTTTAAATGTATGGAAAGCCAGGGGCACACCAACACTGACATAATTTACAAATTAAGCATTTGTGTTTAGTGAGTCCACCAGATCAGAGGCAGTAGGGATGACCAGTGATGTTCTCAAGTGTGTGAATTGGACCATTTTCCTGTCCTGCTAAGCATTCAAAGTGTAACGAGTACTTTTGGGTGTCAGGGGAAATGTATTGAGTAAAAAGTACATTACTTTCTTTAGGAATGTAGTGAAGTAAAAGTAAAAGTTGACAAAAATATAAGTAGTGAAGTAAAGTATTGATACCCCCGCAAAAACAACTTAAGTATAACTTGAAAGTATTTTTACATAAGTACTTTACACCACTGCCGAAAGTAAAAGGCTCAAGCGTGAGTGTCTGCCATGTTACAGGGAAATGGGATGTGGTGGAGGCGGGAGACTTGCTTTGAATGCAGCCTAGTACTGTTGCAATCCATCTAGCTTCCACATAGGGGAGAAATTCTGAGAAATTCAATGTCGGCAAACACATAGATGCAGAAACACACACACACGCATTGTCACACACACACGCACACGCACACACACACACACACACACACACGCATGCACGGAAGCACACACACACACACGCATGCACGGACATACACACACACACATTCTCATAACCGACTTTCCAGAGTTCAGGTTAGTAGGTTAACTCTGCTACACACAACATTTTTTTGCCATTTAGCAGACACTCTGATCCTTTGAATGCAGCCAATCCATCTAGCTACCACATAGGTGAGAAATTCTGAGACATTTTATGTGCGCTCACACACAGACACATAGACGCAGAAACAAACACACATGCACGGACACACACACACACAAAGCTGATTAAGTTAATCCTCAGACGGACTAATTTCTAATGTGAGTTGACAGACACTATGGGGGCTAAGAGCACAACTGTCCCTGATTCCTCTCTAAACCAATCAACAGTCCCCCCCATCTTCCTCGAAACCAATCAGATCCTTCTCAGCCCCTCCTAACATAGCATTGTGTCCTGGTAGCCACAGAGGAAATCTCATATTTTCCTTCATATACCTCCATAAACCTTCTCATACACACTGGCACATGCAGCATCAATAGCTTTACACACTGCTACAAATGAGGAAGTTTAGAGACTGTTCACGGTTGAGGGAGGTCTGGATATTGATGTGTGTGTCTCAGTAACAGAGCTTGTTTACCCTACCTTTCCCTTTATAATTGTTTCCAGCCAATGAAGCAGAGGTCATAAAATTGAGTAAATAGAGCTGAGAGATATGTGTGAGAGTGCAGGACATATAATGCTGTAGTAAGTAGTTATGGAAGAACAGATGAAATTGGAGAGAATGTTAAGAGATACTACTGATATTAGATTAGGAACCTTGTCTGATGCTCAATAGATAATAAGATTCCACTTGAAACTTGAAACTTGAAATGTAGCTAAATCTATAGTATTTACATATAGGCTACACACGCAGACATTGTACTAATATAGCAGTAATACCGCTTTGTGGTATGTAGCCAGGTACAATCCTGAAATATACATTAACCTGAACAGAATGTGTTTTTACTATAATGCTTATCATCACACCATCCCTCTCTGAGTGATTTTCTGGGGCTCAGAATTCAGGTTAGTAGGTTAACTCTACTACAGACTACATTTTTAGCCATTAGGCAGACACACATTGACAGATTTTTTACCTAGTCAGCACGGGGATTCAAACTTTTCGGTTACTGGCCCAACGCTCTTAACCACTAGGCTACCTGCCTCTAGGCTAACAGTCTCTCAAATCACTTTCATGTGAAACAAAACCATATAATTTTAAGTGGGCCTCAACAGAAGCACAGATGGACCACAATCCTGCCAACCGTGCCAAGAAGATGTATAAGCCATGCCAGTGGTTTATAATTTAATAACAACAATCATAAACATAAACAGAAGCTGAGGAAGCTGAACAGTGAGCTAAAACCACATACAGCTGAAGTCTGAAGTTTACATGCACTTAGGTTGGAGTCATTAAAACTAGTTTTTCAAACACTCCACAAGTTTCTTGTTAACAAACTATAGTTTTGGCAAGTCGGTTAGGACATCTACTTTGTGATTGACACAAGTAATTTTCCAACAATTGTTTACAGACAGATTATTTCACTTATAATTCACTGTATCACAATTCCAGTGGGTGAGACGTTTACATACACTAAGTTGACTGTGCCTATAAACAGCTTGGAAAATTCCAGAAAATTATGTCATGGCTTTAGAAGCTTCTGATAGGCAAATTTACATAATTTCAGTCAATTGGAGGTGTACCTGTGAAAGGCCTACCTTCAAACTCTTTGCTTGACATCATAGGAAAATCAAAAGAAATCAGCCAAGACCTCAGAAAAAGAATTGTAGACCTCCACAAGTCTGGTTCATCCTTGAGAGCAATTTCCAAACGCCTGAAGGTACCACGTTCATCTGTACAAGCAATAGTATGCAAGTATCAACACCATGGGACCACGCAGCCGTCATACAGCTCAGGAAGGAGACGCATTCTGTCTCCTAGAGATGAGCGTACTTTGGTACGAAAAGTGCAAATCAATCCCAGAACAACAGCAAAGGACCTTGTGAAGATGCTGGAGGAAACAGGTACAAAAGTATCTATATCCACAGTAAAACGAATCCTATATCGACATAACCTGAAAGACCGCTCAGCAAGGAAGAAGCCACTGCTCCAAAACCGCCATAAAAAAGCCAGACTACGGTTTGCAACTGCACATGGGGACAAAGATCGTACTTTTTGGAGAAATGTCCTCTGGTCTGATGAAACAAAAACGGAACTGTTTGGCCATAATGACCATCGTTATGTTTGGAGGAAAAAGGGGGAGGCTTGCAAGCCGAAGAACACCATCCCAACCGTGAAGCACGGGGGTGGCAGCATCATGTTGTGGGGGTGCATTGCTGCAGGAGGTACTGGTGCACTTCACAAAATAGATGGCATCATGAGGAAAGAAAATTATGTGGATATATTGAAGCAACATCTCAAGACATCAGTCAGGAAGTTAAAGCTTGGTCGCAAATGAGTCTTCCAAATGGACAATGACCCCAAGCATACTTCCTAAGTTGTGGCAAAATGGCTTAAGGACAACAAAGTCAAGGTATTGGAGTGGCCATCACAAAGCCCTGACCTCAATCCTATAGAAAATTTGTGGGCAGAACTGAAAAAGCGTGTGCGAGCAAGGAGGCCTACAAACCTGACTCAGTTACACCAGCTCTGTCAGGAGGAATGGGCCAAAATTCTGCCAACTTATTGTGGGAAGCTTGTGGAAGGCTACCCAAAACGTTTGACCCAAGTTAAACAATTTAAAGGCAATGCTACCAAATACGAATTGAGTGTATGTAAACTTCTGACCCACTGGGAATGTGATGAAAGAAATAAAAGCTGAAATAAATCATTCTCTCTAGTATTATTCTGACATTTCACATTCTTAAAATAAAGAGGTGATCCTAACTGACCTAGGACAGGGAATGTTTACTAGGATTAAATGTCAGGAATTGTGAAAAACTGAGTTTAAGTGTATTTGGCTAAGGTGTATGTAAACTTCTGACTTCAACTGTAGATGCAAATCCCTGAAATGAGATGAATCCAAAAACTCTTTGAAAGAAGAAGAGCTTGGCTATGAAGAAAGTGAATTAGAGTTCTAGAATGAAATATTCCCCAGCCAAATAAAGGTTCTAATGGAACATACAGTGAATGGAATCTCAGGATTTCCTTCATGGAACAACACTTGGTCTTTTTAGGCTAGATACAGGCTCTTAGAGCTTGCAGCCATGCAAGTCTAAGACGAGAGAACCCTGATCGCTGTAATTTAATCCGATTAAAAGGATGCCTTCTCTTCAGGTCTAGTAGAGTGGATTAAAACTATACCCATCCATTACACTTAGCGCTCAGGAGTGGACTTAATTAAAAAGTGACTGAGCTGGACAGCTGTTCATCCCAATGACTCGTTCTGTCTATGGCTGTTTGTCTTGTGGTTAAAAACAAAGGAAACATCGAGTCGTAAATTACCAGGAGTGTCAATTTGATACTTTAGGCTCTCCCAGGCTTATACAAACAGAGGCTGGCTTCTGTACGTTCACAAAAACACAAAAGCAAACTCACAAACACCACCACATCCCTGACAGAATATTTTACAATCCACATTTCACACTTTGTATTTTATTTGGCATACAGTCGGTGGTGTCCATTCCCTGCAGTCAATATTTAAATGCTTTCCATTGGTCACATTCTCCAAGCTCTTAAATTGGATCTCAGTGAGAACCCTTGTAGGACATCTTTGCCCTGTGGCTCCATGGGTAGTTCCTAGTGACTGTGACCAGAGAGGACAAGGTGAAGCGAGAGGGTCGACTCTGTCCGCACAGATTAAGCAGACTTGGTCTGCTTAACGATTATAGTGTTAAGCAGACCAAGTGAGGAGTTTTTGTATGGGGGCAATGAGAGAGTGTCGAATTTGGTAAAGATAAAAGTGAATTGCTATTTTGATAGGTGAGGCTTATTTGAGCAAACAGAAGTTTCATAATGCTTACGTTTTCTACGAGTATATTGATATGTTTTCTACAAAAAAAAAATGGCTAGCTAGAACATTCCCACCTGATCTTCGCCTTTGCGGACATGCATTTCCATTAGTAGAGCGGTCAGTCGACCATATTGTCAATATAATAGATCATCTTTGCTGTGACCTGCTCCGGGTCCTCTCTGACTGTGGGAGTTATGATCAGGCACCTGGTGAGACACCCAATTGTGATTGCAATTAAAATTCTTAACACAGCATATTTTCTGTAATAGGCAACTATACCAGACAATGTCAATCAGCAGGCCAACTTTTAGTTTTCCAATTTAAAATGCTCATTACGTATCCACAGCATCCATCAGTACTTGTACCCTAATTATCCACAGCATGTTTTCCTGACTGATTGCACTCTGCAGTATGTTGTCCTAAACACTGAAAATAACCTCTAATGGTAATAATGATTGTAAAAACATTTATTTGGAGGATAGATCAGCTTAAATAATGCCGATAGACTGTGGCTTCCATCAATGTAATTGTCTGCATCATTTCCAATCCCCCATATCATTTTTTGTAAATATATATATATAATTAATATATTTTTAAAATAGATTTTCCTTTATTATTTTCCCCTAACCCTACCACCCCTTCCCTAATTGGAGTAAACTAATGGACAACAACATTTAGACTTCTACTTCCAGCTTATACAAACTATACACATTTTAGGGACACAGTATATTTTACAATAGTTCTCTTTTGTTTGTTTTTAGTCTCATCCTTCAGCTTCAAACAACCCCTCCCATCTATCTCTGAACACCATCCAGTTTTGATTTCTATTTGCCATATATTTCTCAACTGTGCTGTGATATTTCACAAAAGTTCTGAACCTTTCTATTCTCATAGTTTCTAAAGATTGTAAATTAAAGATACATTTTTTTGCTAAGAGTATTATTATATTATTGATCGATTGACTACGATTTTTAAAATCACCCAGTGACCTATCTGCTGAGTTAGCTCCAGGTAAACGGTACAATTCCTTAGCCATTCCTGAACCTATGACCAAAAACAAGCTACATATGGACAATACCGAAACAAATGATCTAATGATTCTGTCTCTTTGCAGCAAAATCTGCAGAGCTGGGATGGTTGTATCCCCCATATATATAATATTCTATTGGTTGCAATAATTTTTTATAGTAATTTAAGTGGAAAAACTAAGTTTAAATAACCTCTAATAATTGAATGTGAATAACAAGATTTATTTGAATTCAGGACAATTAACACATATAAAAAAAAAATCTTCCATCCCCTGTAAAATGACCTGCTCTCTTCCCTTCTCCTATCTCTCTCTTCTCCGATTCTGTACTGCATCCAATCTTTTTATCCTGACCTACGCCCCCCTCTTGTCCTTTGTGTGTGACTCTATGCTCCTGGTTAGGGGATTCTGATCCGGCTGGATTACTGTAGGACAGCCATATTTAAAAAGTCGGATCCGGACCCAGAACAGGGTCAATACAGACCACAGGTCCAGACTATAAAAACAAAATATTTATATTTATTTATTATGAATTCAGTCGGAATTCAACTCCTGGTATCATATGAACACACATAAAACACAGAAAATGTGTAGAATTGCCAGAAAAGGGCTTTAAAACTGCTACATTTTGCATTCCTTCCATGGCAACAGTGTAGAATTGCAGGAAATGAGTTTAAAAACGGCCTATTTTTTCTCTGACAACAAGATGGATGTGAACAGTTCGGGTTTGAAAGGGTTGCGCAGGTGGGGGTTTGTCACTACGCCGATAAATAACAATATCCATCTGGACCTTTGCCACCGAGGAAATGTCTCTGACCAGACCTTTTCAAATAGTAGTTGTGTACCCCTGCTGTAGGCAGTAAATCTCTGCCTCTGTAGCTCTGTACTGACAGATGACAGCTTTCCATTGGCCAGAACAACGTGGGTTGTGTGTCGTGTGTGTGTGGTGTGTGATGAGAAAAAAAAAGTTTAGTAGGTTAACAGTGTCTTGCATCATGCCAATGTGCTAAATGCTATATGGTCAGATCACACACACAAGGTTGTTGCCGCTCAACCAGAATAGTAACATGCAAAGCACACACGTGCAGGGGTTGGAACCGGTTCAGGGAACAGAACCGAAAACAATTACATTTTTCAAGGAACAGAACCAGAAACAAGAACAAAAGTGATCTATACTGTTCAGGAACAAAACTTATTTTAAAAGCATTATTTTACGTTCTGGGCATTTTTTTCCCAGTCCCACAAAAAAACTAAACAAAGCACCTACAGCTACAGACGTTACAAGCGTGAGTCAGAACTTATGGAGAGAGATTTTTAATTTGAGAACAATGGATTAACTTTTTCAACGCTAATTAAGGATATTATAGTTATCACATTTCACAATTGATTTATTAACTACAAAAAGGTAATTCTGGTGCACACACAAGCTTGTTAGCTAGCTCTGTTCTAGCTCTTGAAAACTCTAGGCGGCTATCTCTCGTCCAATGTTAGTTAAACCAACTCTCTGAAGTTCAAAGACATTCAAAGTTCTTTCATAGAAGCTGCTCCACCGTAGGTATAATTAAAGTTCTGTGGGCCTAATTCAAATAATGCATGTCATAACAACAAGATGCTGTTACGTTGGAATAACTGAGGATTCAATTGCGAGTGAAAGTTTAACATTTATTAAAGCAAAAGTGAGAGTAGTAGAACAGGGTCAGATGAGGAAGTAGTATATCGAAAAGTCTGAGCCTTGGCAGCGCAGGGACTGAATTGGCAACCCAGATCCTCCGTGACGGTGAGTGAAGCGAGAGGAAATCCAATCTCCGCAGAACCAGGAAGTACCCGGCGTCGAACCCTCCTCAGGACAGACAGCAGAGCGATCGTAAAATCCAAACCGAAACCGAAACCACAGGAGGCACAAGACCCAGCCAGGAGAACGAACTAGCACACAGGAACAAACCCAACGAACTGACAAACACAAGACGAATGACAATGAGTATAAATAGACACAGATGAGTGGCAGCTGGCGCTGATAATGAGCTGAGTGGTGATCAGCGGCCACACCCACACACATACACACAGAGCGAGCCGGTGAATTCATGAACCGTGACAGTACCCCCCCCCATAGGAGCGTCTCCTGGCACTCCCAGAAGAACTTACCCGTTGATTGTAATCATCAATAAGGGAGTGATCCAGAATGTCTCTAGCAGGAACCCAACTTCTCTCCTCCAGACCGTAACCTTCCCAGTCCACCAAGTACTGAAATCCGCGTCCCCTCCGTCTCGAGTCCAGAATGCGATTGACCGTATATGTAGGTTCCCCATCTACGAGTCGCGGCGGGGACCGGGCTGGCGGATTAATATGTGAATGAAACACGGGCTTTAATTTGGATACATGAAAAGCGGGGTGAATTCTCCTGTACGCCGGAGGGAGTTTGAGGCGGACTGCCACCGGACTAAGGACTTTGGTGACCCTTTGGGCCGATAAATTTGGGAGCTAACTTGTTACTAACAGAGCGGAGAGGAATATTCTTGGTTGAAAGCCACACTCTTTGACCTACGACGTAAACGGGAGGCTTCAGCCGGTGGCGATCGGCTTTAGCCTTGGTGCACGCCCCCACCCAGAGGAGAGTCTCACAGGCTCTGATCCACGTGCGGTGGCACCTCTGGACAAAGGCGTGAGCGGAGGAGACCGCGACTTCAGATTCTAGGCTCGGGAAAATAGGTGGCTGGTAACCTAAACTACATTCAAACGGAGTGAGGCCCGTGGATGACACTGGTAACGAGTTATGAGCGTACTCGACCACTGAGAGTTGCTGACTCCAGGATGAAGGATTCTGGGATACCAAACACCGCAACACTCTCTCTAAGTCTTGGTTGGCTCTTTCTGTTTGACCATTGCTTTGGGGATGAAACCCCGAAGATAGACTGACAGTAGCACCCAGTAGTTTACAAAACTCTCGCCAGAATTTGGACACAAATTGGGGCCCCCTGTCGGAGACCACGTCCATCGGGAGGCCATGTAAACGAAAGACGTGATCCACGACCGCTACCGCTGTCTCCTTGGCAGAAGGTAATTTAGGCAAGGGAATGAAATGAACCGCCTTCGAGAACCGGTCCACAACAGTCAAAACGACTGTCTTGCCCTGAGAGGATGGGAGAGCAGTGATAAAATCTAGCACTATATGGGACCAAGGTCTCGAAGGGACAGACAGCGGTTGGAGTAACCCATCTGGGGGTCGATTGGAAGTCTTGCCAGTAGCACAACTCGAACAGGCCAAAACATAACTCTGAATGTCCTGGGCCATAGCTGGCCACCAGAATCGTTGCTTAACCAAAAAACTAGTACGGTTCACTCCTGGATGACAAGCTACTTTGGAACAGTGACCCCAACGAATGACGTCGGACCGCAGTCCCTCCGGCACGAATAACCGACTCGGTGGGCAACCGGGCGGAGGTGTTACCCCTTCTAAGGCCGATTTGACCCTTGACTCGACCTCCCATGTGAGTGTGGAAACAATGAGTCTCTCAGGTAAAATGCACTCGGGAGTAGACGGGCGTTCGGAGCGGTCAAAAACGCGAGACAAAGCATCGGGTTTGATGTTTTTAGAACCCGGGTGGTACGAGAGGGAAAAATCAAAACGTCCGAAAAAAAAGAGCCCACCGAGCCTGCCTGGAGTTGAGTCTTTTTGGCGGATCTGATATAGTCCAAGTTCTTGTGGTCGGTCCAGACGATAAAAGGTACCCCCGACCCTTCTAACCAATGACGCCATTCCTCCAACGCTAGTTTGACTGCCAACAACTCTCTGTTACCAATATCATAGTTACGTTCGGCAGGTGATAAACGATGGGACAAAAATGCGCAAGGATGCATCTTGTCGTCCGAGGAAGAGCGCTGGGAAAGAACCGCACCTACCCCCACCTCTGATGCATCGACCTCCACCACGAACTGACGTGATGGATCAGGGGCTATGAGAATGGGGCCCGAAACAAAGCGGCCTTTAAGGTTGGAAAATGCAGTTTCGGCTGCACCGGACCACCTGAGCGTTGTTCTGGGGGAGGTCAAGGCAGTCAGAGGAGCGGCTAGCTGGCTGAAATTGCGAATAAACCGTTGGTAAAAATTGGCGAATCCCAGAAACCTCTGCAGGGCCTTACGGGAATCTGGACTTGGCCAATCCACCACAGCCTTAACCTTGTCGGGATCCATGCGCATTCCCTCGGACGAGATGATGTACCCTAGGAAAGGAACAGACTGTGCATGAAATTCGCATTTCTCCGCCTTGACAAAAAGCCCATTCTCTAGTAACCTCTGGAGCACTCGTCTAACATGCTGAACGTGTTGCTGGAGAGAGGATGAAAAGATCAGTATGTCATCTAGATAGACATAAATAAACTGATCCACCATGTCTCTCAGCACGTCATTGATGAGTGCCTGGAAAACCGCAGGGGAGTTAGACAGCCCGAAAGGCATGACCAAATATTCTAAATGGCCCCTGGGGGTATTAAACGCGGTCTTCCACTCATCCCCCTCCTGTATGCGAAATAAATGATAAGCATTGCGGTAAATCCAATTTTGTGAAGACGGATGATCCCTGTAACCTCTCGAAGGCCGAAGACATCAACGGCAAAGGATAAGTATTCTTTACCGTGATGTTGTTCAGCCCTTGGTAATCAATACAAGGTCGCAGAGACCCATCCTTCTTCCCCACAAAAAAGAACCCCGCCCCCGCTGGAGAAGAGGAATGGCGGATGAACCCGGTTACTAGAGAATCCAAAATGTATTTCTCCATGGCCTCCCTTTCTGGAGCAGAAAGTGAGTATAACTTGCCCTTAGGCGGAGACGTACCTGGCAGTAACTCTATAGCACAGTCGTAGGGACAGTGTGGAGGCAGAGAAGCAGCACGAGACTTACTGAACACTTCCTTCAGGTCGAGGTACTCGGCGGGCACGTTTGACAAATTCACCGACTCCTCCTGCAACACAGAACAAGACACAGACGAACAAGCAGACACAAGACAGGACGCATAACACTCATTACTCCAGTCCGAGACTGAACTGTGGCCCCAGTCCACCCTGGGACAATGTTTCACTAGCCAGGGATGGCTGAGTACCATGGGGATGAGTGGGGAGTCCATGAGCAGAAATGAGATCTCCTCCGAGTGATTGCCAGAAGTGATGAGAGTTATGAGTTTAGTGCAAAGATGAATGTTCGGGAGTTCTTGTCCGTTGAGTGCCTTAACAGTAATCTGGCGTGTGAGAGAAATGATGGGAATGTGAAGTTGCTGGGCAAGATTCAGGTCCATAAAATTACCCTCCGCCCCTGAGTCCAATAAGGCTTGACAGTGGTGGGAGTGGGTCGCCCATTGCAGTCTTACCGGGAGGAGGGTTGAAGAAGAGGGCTTATCCACAGAGAGCCCGCCCGATAGTAGCCTCTTACTTACTATCGGGCTTGATCTTTTACCGGACAGTCGTTCAGAAAATGTCCTGTGCCTCCACAATACAAACACAGTCCTCTGGTTCTCCGTTGTTGCCTCTCCTCCCGGGAAAGCCAAACTACTCCCACCTGCATGGACTCGTGATGGAAGACGGGACTGGCCGTATCGCTGCTGGGGGACGAGTGACCCTCGAACCTCGCGGGAACCGGGGTCTGGTGTGTTCGTTGTTCCCGCCGGTTTAAGCGAGCGTCGACCCGTAAAGCCAACTCAATGAGCCCGTCCAGGTTCCTGGGCAGGTCCAGCGCGTAAATCTCCCTCTGTATACGGTCAGCCAGCCCATGCAGGAACATGTCCCACTGCGCCTCTTTGTTCCATTGGCACTCTGCTGCTAGAGTCCTAAATTCGATAGAATAGTCCGACACCGGTCTATTCCCTTGACGAAGATCCTCGAGTATGCGGTCTGCCTCGCGTCCCGTCACAGCACGGTCGAAGACCCTCCTCAGTTCTTCTGATAGTGCCTGGAACGAGGTGCAGCATTGGTGATGGTTCTCCCACACCGTCGTTCCCCACTGAGCCGCGCGTCCTGTCATCAAAGTTAGCACAAAAGCCACCTTGGATTGTTCTGAGGCGAACGTCTGTGGCTGGAGCGAGAAGAACAAGGAGCACTTGTTGATAAAAGGTCTGCAAAAATTGGGCTCACTAGAATATGCCTCCGGGGTAGGCATACGCGGCTCAGGTTGGTGGTAAGGTGGTGTAGGAGTAGGGGGAACAGGCAGTGGGGGTGGCGCAGTGGGAACGCTTAGACTTTGGAGCTGTTGGGTGAGCTCGGACACCTGCGCTACCAAGGCTTGCACCGCACGACCTGTAGCCGTCATCAGAAATTCTGTCAAATCCGGTGCACTCGCTGAATCCATGTTGGTCAGTTCGTTCTGTTACGTTGGAATAACTGAGGATTCAATTGCGAGTGAAAGTTTAACATTTATTAAAGCAAAAGTGAGAGTAGTAGAACAGGGTCAGATGAGGAAGTAGTATAATGAAAAGTCTGAGCCTTGGCAGCGTAGGGACTGAATGGGCAACCCAGATCCTCCGTGACGGTGAGTGAAGCGAGAGGAAATCCAATCTCCGCAGAACCAGGAAGTACCCGGCGTCGAACCCTCCTCAGGACAGACAGCAGAGCGATCGTAAAATCCAAACCGAAACCGAAACCACAGGAGGCACAAGACCCAGCCAGGAGAACGAACTAGCACACAGGAACAAACCCAACGAACTGACAAACACAAGACGAATGACAATGAGTATAAATAGACACAGATGATGAGTGGCAGCTGGCGATGATAATGAGCTGAGTGGTGATCAGCGGCCACACCCACACGCACACACATACACACAGAGCGAGCCGGTGAATTCATGAACCGTGACAGACGCCCACTTGTCTGCCCAATACATGTGCATTGCTTGCCCGCACCATAGCAAGCTGCTCTATCCATTGGTGAAGTAATTTCATGTTGAGCTAAATGTAAAAATAGTATATATTTCAAAGGTTTAAAAAGGAACAGAAAGGAACGATATAAATCATTAAAAAAGAAATTCCGAAGCGGTTCAGAACTTTATTTTGCTGGTCAGAACAGTGGAACGAAACTAAAAAAATAATGGTTCTGTTCAGAATTAAACGATTGGAAAATAATTTTGGTTCCAACCCCTGCACACGTGTAAATCAAAATCAGAGTAACACATTTGTTCTGAACCTCAGCCCATCCCATGATCCCCCTGCCTGTCTTCCAGGAACCCAATTCCAGGTAGAGAGTCAGCACCTTAAAGGAAAACTCCACCAAAAAACGGTATTTTGATATTTGTTTAATTTGTCCATTGTTGATATAGTCCTAAAATGTTTTGCATGTCAGCAATCAGTTGTGACAAGTTAGGGGTGATATACAGAAGATAGCCCTATTTGGTAAAGACCAAGTCCATATTATGGCAAGAACCGCTCAAATAAGCAAAGACAAATGACAGTCCCTCATTACTTTAAGACGTGAAGGTCAGTCAATCCGGAAAATTTATTCAAGTGCAGTCGCAAAAACCATCAAGCGCTATGATGAAACTGGCTCTCATGAGGACTGCCACAGGAAAGGAAGACCCACTGCTGCAGAGGATAAGTTCATTAGAGTTACCAGCCTCAGAAATTTCAGCCCAAATAAATGCTTCACAAAGTTCAAGTAACAGACACATCTCAACCACAACTGTTCAGAGGAGACTGCGTGAATCAGGCCTTCATGGCTGAATTGCAAAGAGACTTCCTTGGGCCAAGAAACACGAGCAATGGACATTAGACCGGTGGAAATCTGTCTTTTCGTCTAATGAGTCCAAATTTGAGATTTTGGTTCCAACCGCTGTGTCTTTGTGAGATGCAGAGTAGGTGAACGGATGATCTCCGCATGTGTGGTTCCCACCGTGAAGCAAGTGTGATGGTGTGGGGGTGCTTTGCTGGTGACACTTAGTGGGTTTGCGCTTAGTGGGACTATCATTTGTTTTTAAACAGGACAATGACCCAACACACCTCCAGGCTGTGTAAGGGCTAGTTGACCAAGAAGGAGAGTCATGGAGTGCTGCGTCAGATGACCTGACCCGACCTCAATCTAATTGAGATGGTTTGGGATGAGTTCGAAGGAAAAGCAGTGAAGGAAAAGCAGCCAACAAGTGCTCAGCATATGTGGGAACTCCTTCAAGACTGTTGGAAAAGCATTCCTCATGAAGCTAGTCATCAAGGCAAACTTTGAAGAATCTAAATTATAAAATATGTTTGTATTTGTTTAACACTGTTTTGGTTGCTACATGATTCCATATGTGTTATTTCATAGTTTTGATGTCTTCACTATTATTCTACATTGTAGAAAATAGTAAAAATAAAGAAAATCCCTTGAATGAGTAGGTGTGTCCAAACCTTTGACTGGTACTGTATAACTAAACAAAATATATCACTTGGCTGTATTTCTGTATTTTGAAAGTTATATATCTTGAAAACTTGATTGCTGACATGAAAAACATTTTGAGACTATATCAACAATGGACTAATGAAACGAATACCAAAATAACGTTTTAAGGTGGAATATTGCCTTTAACTGATAGGCTAGTTGAAGGTCAATGCCACAGCCAGCCAGCAGGGATGTCACCAGGACCTGGCTTTCAAGGGCTTTAGCTTTAGCCCCGAATGATTTTGGGTCACCCCCGAATATTTAGCGCTGCTGGGATGGTGTAAAACAAAATGATCATCTGAATATGCCGCTTAGTTCATAGAGCTGTGGTTACTTGAAACTCCTGAAGTCATCAACACTTTATGATCAGCGGTATTGTGCTGCTGTTGCGCAGCGGAGCGATGCGTCGTCACTTCTCAGTATGGTGCTGAGTCTCACACGATCAGTTAATGATTAATTCGTTCTCTAGATAACAAAGCGAATATAGAAGCATATATGATGTTAGACTACTGTTAGAACAAAAACACCAAGTAATTTCTTATGACATTTTAGGATGATTGTGCTGAAATGTTAAAAAAAAAAGCAAAAGCGCGCCATAGACTAAATATGCTTTGATTGAAACAAAATACAGGTGGCTCTGATTAACTCCATCTGCTCTAAAATGTGATTAAACATTAGCTAGACTACTTAAATCATTTAACAAGATCGAAATGCATATTTCCAAATGGATTGGGATCAAATGGTTGTCATGCAGGTGGTTGGCATGCAAATGACTAGCATGCAGATCCAGTAAAACGTGAATAATATTAAATCACGTTTGACAATGATGATGGCCTAATTTATAATAAGGTAGGCCTAATTTATAATGAGGTACACCTAATTTTTGGTTTTAGAAAGATTTTTTTTTTTACATTTTCTTTGAGCCACTAGGCCTATGTGTAGGCATATGCAATCGTGCAATTTGGATGGGGCACTGTATGTAGGCCTATATTCTAAAAGTATGTTATACAAACGGCCTACATGTTGGTAGTCTACCAACTTTAAATTAGAAAATATTATCCAACAATAATTTAAAAAATTGTGTTCCGGCAAAATATATCACTACACCACTGGTTTGACTATAATAAATGTAACACCAAGGCGCTGCTTCGATCCAAGCATGGTACCTTGTCTTTTTGTTTTCATTGAATCTCAGTTTGGATATTAGATTACAATTAGGCTGGGAAATGTTACCTAAATTGGGTAAACATGACAAAATACGTGATTAGATCGAAACACTTGTTCATTGACTTAATGGAATTATTCTACAGGCTACTGGCTGATATATTACTTTAAATATTATTGTAACTTTAGGCCTAACTATGCAATAACCTCATATGGGATTACTGACTACAATCCATTGAATTAATAATAATAAGTGTTGATTATATGGCCTTGGGGGAGAGCACAGTACATGGAAGGGGTGCTGGAAGGGCTGCAGATAAATTTAAACACAGTTGCCAAATTATATAATTAGCCTACTGTTGTCTGTACAGAAATTAATTCAATCATTGAAAATACTATACCAGATAGCATAATTTAGCCACATAGGATCAGTAGCTTCTTTAAAAAAATCGTTGTCGATTGTTTTTTGTCACATCAGGAGCACATAGGCCATGGCTACAGTCGGAAACTCCACTGATTGTTGAGTTGTAGCTGTCGATGTGGCTGTCAATGAACAGTAGGTAGTAGCTAAAAGGCCTTTCGCAATATAAATACAAAGATGAGTGAGTGCCACTGGAAAGTTGGTGGGCTATAATTCCAACTCATAGCGAATCCACTATGAGTTGAGCCCTGCATGTTATGAACCTCCGGTGATGCCCCTGCCAGCCAGCACACACACATAGAATATGCATAATACACACATGGATACCGGTACACACTAGTTGCCCAAGTTAATTACTGTGTTATTACACCACCATGGCTTGTCCTTGCTTTTCCTCAATAGAATACTTATTTACAATGGCATGCTAGTACTTGGCACATGGTGAATGAGTTTGTATACTGTTAGAAAAAATTGTTCCAATGGGTTTAAGCTGTCCCCATAGGTGAACCGGTTTTAGTTCCAGGTATAACCCTTTTGGGTGTCATGTATAACCCAAAAAGGGTTCTACCATGAACCAACAAGTGTTATTTAAAGGGTTCTCCTATTGGGACAGTCGAATAACCCTTTTATAGATATTATATTTTTTTCTAGGTGTATAGGCAGAGAGAAATCTGATAAGAAACTCAGATCAAAGTTCTTAAGTTGAACATTAGTTTTTCTAGTTGATTTGATCTGGGGAATATGCACGATCCCAATACGACCAAATGGCACTCCGTGTGAGCAACAGCCTATTTCCATTGGTAGGTGATATTACCTTCAGTGCGCACTTCTCCCCCGTCTTCTTATTTGTGCATTCCAGAACCTTCCCATTGATCCCTAACCCAAGGACCTGACTAGATATCTTATAATCGTCTGTCACCGCGTTACGTTTTATCTCCAATTTGGGTAACACGGGCAAGGGGAAGTGCGTAGAATCCGTGTCCGGTGCCGTACGCACTGCGCTGTCAGTGGGGGCTGGCTGGGTTGGAGGTTCTGATGGGAAGTCTGGTTCTGGCTCTTCTTTCTTCAGTTCCAAAGGTTTCTCCTTACCAATACCATTTTGTAGCATGGTCCCACAGACGCTGTGTCTCTGTGAGTGGTCACCCAGGAAGAAAAAAACGTTCGCAAGTGAAATGGCGCTTGTCCGTAATTTACACCAAGCAGAAATGACTCCCAGACACGGCAAAGGGCGCGCATTCGGTAGTCACTTTCTGTTGGCCAGTTCCTGTGTGCCTTGGGATGTTTAAAACAATAGTCTCACTATTAAAAAAGTTTGATACTAAAAGTTTTCTAGAATTGAAAAATGAAATGGAAAAATATTGATATTCTTCAACCAATTATTAAATTCAAGTTAAATTCAATAATCCTGTATATCCACGCTGTAACGTTTTTTCACAAAAACATGTCCACATCTGAGTAGGCCATAGTAGAATGACTTCGGTTAAACTGGCCTCGTCACTTTCCAACGTCCTTTCGTTACATTCACATGGGCTACTGACTGAGGAGCTTGCGTAAGCATTACCCTCTACTCAAGTCAAATTTCTCTAGCGGCTGTCTTTTAAAGGAGCAGTACAGTTGACAAATAACTAGTAGTCAGGGTAGGATTGAGTTGAATGGAATCAAATAAAAATGTTTCTCATGAAGACTAACAACAAGTAGGCTAGTTTCTATGCAATACATTCTATACTCAGATGTCAGATTACTGTATATGTTAGATTACGTGTTTAAAATGACTGCCAGTGTTAGCTAAGCAGGTGATGCCTGCTTCAGTTTTCAAGGATATCCATCCCTCTATATACACTACATGACCAAAAGTATGTGGACACACATTCAAATGAGTGGATTCGGCTATTTCAGCCACACCCATTGCTGGAAGGTGTATAAATCAAGCACACAGCCATGCAATTTCCATATACAAACATTGGCAGTAGAATGGCTTTACTGAAGAGCTCAGTGACTTTCAACGTGGCACCGTCAGGCACCGTCAGTTAGCCAAATTTCTGCCCTGCTAGAGCTGCCCCGGTCAACTGCAAGTGCTGTTATTGTGAAGTGGAAATGTCTAGGAGCAACAACGGCTCAGCAGGAAAGTGGTAGGCCACACAAGCTAATCTGGAGATGAAAGAAACGCATACCTGTTAAAGCGAGTTGCTGGCTAGCAGAGTAGAAGACTTGAAAAATAAAAGGAGAGCCATACACTAGGAGCTCAGATGCAATAATTGAATAACCTAATATCCAACATTTCGACAGACAAGCTGTCTTCATCAGCTCACAAGCTCACAGAACGGGACCGCCGAGTGCTGAAGCACATAGCATGTAAACATTGTCTGTCCTCGGTTGCAACACTCACTACCGAGTTCCAAACTGCCTCTGGAAGCAACGACAGCACAAGAACTGTTTGTCTGTACCTTCAGGAAATGGGTTTCCCTGGCCAACCAGCCGCACACAAGCCTAAGAGCACCATGCGCAATGCCAAGCATGGGCGTGAGTGACGTATCATGCTTCACCATCTGGCAGTCCAACGGATGAATCTGGGTTTGGCTGATGCCAGGAGAACGCTACCTGCCCGAATGCATAGTGCCAACTGTAAAGTTTGGTGGAGTAGGAATAATGGTCTGGGGCTGATTTTCATGGTTGGGGCTAGGCCCACAGTTCCAGTGAAGGGACATCTTAATGCTACACCATACAATGACATTCTAGACCACAGGACCCTAAGACCTGCAATTTGACATGATTCGGGCTTCGAACCCTGGTATCATATAAACACACACAAGACATGGAATGCATAGAATTGAAGGAAATGAGCTTTAAAACAGCAAAAAATATCTCTACCAACAAGAGGGGTGTGAACAGTTTGGGGACGCATGGGTTGGGAGCTGAGGGTTTGTTACTACGTCGCCACCTCGTAAATTTGTGTGACCGGACCTTCTCAAATAGTACTTCAGTACCCCTGTTCTAGATGATTATGTGCTTCCAACTTTGTGGCAACAGTTTGGGGAAGGCCCTTTCCTGTTTCAGCATGACAATGCCCCCGTGCACAAAGTGAGGTCCATACAGAAATAGTTGTTGAGATCGGTGTGGAAGAACTTGACTGGCCTGCACAGAGCCCTGACCTCAAACCCATCGAACATCTTTCGGATGAATTGGAACGCCGACTGCGAGCCAGCCTTAAGCGTCCAACATCACTGCCCGACCTCACTAATGCTCTTGTGGCTGAATGGAAGATAGTCCCCGCAGCAATGTCCGCAGCAATGTTCCAACATTTAGTGGAAAGCCTTTCCAGAAGAATGGAGGCTGTTATAGCAGCAAAGGGGGGACCAACTCTATATTAATGCCCATGATTTTGGAACGAGATGTTCGACAAGCAGGTGTCCACCTATTTTGATCATGTAGTGTTCCTGTGAGTACCTTGGCCTGCCACATGTCAGGTACTTTTTTGATGAACCTGTTGGCCATAAGCGCCAGTTCTGATGACCTCACCACTAAGCACTTTAGAACCTTCACTATATCACTGAGGCTCTGGGACACGACCGCTAACAACCGGTTATGCTTGAGAGAGAGAAGGGTGGGTGGATGAGAATTAGAGAGAGATACTAAAGAGAATGGTGAATATGGGGCAGCAGGTAGCCTAGCGGTTAGGACTTTGAGCCAGTAACCGAAGCGTTGCTCGTTTGAATACCCGAGCCGAAAAGCTAAAATTTGTTCCAGTGTGCCCTTGAGCAAGGCACTTAACCCCAATTTGTTCCAGGGGTGCCGTACTACTATGGCTGACCCTGTAAAACAACACATTTCACTACACCTATCATGAGAAAAAAATATACAGTGAAAAAAAAAAAGTATTTGATCCCCTGCTGATTTTGTACATTTGCCCACTGACAAAGAAATGATCAGTCTATAATTTTAATGGTAGGTTTATTTGAACAGGGAGAGACAGAATAACAACAAAAAAATCCAGAAAAACGCATGTGAACATTTTTATAAATTGATTTGCATTTTAATGAGGGAAATAAGTATTTGACCCCCTCTCAATCAGAAAGATTTCTGGCTCTCAGGTGTCTTTTATACAGGTAACGAGCTGAGATTAGGAGCACACTCTTAAAGGGAGTGCTCCTAATCTCAGTTTGTTACCTGTATAAAAGACACATGTCCACAGAAGCAATCAATCAATCAGATTCCAAACTCTCCACCATGGCCAAGACCTAAGAGCACTCCAAGGATGTCAGGGACAAGATTGTAGACCTACACAAGGCTGGAATGAGCTACAAGACCATCGCCAAGCAGCTTGGTGAGAAGGTGACAACAGTTGGTGTGATTATTCGCAAATGGAAGAAACACAAAAGAACTGTCAATCTCCCTCGACCTGGGGCTCCATGCAAGATCTCACCACGTGGAGTTGCAATGATCATGAGAACGGTGAGGAATCAGCCCAGAACTACACGGGAGGATCTTGTCAATGATCTCAAGGCAGCTGGGACCATAGTCACCAAGAAAACAATTGGTAACACCCTACGCCGTGAAGGACTGAAATCCTGCAGCGCCTGCAAGGTCCCCCTGCTCAAGAAAGCACATATACATGCCCGTTTGAAGTTTGCCAATGAACATCTGAATGATTCAGAGGACAACTGGGTGAAAGTGTTGTGGTCAGATGAGACCAAAATGGAGCTCTTTGGTATCAACTCAACTCGCCGTGTTTGGAAGAGGAGGAATGCTGCCTATGACCCCAAGAACACCATCCCCACTGTCAAACATGGAGGTGGAAACATTATGCTTTGGGGGGGGGTTCTGCTAAGGGGACAGGACAACTTCACCGCATCAAAGGGACGATGGACGGGGCCATGTACCATCAAATCTTGGGTGAGAACCTCCTTCCCTCAGCCAGGGCATTGAAAAAGGGTCGTGGATGGGTATTCCAGCATGACAATGACCCAAAACACACGACCAAGGCAACAAAGGAGTGGCTCAAGAAGAAGCACATTAAGGTCCTGGAGTGGCCTAGGCAGTCTCCAGACCTTAATCCCATAGAAAATCTGTTGAGGGAGCTGAAGTTTCAAGTTGCCAAACGTCAGCCTCAAAACCTTAATGACTTGGACAAAATCTGGGACAAAATCCCTCCTGAGATGTGTGCAAACCTGGTGGCCAACTACAAGAAAGGGTTTTGCCACCAAGTACTAAGTCATGTTTTGCAGAGGGGTCAAATACTTATTTCCCTCATTAAAATGCAAATCAATGTATACAATTTTTCACATGCGTTTTTCTGGATTTTTTTGTTTTTATTCTGTCTCACTGTTCAAATAAACCTTGTTCAAATATTTTTCATTGAGCACACACAAGACTGGTGTAAAGGTATAAAAGACACGTCTATAATTCTTATCTAAACATAAAAGAGCAGACAGAAACAGCAAGGCCCAAAGTAACTAATACAAAATAAGACAAAGAGAACAAGGACAGGTAGAAAGAAAGAGGGTAGATGTCACCCTCCGCCCCATCACCCCCTATCATCCCCCATTCCCCCTATTATCCCCATTCCCCCTATTATCCCCCCATTCCCTCAACTGCTCGGGTGCCGGGCAAGCACACGCTGTCCTAAGGTATATTAAAATATTACAATTGAGAGTGCGTTAAAATGTACAAATTCACAGCGCCGACTGGTCCAAGTAAGAGAGGAGAGGCTGCCAGATTTTATCAAATGTTGTTAATTTATTGTTCAGAATATATCTTATTCTTTCTAAGTAGACAGTGTTTGCCAATTCGCTGAGCCATAATTTGGTAGAGGGAGCTTCCCTCCTTTTCCAAAACAACAAGATTATTTTTTTTGCCGAAATGAGACTGTAAGAGATTAGTTGTTTTTGGGGGTTGGTTAATCCGTTTAGGGAATCGGACACTCCCAGGATTATCAGAAGCGGGTCTGGGTCAATTGAAGTCTCCAGAACTTCAGAGAGGATCCTAAAAATTCCACACCAATAGCCATACAAGTTAGGGCAAAGCAGTGGAGTAGTGTACCCTGCGCAGCATGGCACTTATAGCACATAGGGGATGTGTCAGGAAATATCCTATGCAGCTTAGTTTTGGAATAGTGTAATCTGTGTAATACCTTGAATTGTATGAGACGATGTCTGGAGTTAATGGAGCAGGTGTGGATATACTCCAAGCTATCTTCCCAGTCTGCCACAGAAATGTCAGACCCTAGTTCTTCCTTCCATTTTGCCTTAATGGCATCTGTAGAAGGTGTGCTAACAGATTGAAATACGTCATATAGACGAGATATCAATTTGTCTGAGGTGGGGCATATATTTATGCATCCGTCAAACATGGAAGGTTTAGCATTCTCAAATGTCGGAAGATGTTTTCTAACATAGTCTCTAATCTGTAGGTATCTGAAGAAGTTACTTCTGGGAAGATTATAAGTTTCCCTCAGCAACTCAAAGGAGGCAAAGGTCCCTTCTATATATAGATCCCCTATGGTATTTATCCCTAGCTCTCCCCATCGCTCAAAGGTGTTATCAAGGTTAGAGGGGGCAAAGGAGGGATTCCTGGCAACAGGGAGCATGAATGATATTGGTCTAAGGTCAAAGTGGACTTTAATTTGCTTCCAGATTCGGACTGTGCTATGTATAATAGGATTGTTACTATAAAGTGACATCTCCAGTTTGACAGGCGATAAAATCACAGCGCCAATAGAGAAGGGGTGACAATCCTCACGCTCCATATTAAGCCAGCTAGACGACGGAAGTGCATCATCCAGCAGAAACGTAACAGCGCGGAGGTTAGCGGCCCAATAGTAAAATATAAAATTTGGGAGAGACAATCCTCCTTCCATCTTGGATTTACAGAGGTGTTTTTTACCTATCCTGTGTGTTTTATAATCCCAGATGAATGGATTGATAATTGAGTCCAGTTGTTTATGAAAGGACTTAGGTATAAATACTGGGATGTTTTGGAATAGGTAGAGCAGTTGTGGGAGGAAGACCATTTTTAAAAAAAAAATTTGTACAATATATTTATTGGCATTTCTTTTTTATTTACAATTTAACAATCACCAAAATATGACACAGATAATGCCCCGTTATTCCTTCCATCTACACAAGACATCATGCTACATGGGGGCACATCATACAAAACCCTTCCCTCCCCAACACAGGAACACCCCCCTCCCTCCCCCGGTATTAGCTTCACTGATTGAAAAAAAAAAAAAAAAAAAAACAGAATGACACATTCAATGCTAGAAAATAAATTATTCAACACAAAAACAAATAATAATACATTCATGAAGAAAGTAATAACGAGGCAGCTAAGGTGACGTCTCTAGAAACTGGTGAAAGTCCCCCCAGACATCAGTAAATTCAAAGGGTTTATTGCGTAAATTGTATGTTATTTTTTCAGATGGGATATAGGAAGATAGTTCTTTTAGCCACATCTGCTTGCTTGGTGGAGTAACACTCTTCCATATAATAGCTGTGCATTTATTGGCTGCAATGACTGCCAATTTAATGAATCTGGTTTTGCTACAAATATTAACTGGTAGAACAGAATCATCTCCAAGAAGAATAAGGGAAGGATCTAGTGGTATCGTCATATTAGTGACCTGTGATAAGATCTGAATAATGTCTTTCCAATAATTGCTTAGTTTAGGGCAGGACAAAAACATATGCATAAGTGTGCCCACTCCCGTTTTACACCTTGGGCAAAAAAAATTGTATTTAGAATTGATCTTGTACAGTCTCTCTGGTGTAAAGTAGACCCTATGTAAAATATTGAATTGCATCAACTTATGCCTTGTGTTAAATGAAAGAAGCTGAGCATCTAAAAAGAGCTTTCCCCATTTCTCATCCTCAAAAATGAGACCAAGGTCATCATGCCACTTCATGCACACTTTCAGAGGTTCATCGTTCCCCAACAGAGCTTGAAGACCAGAGTACATGTAGGAAATGAAACCTTTTACCCCTTTCCTTTCCAGCCACAGTTGATCTGTTATAGGTTTACTCATGGGCTGAATCCTCCCTCCCTGCTGAGTGGCAATATAATGCCTAACCTGTAGGTACTTGAAGAAATGAGTTTAAAGTATCTGAAAATGAGATGCCAGTTGTTGAAAGGATAGTAGTTCACCTTCTCTGTAGAGATTACCAAATGTTTTAATTCCTTTGTTGAACCAAGAAAATGTAATACCATCTCTCAGGGCTTTGGGTAAGATGGGGTTATTATAGAAAGGTGTTTGTTCATATATAGATTTAAGCCCTTCTGTTTGTTTACAGACTTCAATCCATATATTTAAAGTGTTTTTAATGAAAGGGTTGTTTATGAGACCTAGCAAAGCTTTAGGTGGGCTAATATAAGGTATAGATGCCAATGTAGCAGGGGTCAGACACTCCTCCTCTATCTGTCTCCAAGAGGGTGAACTTGTTGTTGTATCTTGCCATACCCACACAGCCTTTAACTGAGATGCCCAGTAATACAGCTGGAAGTCAGGTAGAGTAAGTCCTCCTTCTGAGTATGGTTTGCATAAAGTTGAGAGTTTCACTCTGGGGGGTTTCCCTTTCCACAGAAATGAAGAAACCTTCCGATTAAGTTGTTTGAAAAGAACTTTGGGAACAGGAAAGGGCAAGGTTTGAAAAAGGTACAAGAATTTTGGTAATATATTCATCTTTACACAATTGACCCGCCCAATAAGAGAAATTGGTAAATCCCGCCATCTATCCAATTCTTCCCCAACCTTTTTGAGAAGTGGAGTATAGTTCAGTTGATATGCCTTAGTAATTTCAGAAGGAATTTGCAATCCAATGTATGTCATTTTCTGTGGTTTCCAAGAAAATGGCTGGTCTAAGATTGGGTTCTGCATAGCTGCCCTGTTAAAAGGCATAATTATACTCTTCGATAGGTTTATTTTATATCCGGAAAAGGTCCCATATTCTTTCAGGATGTCAACTAATGTTCGGAGTGAAGTTTCTGGTTTAGTGAGGTAAAGCAAAATGTCATCGGCATATAGCGAGACCAGATGTTCACGCCCACCTATACGAACACCATGGATGGATGGATGAGACCTAAAAGCTTCTGCCAGTGGCTCGATGGCCAAAGAAAAAGGAGCGGACTAAGGGGACAACCCTGTCTTGTGCCACGTGATAGGGAGAACTGTGAGGAAATGTTTCCATTGGTCAGGATCTGAGCTACCGGACATTTGTACAGTAGTCTAATCAGACCAACATTCTTAGGTCCAATATTCATCCTCTGTAAAACTTCAAACAGGTAGTTCCATTCTATGCGGTCAAAAGCTTTTTCCGCATCTAATGAAGCCGCCACTACAGACTCTTGGTCATTCTCTACATAATGCATAATATTAAATAGTCTCCTGATATTATCAGGAGATGAGCGGTATTTTACAAAGCCTGTTTGGTCCATATCCACCAAGTCCGGAAGAACCCTATCCAGTCTAAGAGCTATGAGTTTCGCAAGAA
The DNA here is from genome assembly GCA_030435695.1 of Brachymystax lenok tsinlingensis. Classification (NCBI taxonomy): domain Eukaryota; kingdom Metazoa; phylum Chordata; class Actinopteri; order Salmoniformes; family Salmonidae; genus Brachymystax; species Brachymystax lenok. The sequence continues at coordinate 42,399,219 of CM059813.1, forward strand.
TAGAGATATTGGTCTATACGACCCACAAAGCAGAGGATCTTTCCCAGGTTTTAACAAAACTGTGATCAGTGCCTGTTCCAAGTGTGTCTGGGAGCTTTTCTGACTCTATGGCATAATTAAACATACTGCAAAGAGGCTCAATTAGATTGGGTAAAAAGGATCGATAGAATTCAATAGGGAATCCGTCTAACCCTGGTGATTTTCCCCCAGCAGTGTTGAAAATGGATTCCCTAATTTCCTCTGATGTAATCTCTTTCTCCAAGTGCTCTCTATCCTCATCAGTTAAAGTTTGTAAGTTGAATTCGTTCAAAAACTCATGCATTGTGGCAGGGGCATCCCCTTCAGACTTGTACAATGTTTCATAAAACTCCCTGAAGACTAGATTAATTTCCTCAGGACTGTGAACAACTGAGTTATTGGGTAGCTTAATAGAGCTAATAACTCTACTAGCATCCTCTCGTCTTATCTGCCAAGCAAGCAACTTTCCTGTTTTATCTCCATGTTCGTAGTAGTTTTGTTTTGTTCTCCTAAGAGCATTTTCCGCTTTATGGGTCGTCAGGGTGTTATATTCCAGTCGCTTTGAGTCTAATTTTTGTAGAGTTGAGTCGTCAAATGTTACACTATGTTCATTTTCCAGATCTCTAATTTCATTCTCCAACGAATCTACTTGAGCCTTATACATCTTACGAGCACCTGATCTAAAGGATATGACTTGCCCCCTCAGATATGCAAGGAGAGCTTCCCATAAAATTAGGGGGGAGGCAGAGTTGTTATTGGCACTAACAAATATGTCTATATGAGTGTTCAAAAATGTTACAAATGTGGGATTATTTAGTAAGTATGTGCCAAATCTCCATCTTCTTGATGGTGGTTGTGCTCTACTGACCGGTACTGAAGCCAGAAGGGCAGAATGATCTGATATACATCTTGGTAAGTACTTGCACCCCGTAGTTAAACTTCCCTTGGCTGCAGGAATAAGAAATAAGTCAATTCTAGAATAACTGTTATGGACAGGGGAGTAAAATGAGTATTCTTTAACCTTTTGGTTGTGAAATCTCCATAAGTCTACAAGTCCAAAGTGTCTCATTTCTGCTTTTAACATTTTAGCTGCCTGTGTGAGGTTGATACTATTAGAGGAAGATCTATCATTGGAAGGGTCCAGTACCAAGTTAAAATCCCCTGCCATTATTATCTCTGAAGATGGGCACGTTAGCTTCAAAAATATGTCTTGGTAAAATTTAGGATCATCATGGTTAGGCCCATACACATTCACAATGGTAATGGGCTCAGTGTTAAGGAAACCTTGAATGATCACAAACCTACCCCCTTTGTCTTTAATCTGAGATTGTATCTGAAAGGGGCAATGCTTATTAATGAGTATGGCCACCCCTCTTGTCCGAGACGTGAAAGATGAATAGTACACTTGACCCACCCACTCTCTCTTCAGTTTATCATGCTCAGAGTCAGTCAGGTGTGTCTCCTGAAGAAGAGCTATATCAACCTTATGCTGCTTTAGATAATTCAGAATGCGTTTGCGTTTGACTGGGCATTTAGTTTACCTAATGTTAAGTGTCATAAATGTATAGTTATTAGGTGCCGACATCTTTAAAGAAAATAAAAATTGCATCGAGTGTATACAACTTGTACAAAATGAAATGATAAAAGTATAAAGTAGTAACCGTCTCGTGAGCTAATACCCTGACCCTACCACAAACCCACCCAACCCCCTCCCCAACTGAGGAAGTTAAAGAACCCATATTCTTAGACGCTAGTCTTTAAGCTAGATGTACCTGCTATGCATATCGTCGCTCGAATTAGGTTAATTCTAAATTACATGTATATGGAATTAGAAGTACATTGACTGTTCCTTATTGCATGAAAATATTATTAGTTAAGTAACAAAATACAATTTGATTACAACAATAATGACCGGACTATTTGGCCCCACTTGAGCATGTCTCAACACACACAAAAACCTTGGGTGCTTTCACCAAGCGATGACCACAAACGCACCCCAACAGGTCAGGAAAAAAGACATCAAGCTATGATGTATAAATGAAAACCTTTACCAGACGGTAACTATCATCTCTCAAATACAAAATAGGGACAAGTAATTAAATAATCACTATCCTCCTGAGTTCACCGTCCCCCCAAAAATATTATATATACTAGCTATGATCCAACTTTACCTCACTAGTCATTATCACGCTAGCCATCTAGCCAGCCATCCAGCCAGTCGATCATATTTCGTTGCTTCCTCATGTGCTAACAGTTCACTATCCACTGTATCCAAGTTCAAAAGACAGTTCCTCGAGGTGTAGTAGACGTGAAAAAGTCAGGAAGTTCTTTCCTCATGTATGTTTCAGCCATCTTCACGGAGTCAAATGTGCGCTCACCATTCTTGGTTTTGACCCACAAAGTCGCTGGGTAGCGCAGGCCGTATGCCAAACCAGCCTGACGCAGAAGCCTCTTCAGTGGGGAGAAAGCCATCCTCCTCTTGTGTAGTGTGGGAGAAAGATCCGGAAAGATCATGATTCTGGCATCTCCGTACTTGAGCTCTCCCTTTGCTCGGGCAGCAGAGAGGATGCGAACAGTGTCCTGGTACCATAGAAATGTAATGACAAATGCCCTGGGTGCAACCTGGCCAGGCAGCCGCCTCCGTAGGGTGCGATGGGCCCTCTCGATCTCCAGTGGGTGCGCGGGAGGGGGTAGATCCAGAATTTTGGGAATCCATTCCTGTAGAAAGGAAATCGCGTCTCTTCCCTCCACGGCCTCTGGGAAACCTTGAAGTCTCAAATTCGAGCGCCTTTGGACCTTTTTGTAATAATCAAATTTCTCCTCGAGTTTAGAGATGGCGTCTTCCAACTTCTTGTATTTTTGGTCCACTTCCTCGCGGACGTCCCAGGATGGCGGCCTGGTGGTCAGCATGGTCTTTTTCTAACTTTGTCACTCCTCCCTTTGTGACTTTCTGGTCTTCGTGGAGTTTATCGACCAGCACATCAATTTTGCTGAGGCGTTCAGAAAGTGTCTCTTGGATTTTTGTTATACCCTTGTCCATCTCTATTCTGAACCATGCCGGTGCTTCTTCTGAGCTAGCATCCGCCGAGGCCGAAGAATGGCTGTCAGAGAGGGGGCGTTTTTCCATGCCTCGTCTGAGGTTTTGACATATTGGGCATATTTTGCTTTGACGATTCAGTAGATGTTTTAACTTCTAAATCACTATTAACGAACAGTTAAACCGTGTCAAAATGCCTTAAAGTTGTTTGAAAGTTCGAGGACGCTACACAGACGCGTCTTGTTAGAGCTTCGCCATTACCGGAAGTCGAGGAAGACCATTTTAATGGCATTAATTCTTCAGAGCAGAGAAATTGGGAGAGTTCTCCAGAATTGTATGTTTGCCTTGAGTTTCTGCATCAGAGGGGGGAAATTCTCCTTAAATAGTGAGGAGTATTGTTTGGTAACTACAATTCCTAGGTAGGTAAATCTTTCTAAAGATAACTTAAATGGAAGACGTTCTAACCAAGAGGTGTTTTGCAACCTTATGGGCATTAATTCGCTCTTGTTCCAATTTATTCTGTATCCCGAGAAGGTACCAAACATATTAATCACATCAAGAATAGCAGGAATACTAGTTTGGGGATCTGTTACATAGAGGAGAATGTCATATGCATATAGGGAAATCTTATTTAGAGTATCTTTAGTATTATAGCCGTGTATTGCTGCATGAGATCTGATCGCCTGAGCGAGAGGTTCAATAATTAAAGCAAAGAGCATAGGCGACAGCGCACAACCCTGCCTTGTCCCTATATAAAGGTTAAATCGGGGCGACAGTGATTGGTTAGTGAGTATTCTCGCACAGGGGTTTCTATATAAAAGCTGGATCCAATTTATGAACCCATCTCCAATATTACATTTCTGCAGGACCTTGAATAGATAGGACCACTCAACTTGGTCAAAGGCCTTTTCAGCGTCAAGAGATATAACGGCAAGGTCCACGTTGGGTATCCTCTGAGAATACATAATGTTGAAGAGGCGCCTGAGATTGAAGAATGAGTTTCTGTTAGGGATAAAGCCGGTCTGGTCCGAATGGACCAGTTTGCCCATTAAAGTGCTAAGCCTGTTAGCCAGAGTTTTTTATAAAATCTTTTGGTCTGTATTAAGGAGAGATATTGGTCTATATGACCCTACCTCTTCCGGATCTTTACCCTTCTTATGTATAACTGTAATAAACGCCTCATCCAAAGTAGGTGGGAGAGCTCCATCCTCATTGGCCTGAACCAACATTTTGTGCAGGTAGGGAGAGAGCATGTTGCTGAATGTTTTATAGAATTCACCAGGGTATCCATCTGGGCCCGGGGTCTTGCCACTCTTTAGAGATTTAATTGTTTCTCGAATTTCTCCAAGAGATATTTCCTTATTCAGGAAGTTGGAATCTTCCTGGTTCAGGGCAGGGAGATTACAGTCCTCCAGAAAGTTTTGCATAATTTAGGGGTTAGGATCCGCTTTAGATGTATATAGAGTTTTGTAAAATTGACGGAATCTGTCATTAATGTCTCTGGGGGAGAAGAGTAATTCCCCAGATGCAGATTTAACTTTGTGAATCATTCGGTCACTCTCATTTTTTCGAAGTTGTCTGGCGAGTAATTTGTGTGGTTTGTCACCAAACTCAGAATATTTTTGCTTGGCATAGAGAAAAGATTTAGTAATTTTAGCTGAAAGAATCTGATTGTATTCAAATTTTAAAGAGGTAATTTTTTTATGTTTCTCCATAGATGGATGGCTGGCATTCTCCCTATCCAGTAAGTGAATTTGTCCCTCCAATTCTACACATTTTTCTCTGTTTTGCCTACTCCTGGCAGCCTGAAAGGAGATGATACAGCCTCTCAAATAAGCCTTCAGTGTTTCCCACAATAATGCTGGGGAAGTCTCTGTGTTGTCGTTGGTCTCAAAGAAAAATGTAATTTTGTCTTTAAGATGCTCACAGAATGTTGGTTCTGTGAGGAGCTGAGGATTCATCCTCCAGACCCTCTCCTTTGGTATGATGTCACCCAATCTCAGGGAGAAAGTGAGTGGACTGTGGTCAGAGATTATAATATCATGATACCTCACATTACAGGTATAGGGGAGTAACTTTGCATCAACCAAAAAGTAGTCAATTCGGGTATAAACATTGTGAACATGAGAGTAAAAGGAGTATTCCCTACCCGTAGGGTTGGAGATTCTCCAAATATCAAATAAGTTAGAGTTTTTTATGTAGGTATTCAAGAATTCGCTTGAATAGGAGGTAGGAGTACGCCGGGTAGAAGATCTATCCAAATATTGGTCTAGCACACAGTTAAGATCCCCTCCAATGACCAAATTAGTATGGGAGATATCTGGAATCAGGGCAAGGACTCTTTTGAAAAAAGAGGGGTTATCAATGTTTGGCCCGTAGATATTTAGTAGAGTTATAGAAGTAGAGTGGATCTCTCCTGTTCCGATCACATAACGACCCTCTTTATCCGCAATTGTGGTTTTATGTAGAAAGGGAATTCCTTTCCGTACCAGAATCGCTGAGCCTCTCGTTTTGGCAGAGAGGTTAGCGTGATACACTTGCCCCCCCACCTACATTTAAGTCTGCTGTGGGAATTGTTTTTTAGATGGGTTTCTTGCAAAAATATAATATCAGACGAGAGTGCTTTCAAGTGGGCTAGGACCTTGCCTCTCTTAATTGGTTCGTTTAAACCCTTTACATTCCAGGAAGTAAACGTAAGCCCCGCCCTCCTCTCGTTTGTAGTTCCTATGGTGGCCTGCATAACATGTAACTCAATAAAAAGGTAAGAAAGCGCACCCAACCTTCACAATCAGCATATGTAGCACCTACACTCGAGCAGTATCCAACCGACCCCTCCCCCCCGGCAAGCACCCTTACTCTCCACAATGTCCTCCAACTTTCCCCAACATTTACCCTCCCCTCAACCCACCTGTAACAGGCATGCACAAATAGGAGATAAAAAAATTAAAAAATAATAAACACATTGTCTGGCCGATGCCAAAAATGCACGGCGCGACCTCAAACGAGGTAAAACCAAAATAAAATCCCAACTATACGTTCACCTCTTACTATCCTGGAACTTCTACTAACATATGAACTGAGGAGGCTCCCGCAAATAAAGTGTTCAATTAGCATCTAATAAACCAAAACAGAATAAGTTGCAACTTAAACATATTGCGCACTTAAGTGTCATCCTGGGTCAATCCCTGAGATAAGCGAGATATAGCATCACAAGAATATATTGCTAATCAAAGCCGGTCTAAACATAAACCATCAGCATGAAAGTGAAATTAACGTTAAATGAGAGCTCTGACCGCCCTCCATTGGTCGGCTCAGCGTCTTACATGTTCGGTAGCGACAATAACACTTCAGTCAGCAGCCCTTGCTGAGACAGTTTAATAAGGTTTCACCCGTTATGGCATAGTATGGATTCGAGTCCCTAATACACAGTGACAAGGCGCTCTAACCCGTACGGGGGATTGGCATATATTCCAGGATAAACTTCTCTGCATCCAAAACTGAGGAGAGCCAAATCTTCTCACCGGAAGGAGGGGTAATTCTGAGTCTTGCAGGGAAGAGCAAGGCTGGGCGAAGGTGGAGTTTGTAGAGTTTGGTCATGACCTCTCTGTAGCCGGCGCGATGCTTTGCAACATTGGTCGCATAATCCTCATAGACACGGAAGGGATGTCCTTTATGTAACAGGTTACCCCTCAATCGAGCCTCGCGCAGGATAAGATCCTTGGTCTTGAAACTGTGACAACAGATGATTACTGGGCGAGGACGTTGGCCCGGGCCAGGCACTGGGACAAGAGCGCGATGTGCACGGTCCAGCTGGGGATCCGAAGCCAAAACATCCGATCCCATTGCATCTCTCAGTAGTTTGGCGAAGAAGTCGGTGGGGCGAGAGCCAGCCTCCACCCCCTCCGCCAGACCAACAAGGCGAAGGTTATGACGTCTGGATCGGCCCTCTAGGTCGACCACCCTCACAGAGAGCCTCTGTACACTATCCTGCAAGGACGTGCATAGCTTCTCTAACTCGTCGATCCTACCAGCGTTGAATTCAGAAACCTTCTCAAGGTCCACAATACTCTGGCCCTGCTAAAGCAACCGCTCGAATGGTGCTCTCGATTTTGGAATCCAGTTCAGCAAAAGTAGCCTTAAGATCCTCAGCTATAGCAACACGTAGTTCTCCCAGAGCCCGGGTAAGTTCAGAAAGTGTCACGTTGTTGCCTGTGCCTTCCGCCATGTCTGTCTCGTTGTTTGGTGGGGAGGAGGCCTCCGGTGAGGATTTGCTGTCCTTTGGTCGCCTATTACTCGGCATGTTCACGTAGAAAGTTACAATAATGTATTAGAAACATACGTTTGTTGTAAAAAAGTGCTGTAAAGTAGGTTAAGTTAGACTGTTTCGCAAAAAAGTTGCAGGAGCCTCTCTCCAAACGTCCGTTCACTCCAACATGCTAGCTCAGCCCCCTGTTCAAATAAACCTACCATTAAAATTCTAGACTGATCATTTCTTTGTCAGTGGGCAAACGTACAAAATCAGCAGGGGATCAAATACTTTTTTCCCTCACCGTAATATAACTATAGATGAGCTCTATGATACGGAGGATTGGGATGGTAACTGGAACTGGCTTGAGGTTAATGGTGGGAGAAGAAGATGTGGCACTGACAAGATGTTAGGGACTTCAGCAGTGATTTATGACAGGGCTAGGTTACCTGATGACCTCCTGGATTAGGACTGTGTTCATGGACTCCTCATACAGGACTGGGTACTTAGTCATCACATCCTGAAACTGATAGGGGACAAGCAAGATGCACTACCAGCCCAGCCTTAATTCATTTAAACTTACAACACACAATAACTCAACACCCCCATCCCCCCCGTGGCGGGCTGGTGGGGCCGTGACCTTGTTTTGGGATATGTACCGAACTGATTAGTTAAGGTATGTTAGCATGTCAACAGAATGGTATCCTGAGCATGTCCTATGAGCTTTTGTTAACAAGAAGAATGTAACAAATGTTCTCTACTAAGCTTCAACTCAAATCTGTTGGTCTTTGCAAAGTCTAACATCTGAAACAGACTACAGTAAGAGCTATATAAGCATCAAATATAAGTAAGACAAGTTCAAAACCAGTTTCTTGCTGGGGTAGAGTTTCAGTGAGAGAGGACACACATACACACAACATAAATAAGGACTCTCTGAACCATAGAAAAAGGCATACTCTTGCTAGAGGTATTTGTTTCAGCTGATCAAATATATGTAATAAGAATGACATTTCAATGACAATAGGAACCAATTTGGAATATGTGCAGTGTGTGTCAGACAGAGGACAAGGACGTGTAAAAGCGTTACAGGGAGAGAAGAGAGATAAGTTACAGGACTGTAGACAGGCGAGAAGTGTATGAATAGGGGACAGTGGAGAATAGCTAGCACAAAAGGACCAGAATTAAAAGGGTAGGACATGAGAGTAGACAAAAGAGAAAGAAGGAGAGGTGAGATGAAAAGAGAAATACCAAAGGAAAAGCGGGAAGAAAAGAGAGAGTGTCTTCCACACCTTGTCCTGGTACTCCTCCAGGAACATCTTGAGCTGGCTGATACAGATGCACAGGTCACCGTCAATGAACTCATCTGGCATGTTCAACCCCAGTGGGCCAAACTTCCTGAGCTCAATGGCATTCCTGTTGAACAGGCAGAGACAGGAGCAGAGACTTAAGCTTTGCAGCCTGGATAGGAGAGAAGAGGAGGATCAGGGGGCAGTTAGGTGAGGTGTCTGGATATGATGTTTTCCACTTGAATTACACAATACAGTGCACAGTAAAATATGGAAGTGGGAGGAGCCAGACCTTGGTGCAGGTAGTGATGAAGTCATCATTCAGGCTCAGGGAGGTCTTCAACAGGTTAGCCTTGATGCCTCTGGGAGGCTCTATGGTCATCTTATAGCCATTCTGGAGGATGGACACTGGGAACTTGCTGCTGGGCAGGCTGGTGAGCCGCACACAAAAATCCCAGGGGGACCTGAAGAGGTGTTGGCAGGTTTAAGAGTGACAAAGGTTTCTACGTCTTGCTTTACTGAGTGTACAAAACATTATGAAATGTTTTGTACACTCATTAAAGCCATGAAATACACTACTCAGTAAAGCCATGAAATACACTACTGTTTAAAAGTTTTAGAATACCAACTCATTCAAGGGTTTTTCTTTATTTTTACTATTTTCTACATTATAGAATAACAGTGAAGACATCAAAAATATGAATTAACACATATGGAATCATGTAGTAACCAAAAAAGTGTTAAACAAATCAAAATATATTTTATATTTACAATTATTCAGCCACCCTTTGCCTTCATGACAGCTTAATTCAGCCCACTCTTGGCATTCTCTCAACCAGCTTCACCTGAAATGCTTTTCCAACAGTCTTGAAGGAGTTCCCACATATGCTGAGCACTTGTTGGAAGCTTTTCCTTTTCTCCGCGGTCTGACTCATCCAAAACCATCTCAATTTGGTTGAGGTCAGTGGATTGTGGAGGCCAGGTCATCTAATGCAGCTCTCCCTCACTCTCCTTTTTGGTAAAATAGCCCTTACACAGCCTGGAGGTGTGTTGGGTCATAGTCCTGTTGAAAAACAAATGATAGTCCCACTAAGCCCAAACCAGATGGGATGGCGTATCGCTGCAGAATGATGTGGTACACATGCTGGTTAAGTGTGCCTTGACCCCATAACACCTCCTCCTCCATGCTTTACGGTGGGAAATACGCATGCGAAGATCATCCGTTCAACCACACCGCGGCAGTTGGAACCAAAAATCTCAAATTTGGACTCCAGACCAAAGGACAAATTTACACCATTCTAATATCCATTGCTAGTGTTTCTTGGCCCAAGCAAGTCTCTTCTTATTATTGGTGTCCTTTAGTAGTGGTTTCTTTGCAGCAATTCAATCATGGCCTTATTCACAAAGTCTCCTCTGAACAGTTGATGTTGAGATGTGTCTTTTACTTTAACTTATTTGGACTACAATTTCTGAGTCTGGTAATTTTAATTAACTTCACCTCTGCAGCAGAGGTAACTCTGGGTCTTCCTTTCCTGTGGCGGTCCTCATGAGCCAGTTTCATCATAACGCTTGATGTTGGGGTTTTTTCTCTCAAATTTCTTGACATTTTCCGTACTGACTGACCTTCATGTCTTAAAGTAATGATGGACTGTCCTTTCTCTTTGCTTATTTGAGCTGTTCTTGCCATAATATGGACTTGGTCTTTACCAAATAGGGCAAATCTTCTGTATACCAACGCTACTTTGTCACAACACAACTGATTGGCTCAAATGTATTAAGAAGGAAAGAAATTCCACAAATTAACTTTTAACAAGGCACACGTGTTAATTGAAATGCATTCCAGATTACTACCTCATGAAGCTGGTTGAGAGAATGCCAAGAGTGTGCAACACTGTCATCAAGGCAAAGTGTAGCTACTTCGAATACATGATTCCATATGTGTTATTTCAATGTTTTGTTGTCTTCACTAATATTCTACAATGTAGAAAATTGAAAAAATAAAACACTTGAATGAGTAGGTGAGCCCACCTTATCTGGGTCAAAGTTGTCAATCAGTTTCTCCACGAAAGGCATCCAGCTGGGTGCCAGGTGGCAATTCTGGAAGAATAACCACTTGCCCCTCTCCATGGCACTGTGTATCATGGCCTCAGCCCTGGGACCCTGACACAAAAGCACAACACACAGGACCAGTTACAGAGCGGTCTCAGATGATACCAACATGGACAGGTAAATACTATAAAGATCTCCAGGCTTAGGTTCAAACCTCATGACTTTGAGCCTTGGCCTAGCTCTTTCTCAGTTATTTCTCAGACTGGCTTGCACTCTTAGTGATGGTGAATGTAGCATTTCTTTAGTAGGGGATACAGGAAACAGAGTAGTCCTCTGGCTAGAAATAGACTGGTAATTAGCACTGAGGTGGGGAGACTAAGCTATTATTAGCATGACAAATGAGAGTTATCTCATTGGGAGGACTGATTTATTGTTGGCTGTCCCTTGGGTGTGAATAGTGAGTTTTCGCAGGCATTCTCCAGGCCCTGCTGACCTGCCCCTGGCCCAGGGAGATGGCACTCATCTTGTAGAACTTCATGACGTCAGCAAATTTAAGAGGTCAGAGGCTGGGTCAGTAGCAGGGGAGAGGCAGACATATCTGAAGCCTGAGGGAGAGATGGAAGGAAAGAAGGAGGTAGGGAGGGAGGAAGGGAGGAAGGAGAGAGGTACAGTACAGAAGGGTGTTTGAGAAACATAAAATAAACAATGAGGTGAGCTACATTGGAAAAAAAATCTGATGAGCTCTGCAGTGATTGTAAATATTTAAACCAAATGGCTTTAGAATAAACCTGGTAGCAAAGTGTTTACACTGAGATGGATACAGGCCGAACCAAATATAAACCATAGATGGCATTGACAGTGGCAATGAGGAAAATGCAACTTCGATGTCTTCACTGTCCGGAAAGGCAAACGTGAAACAGTGCTGGTACAGCACCTGTGGCTTTATGAAGCGCTGACCCAGCTGAGGAGACACAAAGACATGCAGGTTGTGAGTCATGTGATCAGCCCTCAGGCAGCGCGGGATCAACAGCTTTGGGAAAGAGTTCAGTTGGGTGTTCATTCCCTGGGGCCTGCTCCCAACACACACACACACACACACACACACACACACACACACACACACACACACACACACACACACACACACACACACACACACACACACACACACACACACACACACACACACACACACACACACACACACACACACACACACACCAGTCAGCTATGTTCATCATTTATTGACACACAGCAAACTAGAATGTGTTGTCTGGGGTTGTCACGATACCAGTGTCACTATACTCAGAAGTATCATGGCAAGGAAACAAAACATGAAGCAGACTAAATTTCCAGAGGAAACAGACCTTATCTTGGGAACAGTCTTATTTTGTCACTAAGATTTATATTTGTTTATTTTCCATAAAGCAGGGTGGGACACAGACAGAGTATGAGCACAGATACACTGTAAACACAACAATACAGACCAAACACCACCAGTTCCTCCTCCGACCATATAGCTCTTGTTCTTGTTCATCAAGTGCACAGTAGGAAAGGCGAACATGAGCTTGCGCTTCTCAAACAGAGAGCGGCACGCTTTGCTGTATAGGCTTAGGTTGAAGAAGTCACTGCTGAGGATCCTCTACTCCACCGTGTCTGGGAGGGACACACAGGGACAACACAATGCAATTAGGAGCAGGTTATTAAGAGTGTATTAGGTGCTTGGATATACAGTGCCTTCAGAAAGTATTCAGACCCCTTGACGTTTGGCACATTTTGTTATGTTACAGCCTTATTCTAAAATGGATTTAAAAGTCCTCATCAGTCTACACACAATACCCTATAATGACAAAGCAAGAACAGGTTTTTAGAAATAATTTATTCAAATGTAAAAACTGAGATGCCACATTTACATAAGTATTCAGACCCTTTACTCAGTACTTTGTTGAAGCACCTTTGGCAGCGATTACGGGTATGGGTATGATGCTTCAAGCTTGGCACATCTGTATTTGGGGAGTTTCTTCCATTCTTTTTTGAAGATCCTCTCAAGCTCTGTCAGGTTGGATGGGGGGCGTTGCTGCACAGCTATTTTCAGGTCTCTCCAGAGATGTTCGATCGGGTTCAAGTCTGGGTTCTGGCTGAGCCACTCATGGACATTCAGAGGCTTGTCCCGAAGCCACTCCTGCGTTGTCTTGGCTGTGTGCGTAGGGTCATGTGATCAGCCCTCAGGCAGCGCGGGATCAACAGCTTTGGGAAAGAGTTCAGTTGGGTGTTCATTCCCCTGGGACCTGCTCCCAACACACACACACACACACACACACACACACACACACACACACACACACACACACACACACACACACACACACACACACACACACACACACACACACACACACACACACACCAGTCAGCTATGTTCATCATTTATTGACACACAGCAAACTAGAATGTGTTGTCTGGGGTTGTCACGATACCAGTGTCACTATACTCAGAAGTATCATGGCAAGGAAACAAAACATGAAGCAGACTAAATTTCCAGAGGAAACAGACCTTATCTTGGGAACAGTCTTATTTTGTCACTAAGATTTATATTTGTTTATTTTCCATAAAGCAGGGTGGGACACAGACAGAGTATGAGCACAGATACACTGTAAACACAACAATACAGACCAAACACCACCAGTTCCTCCTCCGACCATATAGCTCTTGTTCTTGTTCATCAAGTGCACAGTAGGAAGGCGAACATGAGCTTGCGCTTCTCAAACAGAGAGCGGCACGCTTTGCTGTATAGGCTTAGGTTGAAGAAGTCACTGCTGAGGATCCTCTACTCCACCGTGTCTGGGAGGGACACACAGGGACAACACAATGCAATTAGGAGCAGGTTATTAAGAGTGTATTAGGTGCTTGGATATACAGTGCCTTCAGAAAGTATTCAGACCCCTTGACGTTTGGCACATTTTGTTATGTTACAGCCTTATTCTAAAATGGATTTAAAAAGTCCTCATCAGTCTACACACAATACCCTATAATGACAAAGCAAGAACAGGTTTTTAGAAATAATTTATTCAAATGTAAAAACTGAGATGCCACATTTACATAAGTATTCAGACCCTTTACTCAGTACTTTGTTGAAGCACCTTTGGCAGCGATTACGGGTATGGGTATGATGCTTCAAGCTTGGCACATCTGTATTTGGGGAGTTTCTTCCATTCTTTTTTGAAGATCCTCTCAAGCTCTGTCAGGTTGGATGGGGGGCGTTGCTGCACAGCTATTTTCAGGTCTCTCCAGAGATGTTCGATCGGGTTCAAGTCTGGGTTCTGGCTGAGCCACTCATGGACATTCAGAGGCTTGTCCCGAAGCCACTCCTGCGTTGTCTTGGCTGTGTGCGTAGGGTCGCTGTCCTGTTGGAAGGTGAACCTTTGCCCCAGTCGGAGGTCCTGAGCGCTCTGGTGCAGGTTTTCATCAAGGATCTCTCTATACTTTGCTCCGTTCATCTTTCCATCGATCCTGACTAGTCTCCCAGTCCCTGTCACTGAACAACACCCCACAGCATGATGCATGACGCTTGGCATTCAAGCCAAAGAGTTCAATCTTGCTTTCATCAGACCACAGAATCTTGTTTCTCATGGTCTAAGAAACTTTAGGTGCCTTTTGGCAAGCTCCAAGCGGGCTGTCATGTGCCTTTTACTGAGGAGTGGCTTAAAGTCTGGCCACTCCACCATAAAGGCCTGATTGCTGGAATGCTGCATAGATGGTTGTCCTTCTGGAAGGTTCTCCCATTTCCACAGAGGAACTCTAGAGCTCTGTCAGAGTGACCATCGGGTTCTTGGTCACCTCCATGACAAAGGCCCTTCTGTGATCCTGCGGCTACCGTTTCTCAGTAAAGTATTATGTTTATCCTTAACCACTGATTCCTTGTCTGGTCTCTTCTCTACACCTGGGTCCAACCTCACCACGTCACAAGCAGGGCCTCTGTGTTCTCTCTGCAGGGCTTGGCAAGAGTGAGACTTTGTGTATGTTGTATGCTGGTCAACAACACACTGCATTGGCACACTAGAAGTGGTAATAAATTATGAATTGCCTTTAGTTCTCTGTCCTCCGTTAAGGACTGGCTTTCCCTTGGCATCCCTTACTCTGCCATTCCTGTCAGCCTTCTGGACCAGATAAAGCCCTTTCTCCTGGTTGTAGTCAAGAACACCAACAAACTGCCAACTGTATTCCACGGTGGGGCTTTTTGGGTCCTCTACAGAACCAGAGAGGATGAGAGAACTGTCTCAAACTATTTTATATTTTCTGAAGAATGATCTGGCACACTGTTCATTACAACAAACACAACCTGTAGGTTACCATCATTTATATTTGTGACATCCCACCGACCTGGTGGTATCTTGTCAGTGGTGGCCAGCAGAGCTTTGGCAGGTGTGGGTTTTTCGATCAGTTAATCCTTTCTCATACCTTAGGGCAAGCCAGTCTTGAGGAGTGTGACAGTCAAACTCCTCATTGTCAAACAGCTGGGGGTAAAAACCAAGAAATAAGGGTGAGTCAAAAAAGGACCACATTGTAAGTGTTTTATTAGAGGAAGATGTACGTTTTAACTATGATTATATTTGAGGATCTCATCTCCAGAGGCAGGTAGTTTGACTCAGGTGGGAGTGGTTTCTCTGGTGTTGAGGCATCAGGAGATTGGAGTCTACGCCTTGCTCTGTCAGAAGCTGGGTAATGTCCAGATGCAGGCACTCCTGTCTGCGCCAGAGAGGAAAAACAACACATTTCAGATCGTTAACTACACGCATACTGTGTGTGTGTGTATTTAGCTGTGACCCTCACAGATTTACACACCTGGACAGACAACTCAGGTTTCTGCTGGTGCTGGGTCCATGTTTGTGTAAAGGACATCACGCTGCTTTGCTTAACAAGTACCACTTCATCCCGTTTCGGCCCGTACCTAGCGTGAACTTGGGACCTCTGCCTTGCTAGCACACTTGACCGGCCTCCTAAACTTTCACACATCCATGTGCTACACTTGTCCCTCTTAACCAGGTTGTGCAGGTTAGACAGAGTCCGGAAGGTGGCTACTGAGCAACAGAATACAGATAAATAAATTGTTATTGACAGAATATACCAATACATATTTACACATACACAAATGTAAAGTAGCTGATGTATTTCAGTGTTATGTTCATTATCCAACAGAGGCCCTGGGTAACAGTCTCCCAATTAGGAGTGTTGGACTCATTGCACACGGCGCACAGCTCTAGATGCTGTGTTCACAACAACTGGGAACTCAGAAATCTCCAACTTTAACGACAGGTCTGATTTATAATGGGGAAACATGGTCATGGCTAGAAGGGTAATCCAGTTTTTGTCAAATTAATGTCAGATTAGACTTTTCGTAGCAGGTTAGGAGAACCCTATGCAGCAGGTTAGGAGAATTAGGTCAAGGTTAGGAAAAAAGTTAAGGTTAAAATGCTAAACATTTGAACTTTTGACGTGAATTTGACAAAAGCTTCTATCATGACCGGAAACAAGCGTGTGTATGAAGAAAGAAGTGCTATCTGGTTAGTAGAGACCCTACTGAGTATTCCCAGCCCACTTTAGCTGAGACAGGTACAAAGGTTTTCTACAAGCCAATATGTATCTAATGTACAGCAGTTTAGGCTTCTCAGAGGAGGGGGAGGACCATCCTCAGTGAATTTCATACAAATAAAAATTGTGAAACATTAAAAAAGTTATCCTTTTTAGATAGAACTATACTAAATATATTCACGTTACCAAATAATTTATTAAAACACAGTTTTGCAATGAAGGTCTACAGTATCTTCAACAGCACCCTGTAGGGTAGCACCATGTTGTAGCCGGTGGACAGCTAGTTTCCGTCCTCCTCTGGGTACATTGACTTCAATACAAAACCTAGGAGGCTCATGGTTCTCACCCCCTTCCATAGACTTACCCAGTAATTAAGACAACGTCCAGAGGACGTCTTCCAACCTATTAGAGCTCTTGCAGCATGAACTGACATGTTGTCCACTCAATCAAAGGAGCAGACAATTCATCTAGTACTGAAGGCACAAGGTACAGCTAGCTAGCACTGCAGTGCATACAACGTGGTGAGTAGTTGACTCATTAGAGAGAGAAAAATAGTTAAACAGTTTTGAACATATGTATTTAGGAGAAGCAATCATCGTTGTCGGTGATCAGGCCTACCACTGTTGTGTCGTCTGCAAACTTAATGATGGTGTTGGAGTCGTGCCTGGCCATGCAGTCGTGAGTGAACAGGGAGTACAGGAGGGGACTGAGCACGCACCCCTGAGGGGCTCCAGTGTTGAGGATCAGCGTGGCAGATGTGTTGCAACCTACCCTCACCACCTGGGGGCAGCCCGTCAGGAAGTCCAGAATCCAGTTGCAGAGGGAGGTGTTTAGTCCCAGGATCCTTAGCTTAGTGATGAGCTTTGAGGGTACTATGGTGTTGAACGCTGAGCTGTAGTCAATGAATAGCATTCTCACATAAGTGTTAATTTTTTCCAGGTGGGAAAGGGCAGTGTGGAGTGCAATAGAGATTGCATCATCTGTGGATCTGTTTGGGCGGTATGCAAATTGGAGTGGGTCTAGGGTTTCTGGGATAATGGTGTTGATGTGAGTCATTACCAGCCTTTCAAAGCACTTCATGGCTCGGACGTGAGTGCTACGGGTCTGTAGTCTTTTAGGCAGGTAACCTTAGTGTTCTTGGGCACAGGGACTATGGTGGTCTGCTTGAAACATGTTGGTATTACAGACTCAATCAGGGACATGTTTAAAACGTCAGTGAAGACACCTGCCAGTTAGTCAGCACATGCCCGGAGCACACGTCCTGGTAAAACGTTTTTTCTCTATAGCCCAATATTCTCTACAGCCCAATATTCTCAACATACCAGTGTCAACATTAATTTTTTTCATTATTGGTCTTTCATAAATTACTCAATGTATTTTCTTGTTGGCACAATAAAAGTGGTCATTGATTAAAAGTCATCATTTGAATGAGTTATCCAGATTTCAATGTTTTGAAATGTGGCCTTTTATTTTGAAGGTTTCACATTACCATACAACTGTAACGTCATCGTTTTTGCTGCAGGCTACTAAATTGATATCGTTAGCTAATGTTGTTGGCTGGCGAAACAATTTAGGCTACATGATGAATAAGTACTGATAGAGTTTGACACTTGTTAAATGTCTGTACATTTTCAGGAACATTACATCTAGGGGATACCATGAGTTTTAAGATATAAAACTTGCAACTTGTTGTTGATCTTGTTGTTCTTTTCTTTTTCAAGTGTTCTACTCCGCTAGCCAGCACCTCGCCTAAACAGGTGTGCGTTTTTTTCGCCTCCAGGTTAACTTCAAATTCACCTTCAACTTCCATCCCTGTGTAGTGAAATATCTGCTTCTAAGTGCGCTACTGGAGGACGCGGCAACAGTTGTGTTCTCCTATCAAACAGCTGGGGGTGCCAGAGCTCGTGCGATGATGATGATGATTTACTGCAGGAGTGAGTAGCCTACAGCATAGCTAAGTGCACATTTACATTGGAAGAAATTAACACAAGTGAAAAGGGGATGCCTCGTCAGCTGTACAACCGAATGCATTTAACTCCAGAGGTGCGGGAGGCTGCAGTAATCGACATCCATGTCATCGGTCGAAAGAACACAGTGGCATTTCTTTGTTATATTTAAAGAGTTTTGTAGGCCTAATACAGGGCTCTAGACAGACCATTCTATGTCAGCCTTTACTGTTTAGTGCTATCAAATGTACAGTACCAGTCAAAAGTTTGGACACACCTACTCATTCCAGGGTTTTTCTTTATTTTTACTATTTTCTACATTGTAGAATAATAGCGAAGACATCAAAACTATGAAGTAACACATATGGAATCATGTAGTAACCGAAAAAGTGTTGAACAAATCAAAATATGTTTTATATTTGAGATTCTTCAAAGTAGCCACCCTTTGCCTTGATGACAGCTTTGCACACTCAAGGCATTCTCTCAACCAGCTTCATGATGTGGTCTCCTGGAATGCATTTCAATTAACAGGTGTACCTTGTTAAAAGTTAATTTGTGGAATTTCTTTCCTTAATGCGTTTGAGCCAATCAGTTGTGTTGTGACAACATAGGGGTGGTATCCAGAAGACCAAGTTCATATTATGGCAAGAACATCTCAAATAAAAAAAGTCCATCATTACTTTAAGACATGAAGGTCAGTCAATCCGGGAAAGTTAAAGAACGCAACAGGAAAGGAAGACCCAGAGTTACCTCTGCTGCAGAGGATAAGTTCATTAGAGTTACCAGCTTTAGAAATTGCAGCCCAAATAAATGCTTCACAGAGTTCAAGTAACAGACACATCTCAACTGTTCAGAGGAGACTGCGCCCCAGTGCGTACGGCCCAGTACATCACTGGGGCCAAGCTTTCTGACATCCAGGATCTATATAATAGGCGGTGTCAGAGGAAGGCCCAAAAAATTGTCAAGACTCCAGTCACCCAAGTCAAAGACTGTTCTCTTTGCACCCGCAAAGCAAGCGGTACCGGAGCACCAAGTCTAGGACCTAAAGGCTCCTTAACAGCTTCTACCACCAAGCCATATGACTGCTGAACAATTAATCAAATGGCCACCCGGACTATTTACATTGACACCCCACTCCCTCCATTTGTTTTTACACTGCTGCTACGCTCTGTCTATCTATGCATAGTCACTTTACCCATACCTACATGTGCAAATTACCTCGACTAACCTGTACCCCCCGCACATTAACTCGGTACTGGTACCCCCTGTATGTATATAGCCTCGTTAATGTTATTTTATTGTGTTACTTTTCATAATTTTTTACTTTAGTTTATTTAGTAAATATTTTCTTAACTCTTTCTTGAACTGCATTGTTGGTTAAAAGGGCCTGTAAGTAAGCATTTCACGGTAAGGTCTACACCTGTTGTATTAGGCGCATGTGACAAATACAATTTGATTTGATATAATGACAATCATCATATTTTTACTTCTGACAGCATTGACTCTTCTACAACGTGTCTATTAAATGATCTCTGTGAATGATCTCAATGAGGGAATAACCCACATCTTATGACTTTATCAGAGCCCTCAGCTGTTTGATGCTGACAACCTTTCATTAGCAGATGCCGATCATGTTGAGGAGATCAGTGAGAAGGATTATCCAGAGGGATCCAAAGAAAAACCATATTAGCCCTAGGAGTCTCTGATGGGGTGGTGGTCCTCAAACATGGCTGCCTGCCAGGGTTGGCGGGCGGCCCTGTGGTCAAAGCTGAAGCTAGAATCCACCACTGTGTCGGCTTTTTCTGACAGATGTGTGGTTAGGAGCACTCGGTGTGTGGAGCTGATTAAAGTCTAACAAGCTTGTCATGGCTTTGATCCACCCAGCGGCCTTTCTCCCAGTCCCTCTCTCCCTGCAGTCCAGCGCCGCAGCAGCCATCCCCATATTAACCAGCTGGCTTACCATCAACCACGATGCCCCCTTCTCTTGCATCTTTCGCCCAGGCTCTCTCCTTGGCTTCCACCCGCTCTGCTTTATTCCACCTCTCTCCTGCTTTTACAGCACTGGGTTGTAGTGGGGGTCAATCCTGCATGAATGTGACTCCCTTTTTACAGTAATGAGAGCAGCATGTTCTGCTGCTAACTTTAGCTCCTCCTGATGACCAGATGTTGGCTGGTGTGATCAAACACTGCCGACTCCCCCCTCAGCAGTGTCACATTGTTGGGGGAACCATAAGAACGGAGTGGTCTCAGTCACACACATACACACACCTTCTTTTCCTTATAAACCCTACATGCCAACTACAACTGTGGACACACCCTTGTTTGTGTAGATTCACATTATACTAGCATGCATGTGTGTGTAGCAGGACATTAACAAAATGAGGCATGTGTTTTTGAGTTTCCCAATTCTAAGTTTCATTCCTCTTGTAATCTTATAACATAGTATGCATGTTGTTTTAATGCATGTTGTTTTAAATTCAGACCTAAATGATTCTGTTTGTATTTCCAGTCAAGGGAACATTGTGTATAGTTTGTAGGCACTATTTGCATATAAAACCCTTTCATACATACAGATTGATGCAGAGGTGTTCTTTAGTACTAATCATAGAGATCCCTTATCTTGGGGGGGGGTACTGATGGGAATAAGTGTGAGCATACCACACCTGGACACACTAGAAAATGGTCACACTAAGGATTTTACGACAACTTAACTATTGCAACACATCATTCTCAAAGTATTTCTCGTCTTTATGAAGCGTGCACTCACAACAACAACAACACCAAATGCACTACCTGAATGTCGTATATGCTACGTAATAGTTTAAATTGATACACCGTTAGGGAAGCAAATGTCACATTAACACTGCAGTGTTTTATGGCTGTGGGTTTTAAGAAAGACTGTCCTATGGAGTGTTGGTACTGACGACGGGCAGGTTGGTGAGGGGGTGTGAAATGTGACCTCCGTGCCTCCTGGGGGCATGAAGTGGTTGCCTTGGGTTGGGGCAGGTCACAGGTGGACGATTGGCATGCTCGTAACCAGAGCATTTAATGGGTGGCAACGGGGCTTCTTCCAAACCTTGCATCTCCCAGACCTTGCACCTAGTTCCAAAATAGCTGCGTCTGGTTTCTCCTCCTCATTTGCCCCATTTCTCAATGTGACTTTTAGGGAGAACCAAAGTCACGTTAAAGCTCAAAGATCAGAAGCATTCAGCGGAGGGGGCTGAAGATACTGACCGGTTTTCTGAGTCACTGGCTTGCTCGTGCTCCCACTCTCCAATGCCGCCCCTAGGGCGCATCACGTCATGCCATGCTTTTTTCGCTATACTCAACTTCAGTGGGTTGAGCCACTGACGTGATCTACCTGTCCGGTTTTGCACCCCCTTGGGCTTGTGCCGTGGCGGCGATCTTTGTGGGCTACACTCTGCTTTGTCTCAGGTAGTAAGTTAGTGGTATATTGATTTCCCTTTGCTGGTGTGGGGGTTACACTTTGGCGAAGTTGGTCGGGTTATATCCTGCCTGGTTGGCCCTGTCCAACTTGGGAGTAACTTTGGATGGGGCCACAGTGTCCTCCAACCCCCCCCGTCTCAGTCTGCAGTATCTATGCTGCAATACCCTATGTGCCGAGGGGCTAAGTTCAGTCTGTGGTATTAGGTTACTGTGTGATCTCAAATTCTCCTGTCCTATGTGGTGTCCTGTGTGATCTTAGGTATGCTACCTATAATTCTCCTTACTCACTCTCCCCTGTTCCACAGGGGCCCTAGTCTGCCCCTCTCTCTTCCTCTCTATGACACCCCTCCCAGAGGATCTGAGCCCTAGGACCATGACTCAGGACTACCTGGCCTAATGACTCCTGGCTGTCTCTGTCTCTAGTCCACCCGGACGTGCTGCCAATCCAGTTCTGCTGTTCTGGCTGCAGCTATGGAACTACCTTGTCCCAGACCTGCTGTTTCGTCTCTCTCTCTCTCACTCACTCACTCACTCACTCACTCACTCACTCACTTGATGTCTTGACCTCTGAATGCTCTGCTATGAAAAGCCAACTGATATTTACTCCTGAGGTGTTGAACTGTGTACCCTGATGGTCATCTTTGAACGTTTTGAAGATTGATCTGGCCTAAATGGCCATGTACTCTAATAATCTCCACCCTGCACAGCCAGAAGAGGACTGGCCACCCCTCAGAGCCTGGTTCCTCTCTAGGTCTCTTCCTAGGTTCCTACCTTTCTAGAGAGTTTTTCCTAGCCACTGTGCTTCTGCATTGTTTGGGATTGTAGGATTTGGGGGTTTTAGGCTGGGTATCTGTACAGCACTTTGAGACAGCTGCTGATGTAAGAAGGGCTTTATAAAATGCATTTGATTGATTGAAAGCCGTCACTGATCCAAAGTTACTGAGTGCACTTTGTGTGTGTGTGTGTGTGTGTGTGTATTTGTATGCGTGTGTGTGTCTTAACTGTGGACATGCTAGATTTATTGATATGCACTCCAGTCTCTCTGTCCTATCTGACCTCTAACCCAGCACTCATGATGCTGGGAGACCTTGTGCCACTGTAGTCCACTACCCTTTATATGACATATCATTAATGGACCAGACCATGCATAATCATTAATATCCTGGATATCCTGTAGTCATTGGAACAAAAACTCCTTGCTCTGAGTAGCCAGGATAAGAGAGTGTATCTAAATAGGTGTGTGTGTGTACAAATGTGTGCGTAAGTCAATGTGTGCACTGTAGGCATAGTGTTTGTTAGCATGTGTGGGCAGAAAAAGTAAATCATGCTCAATCAGGCTCAGAATAGACAGCTCAGAATATGTTTGTGTTTGGAAACATGGTTATGTGTGTGTGTGAGAGAGTCAGTGCATGTACTATGTAGTAGCTTCCAGGAATTGTGTACAGATACATGGGAAAAATCTATGCACGACGCCATACACGCTGTCTGCCATCTGTCCGGTACAGTTGAAACCGGGATTCATCCATGAAGAGCACACTTCTCCAGCGTGCCAGTAGCCATCGAAGATGAGTATTTGCCCACTGAAGTTGGTTATGACGGCGAACTGCAGTCCAGTCAAGTCCCTGGTGAGGACAACAAGCACACAGGTGAGCTTCCCTAAAACGGTTTCTGACAGTTTGTGCAGGAATTCTTCCGTTGTGCAAACCCACAGTTTCATCAGCTGTCCAGGTGACTGGCCTCATAAGATCCTGCAGGTGAAGAAGCCGGATGTGGAGGTCCTGGGCTGGCGTGTTTACATGTGGTCAGTGGTTGAGAGGCTGGTTGGACGTACTGCAAAATTACTTATGGTAGAGAAATTAACAATCAATTCTCTGGCAAAAGCTCTGGTGGACATTTCTGCAGTCAGCATGCCAATTGCACACTCCCTAAAAACTTGAGACATCTGTGGCATTGTGTTGTGTGACAAAACTGCACATTTTAGAGTGGACGTTTATTGCCCCCAGCACAAGGTGCACCTGTGTAATGATCATGCTGCTTAATCAGCTTCTTGATATGCCACACCTGCCAGGTGGATGGATTATCTTGGCAAAGGAGAAATGCTCACTAACAGGGACGTAAGTAAATAGAGAAATACGTTTCTTGTGCATATGGAACATTTATGGGATCTTGCATTTCAATGAAACATGGGACCAACACTTTACATGTTGCGTTTATATTTTTGTTCAGTATATGTTTGTTAACGTGGCTGGGAAGATCAGCAGTGCTTCAGCTGGATTCGTAAAATAAGTCTGCCAATCAACACAAACCTCTTCAATCAAAACCTCCCTTCTTAAAAATTCCAGTCATTATTTCTTCTTATGAATTAACACACATACACACAGAGAGAGTGCAGTATTACTTTGGTAGTATGCCTAAGTGTTCCACAGGGGCACTAGTCTGTCATCCTGCTTCATCTGTCCTCAATCAGTCACTGGCCTGACAGCTTAATATGTGTCATTCATTCTCTCAGATCAAAGAACCTCACTGCAATTTCCATCCATTACACCCACACGTAAAGACAAACATACATGTACACACACAGATTGTTGTAACTTTTATGGGTTACAGAGTTAATGTTTACAGTTAATTAATTGAGCTGTATCTAAAGATATTTTCTTTACAGTTATTTACATATGTAATTGTATTAGAATTTGTGTGTTGGAGATTGAGAGAACTACATACATATTTTGTTGTATTAGTTAGTATTAAGTTTTTGACTACAAGTTCCAGAATGCCCTGCGACAGGAAGTAGAGAGAGAGAGATCATGCCAGTTCCAGTTATGTACAAGTGACAAGTGATTATCCTGACTTTTGCTAGCAACTTTCTTTTATTGTTTTGGAGAATCTAAAGTTGTTAAATGTAACGTGAACAAGTAGTATTACTAAAATACGCTTTCATCTCAAATCCGACGTCCCGAGTCATTTACTTTGAAGATAGTTATTCTACACAGATAGATGCAACAGACACACATAAATGTGGACATAGATAGATAGGAATGTGCCCAGTGGGTAGGAATGACCATTCCCTCTTTTATTGCACCTGAACTAGACCTTTGGAAATTAAACCAAACTTAATAAATCCACTTCAAACCAGGCCCGACTGACACTATGTTAGGTCAGATGTGCAGAGAAACCCCATCTCTTGTTGTTGGTAAAGCCCACCTCAGTGAACTACCTCCCTGCCTGCCCTGACGTCCACTGGTTCAGGGTGTAGGGTTTCACTATGGTGCAGTGTTTAAAGTATCATAAGCTAGAGGATAATGAATGCACATGAACCTTAGTGACCGACCTAGGCTCTTAGTGACACCACAGATAAAACTATTATTGACACCCCAAGAAAATATTACTCTAAACCCAAAGACAATACAATATGCAGATATGCCAAAACTGCTTCTAAAATAGAAATCCCTGATCAGACTTGTAGTTGTAGGCGATGCCATGGCAACGTTAGCTAGCATAGCTCATGGCAGAAACACGTCATCAGGTACTGGGCATGTACAGGCCATCAAATGAAACCCAGCTAACAACAAATGTTCCCACAACCTTCGAGACAGTTCCCTTAAGAGTCTCATTAGGCCATTAAGTAATGTTTTCATAGGATTGTTCCCATGGTGTGCAAGGAATGATTCCAAGAGACAATTCCTTAATGTCAAATAGAACCTACCGAGAACGTGGTTACCATGTTCTCAGAACAAGATATTAATGTTTAAGACATGTTTCATGGGAACGTGGCAAAAACCTTGTATCTAGTTTTCAGTGAGTTAGGAGAATATTGCATCAATGTCCCGCCAAACATACACAGAACATGGCTGGAAATAATATTCATGAATCTTTTTACCATACTGTGCATAGATTTTTCTTTCCCATATTTCTAGAACTTTGGCTACCAGCTTTGTGCCTTTGTGCTTTTTCAGGTTTGATGTGGTGTTTCTGGACGAAGAGATCAATGCTGCCTTTGCAGAGTTTGGATTTGACTAAAATGTTGTTCTCTTGCTCCTCGATTAACTAAAAAATGGGACCATTTCAACAATGGTTGTCATGTTCTCAGAATATAAGATATTAATGTTCTCGACACATTTCATTAGAATGTTGCAAGAACATTCCTGTGTCCAGTTTTCTGAGAGCTAGGTGAATATTCTATCAATGTCTCACCAAACATATACAGAACATGGTTGCCATGTACTCAGAACATAAGATAATGTTCTAGACACGTTCATGGGAACATTGCAAGAACATTTTATTTGTCCCCCAAAAAATGAACTACACATCACTTCTTGTTACTTTTGCCAAGCCAATCAAGGCCCTGATTGGTGAACCACTGATCCATTCATAGCTCTTTGTCAGTTGACAAGGGATGCTCACACACACAGTGCTTTCAATGTACATACTTGACACATGATTACATTGTGCATGTTAACTTACAGAATAAATATTATGTCCTCTTTTGGGATTTGAACTCACAACTACTTGGTTCATGATACTCTGATTTTCCAGCTATGCCACCTTGTCTGTGTTAGGTATCAGTTAATCTGACTATTCTCTCATCATTGATTTGATTTACTCATCATTGATTTGATTTCAGCAATTGAAGGTCTTTCTGTATAGTTATGTAAAGTTGATGGGACATACAGTGCCTTGCGAAAGTATTCACCCCCCCTTGGCGTTTTTCCTATTTTGTTGCATTACAACCTGTAATTTAAATGGATTTTTACTTGGATTTCATGTAATGGACGTACACAAAATAGTCCAAATTGGTAAAGTGAAATGAAAAAAAAATTAAAAGTGGTGGGTGCGCATTTATTTTCACCCCCTTTGCGATGAAGCCCCTAAATAAGATCTGGTGCAACCAATTACCTTCAGAAGTCACCACTAAGAAAGCGACACTATGAAGACCAAGGAGCTTTCCAAACAGGTCAGGTGTCACGACTCCTATCGAAGTCGGTCCCTCTCCTTGTTCAGGCGGTTTTCGGCGGTCGGAAGTCACCCGTCTTCTAGCCATCGTTGATCCATTTTTCATGTTCCATTTGTTTTGTCTTTGTTTTACACACCTGGTTCCAATTCCATAATTACATGTTCATTATTTAACCCTCTGTTTTCCCCATGTTTGGTGTGCGTGATTGTTTGTTGTAGGGTTTTGGTTATGTTTATGGCTGGCATTATTTCGCCCGTTTGTTTTTGGGGGCGCATTGGATTTGTTTTCCTGTTCTCCCGTATTTTATTAAATACGTTGTTCACTCATCTCTGCTTTCCTGCGCCTGACATTTCACCAGCTACACACACCAGCCTGACATCAGGGACAAAGTTGTGGAGAAGTACAGATCAGGGTTGGATTATAAAAAAATATCAGAAACTTTGAACATCCCACGGAGCACCATTAAATTCATTATAAAAAAATACAGCACCACAACAAACCTGCCAAGAGAGGGCCGCCCACCAAAACTCACGGACCAGGCAAGGAGGGCATTAATCAGAGAGGCAACAAAGAGACCAAAGATAACCCTGAAGGAACTGCAAAGCTCCACAGCGGAGATTGGAGTATCTGTCCATAGGACCACTTTAAGTCGTACACTCCACAGAGCTGGGCTTTATGGAAGAGTGGACAGAAAAAAGCAATTTCTTAAAGAAAGCAATAAGCAAACACATTTGGTGTTCACCAAAAGGCATGTGGGAGACTCCCCAAACATATGTAAGAAGGTACTCTGGTCAGATGAGACTAAAATTGAGCTTTATGGCCATCAAGGAAAACACTACAGTGAGGGGGAAAAGTATTTGATCCCTGCTGATTTTGTATGTTTGCCCACTGACAAAGAAATGATCAGTCTATAACAACAACAAAAATCCAGAAAACGCATGTGAAAAATGTTATAAATATATTTTCATTTTAATGAGGGAAATAAGTATTTGACCCCCTCTCAATCAGAAAGATTTCTGGCACCCAGGTGTCTTTTATACAGGTAACGAGCTGAGGTAGGAGCACACTCTTAAAGGGAGTGCTCCTAATCTCAGTTTGTTACCTGTATAAAAGACACCTGTCCACAGAAGCAATCAATCAATCAGATTCCAAACTCTCCACCATGGCCAAGACCAAAGAGCTCTCCAAGGATGTCAGGGACAAGATTGTAGACCTACACAAGGCTGGAATGGGCTACAAGACCATCGCCAAGCAGCTTGGTGAGAAGGTGACAACAGTTGGTGTGATTATTCGCAAATGGAAGAAACCCAAAAAGAACTGTCAATCTCCCTTGGCCTGGGGCTCCATGCAAGATCTCACCTCGTGGAGTTGCAATGATCATGAGAACGGTGAGGAATCAGCCCAGAACTACACGGGAGGATCTTGTCAATGATCTCAAGGCAGCTGGGACCATAGTCACCAAGAAAACAATTGGTAACACACTACGCCGTGAAGGACTGAAATCCTGCAGCGCCCGCAAGGTCCCCCTGCTCAAGAAAGCACATATACATGCTCGTTTGAAGTTTGCCAATGAACATCTGAATGATTCAGAGGACAACTGGGTGAAAGTGTTGTGGTCAGATGAGACCAAAATGGAGCTCTTTGGTATCGACTCAACTCGCCGTGTTTGGAAGAGGAGGAATGCTGCCTATGACCCCAAGAACACCATCCCCACCGTCAAACATGGAGGTGGAAACATTATGCTTTGGGGGGGGGTTCTGCTAAGGGGACAGGACAACTTCACCGCATCAAAGGGACGATGGACGGGGCCATGTACCATCAAATCTTGGGTGAGAACCTCCTTCCCTCAGCCAGGCATTGAAAAAGGGTCGTGGATGGGTATTCCAGCATGACAATGACCCAAAACACACGACCAAGGCAACAAAGGAGTGGCTCAAGAAGAAGCACATTAAGGTCCTGGAGTGGCCTAGGCAGTCTCCAGACCTTAATCCCATAGAAAATCTACGCTGAAGGTTCGAGTTGCCAAACGTCAGCTTCAAAACCTTAATGACTTGGACAAAATCTGGGACAAAATCCCTCCTGAGATGTGTGCAAACCTGCTGGCCAACTACAAGAAACGTCTGACCTCTGTGATTGCCAACAAGGGTTTTGCCACCAAGTACTAAGTCATGTTTTGCAGAGGGGTCAAATACTTATTTCCCTCATTAAAATGCAAATCAATTTATAACTTTTTTCACATGGGTTTTTCTGGATTCTTTTGTTGTTATTCTGTCTCTCACTGTTCAAATAAACCTACCATTAAAATTATAGACTGATCATTTCTTGGTCAGTGGGCAAACGTACAAAATCAGCAGGGGATCAAATACTTTTTTCCCTCTCTGTATGTGTTGTACAGTAGATATGAAAAAAATGGGCACAGAGTGAACAGACAGAGCCATTTCCCCTCTTAACTTTATACTGAATATAGTATGGGAAATGCAGTAACAAAGACCGACTGTTGAGTAATAGATGAATGAATGGACAAACAAGGGGGACAGACAAAACAAAGAAAGTCTTTGACAGTGCTACTGACATGACAGGTAAAGAAAACAGCAGAGAAATTGATCCTCAGAAAGAGACATATGAGGAGACAGAAAGCAAGATGGAGACTGACACCCACAACCCCAACAAATGGATGTATGACCTGCCTGCACAAACATTGATGATTATAGGGGCAGGGAGATCTCTGATTCTCTGACCCTGCGTTGGTGACCCCAGCCTCCATTAAGCCCCGTAAAAAAAGAGAGAACAGCAATTAGAGGTAGGGGCATTGGCCAGGTAGCTGACCTCTGGGACCCTGCTTGGCTGGTATTTGACGAACTGAGAGACATAGGACAAAATGTATTCCATGAACAAAAGGGACAAAAGAGCATGTACTCCATGTACCATTTCCCCGTTGACTGCTGTCAGAATGCTGGGTTTGCCAGTGAATGTTCTTTTTTGCTTTCTCTATCTTTCACATTGTAAACAACAGTTTTATTGCCTGTGGGCTGGCACCACACTAGTCACTCCTTTTTCATAGTAAATTACTGACAAGTCAATTAACATTTCAATGTGTTCTGCATTTCAAGCTTAAATGAGCAGCCAAATATAGATGGCTATACGTGCAGCTTTAAACATGGTTTATAGCTCTCCCTCCCATCCAGTTAAACTCTTTCAGCTGTCACCTCTGTGAGCTGAAATTAACCTAAATACAACACCATTCTGAGATCCAAACCATCATTGGATTTACAACAAAACTAGCAGAATTCTGAAGTAATTAATTTGCCATGCGAAACACATCCCAAAATATGACTGGTGTCATAATGTTTGTTAATATTGCAGTAACATCATCGCAACACCATCAATTCCATTTGCAATGCATCCACTCTCCATTCTCATTCAATTACTTGATCTGAATCTTGATTCTGTTTAAGAATTGCCACCAAACTTACCCAGTACTTAAGAAAATATAAATATGGAAATTGAGAGGATATGTCAATATCAACACTAATCATCAAATTTGCACACAAAAAACAATTAAGGATGGCACACACACACAGAGAGACACACACACACACTATCTTACACTGTGAGAGAATCTGAATCTCTTTTTAGTTATTTTTTTACAAAGTAAGCCATTCTAATAGTCTGTCAAAAAGATGACAGTCTTTTACAATGACACAATCATCCCGATTCTACATCTGTATGTCACTAACAATACCAGCTAACAGCTAATTCCTCATAAACAGGATTAACACAATCTCTCATAAAGACATTTTTGACACACACTGCAGCTTTGGAGAGGGAACAAAGGAGAAACAATGAGATGTTGAGGATGGAAAGAAATCAGCTTTTTGCTGCCTGGCAGGCTGCCAGACTCTATAGTGGGTATTAGAGTGGGATGAGAATGAAGTGAGATATTATAAATTGGGTAGATGAAAATATATTTGAAGTAGATATTTGGGTAGATAACAAATATTTGAAATGGTGAGATATAGTTAGATGGTAACCACTGAGAAAGGTATTGGATGGGTCGGCCTATTTGGAATAAGTAAGTAGGGGGAAATGAGTTGCGTTTGAAAGCTCAAACTCATAATGAACCCATTGCACATCCACTTTGTTCACAGCTGCCACATAAAGGCTTGCGTGCCATTTTATTACTTGATTTCTCTCCAATTATGTCTGAATTACATAACTCACTGATATGTCAGATATTGAAAATCATAGAGGCCTTCATGCACAGCCATTCTGTTTAATATAAATGCCCTTATTATGCCATGTTGGTTCCAATTTGTGTTCACTGCCTGGAAATGCCATCCGTCTGGTCTGTAAACGTATGGTATTAAAGTCATTTATAGGAATCAATTCCAATTTTGTGGGTCTATTCAACAATTATATGCCCCTAACATCTACAATGAGCCATACAACTGAAGAGACATTATGTTTATTCGATTTACAGTACTGAGCATGTGTGCCACAATGCCAGGAGCTAGGAATGTATCAATAAGTTCAGCAGTGGACTGTTCATTTCCTGACATGCATGTGGTTTAAAGGGAATTGTGTATACTTAACAAAATATAAAATTTAAAAAATTCATTTAAATAATTTTACTGAGTTAGAGTTCATATAAGGAAATCCGTCAATTGAAATAAATTCATTAGACCCTAATCTATGGATTTCACATGACTGAGCAGGGGCACAATCATGGGTGGGCCTGGGAGGGCTTAGTCCCATCCACTTGGGAGCCAGGCCCACCCACTGGGGAGCCAGGCCCAGCCATTCAGAATGATTATTTTTTCCACAAAAAGCCTTTATTACAGACAGAAACACTCCTCAGTTTTATCAGCTGTTTGGGTGGCTGGTCTCCGACAATCCCGCAGGTGAAGAACCCGGATGTGGAGGTCCTGGGCTGACGTAGTTATACATGGTCTGCGGTTGTGAAGCCGGCTGGACGTACTACCCAATTCTCTAAAACAACATTGAGGCGACTTATGGTAGAGACATTAACATTACATTCTCTGGCAACAGCTCTGGTGGACATTCCTGCCGCAAGCATGCCAATTGCACACTCCCTCAAAACTTACGACATCTGTGGCATTGTGTTTTGCACATTTAAGAGTGGCAGAGTGGCCTTTTATTGTCCCCAGCACAAGGTGCATCTGTGTAATGATCATACTGTTTAATCAGCTTCTTGATATGCCACACCTGTCAGGTGGATGGATTATCTTGGTAAAGAAGAAATTCTCACTAACAGGGATGTAAACTATTTTTGTGCACAACATTTGAGAGAAATAAGCTTTTTGTGCATATGGAACATTTCTGGGATCTTTCATTTCAGCTCATGAAATTAACTTTACATGTTGTGTTTATATTTTTGTTCAGTATAGAAGCACTGTGGTATATCAACACTCTGAAGGCCATGTGTTTAATATTGTGCATCACTATCTTGTATTAGAAAGGATTCTTAGGCTAATACAAAGTCAGAGAAGCATGTGGTAGAGTGGATAGAGGATATATTCAACCATGCATAAAGTTCAGATAAGTTATTGTAGTAGGCTATCAAGCCCATCCCTCAAACTTCATAGTTTTACATTTTATTAGTTGTATATACAGGATACATATTGTACACACCGTCTAATGAAATGCTTAAGAAATAATATAATATTGAATACGAACATAAAGTAAATGGCTCAGTAGAATAGAATAAACATTTAAGCATAAGTATAATACAAAAAGGGACAACTTACTGTCCAATATATACATGTGTTTTGGGGAAGGGGTGTTTTAAAATGTGCAGTATTAATAATAATAATAAGAGTCTGGTAGCAGCAGTTGTGATGTGTGTAGCATGAATGTATATATTGTGTGTGTGTGTGTGTGTGTGTGTGTGTGTGTGTGTGTGTGTGTGAGAGTGAGTGCATGTGTGCTAAGGAGCGGAGAGTCAGAGCAGGTGGTCAATCCAGTTCAAGTCTGCAGCAGTCTAATGGCTTGTAGATAGAAACTGTCCCTGAGCCTATTGGTATCAGACCTCATGCTCCGTTACTGTCTGCCCGACGGTAAGGGAGTGAACTGCTCGTGGCTGGGGTGTGTGGGGTCCTCTTGATGCTGCAGGCCTTCCTCAGGCACTGTTTTGAGTAGATTTCCTGGATGGATGGGAGCATTGTCCCAGTGATGTACTGGGCTGTCTTCACCACCCGCTGGAGGGCGGAGCAATCCCCATACCAGGCTGTGTTCGTCTGGTCAGGACGTTCTCGAGGGTGCATTGGTATTATTTGGAGAGGACCCGGGGTGGCATGCCGAATTTCTTCAGCCACCGTAGGAAGTAGAGATGTTGTTGTGCTCTTTTAACAAGAGTGGTAGTATTGTAGGTCCATGTCAAGTCCTCTGTGATGTGGACTCCGACGAACTTAAACCTGCTGACTCTCTCTACTGCAGTTCCTTTGATTTGGATCGGGGCATGTTCCCTCTTCTGCTTCCTGAAGTCAACAGTCAACTCTTTTGTTTTTCTAAAGTTGAGGAAGAGGTTGTTGTCCTGGCACCACAATGCCAGTTCACTTACCTCCTCCCTATAGGCTGACTCATCTTTCTTGGTTACCAGGCCTACAACTGTGGTGTCGTCAGAAAACTTGATGATGAAGTTGGTGTCGTGCAAAGCCACAGTCGCGGGTGAACAGGGAGTACAGCAGAGGGCTGAGGACACACCCCTTGGGGGCCCCTGTGTTAAGAGTCAGTGTGGAGGAGTTGTTGTTGCCAATTCTCACAGCCTGTGGTCTGCCCCTCAGGAAATCGATCCAGTTGCTGTAATTGGTGTCAAGCTTGGATGGAACAATAGTGTTGAATGCTGAGCTTTAGTCAATGAACAGCATTCTCATATAGGTGTTCCTCTTGTCCAGATGTGTTAAGGCTGTGTGAATAGCGATAGAAATGGTATCTTCCGTGGATATGTTGGAGCGGTAGGAAAATTGGAGAAGGTCCAGTGTGCTTGGCATGCTGGCCTTGATGTGTGCCATTACTAGCCTATCGAAGCACTTCATGATGTCCGTGGTGAGCGCGACGGGGCAGTAGTCATTTGGGCATGTCACGTTGTTTTTCTTGGGCACTGGGACGATTGTGGTCTCCTTGAAGCAAGTGGGGACAAACCCTTGGACGTGGGACAGGTTGAACATATCAGAGAAGACGCCCACCAGCTGGTCAGCATATGCTCTGAGGACGGGATGCCATCTTGGCTGGCGGCTTTGTGAGTACTCACTCTTTTGAGAGTTTTCCTCACGTCATTCTCGGGGAGCGTAAGCACCTGGTCGTCCGGAGCAGCAAGAAACTTCTGGGATGGCTCTGTATTGTCTGTCTCAAAGCAAGCAAAGAATATGTTAAGCTCGTCTGGGAGGGAGGTTTCAGTGGCCTTCACAGAGCTGGATGTGCCTTTTTTGTCTGTGATAGTCTGAAGTCCTTCCCACATGCGTCGCAAGTCTGAGTCGTCAAACCCTAATGTTTTGAGCAGTATGTACCTGCTTGCCTTGTACGCTTTGAGTGCCACTGAGTAATCGGGGTTCGTTCTGCTCACATTGAATGGTGCAGCAAATCATAGTGTGACAATGAGCTATCAAGCCATAAGAATTGAGTGCCCTTGGGTTATTTTTGCCAGTGGTTCAGGTTTCTTCAAACTGGGCATCAAAGAGAACTGTAATAAGGAATTACTGTGGCTGAAAAAAAACAGGAGGAAAAAGTAGATAAACTAATTTCCTTCCCTGCCATTAAGGAGGCCCTGGTTTGTGTGCTGTAAGGCTGCTAGCTGGTATGCGCTCTGCGGCTGGTTCACATTAACCATGTTCATGAGCCCTTGCAAATAAGCCTACCTCACACACTCTACTCACGCTCATTTACGGAATCTTCATGGATGAGTCTGGAATTCAGTCTGTGTGCCGCCAGGCTGAAAAAAAAGCCTATCCCATGCAGGTCAATTTTGGTCGATATTGAAATGTTATTGCACAGCCTGGTCTCATAGACTAGACGTAACATTGTAAACATACATTTGAGACACTAATTAGTATGCTATGGTATGTTTAGTATAGTTACATGAGACAGAAGGATACTTAAGGCAAAAGCAAAAGTAGGGTGGATGGTCAAGGTGGATGGGTGGGCGTATAACACAAACGTCTAGGAATCCAAAGGTTGCGTGTTCGAATCTCATCACAGACAACTTTAGCATTTTTGCAACTAATTACAACTTTTTAGCTACTTTGCAACGACTTAGCATGTTAGCTAACCTTTCCCTAACTAACCCTAAACTTAACACTAACTAAACCCTAACCATAACCTTAACCCCTAGCCTAGATAACGTTAGCCACCTAGTTAACATTAGCCACAACAAATGGGAATTCGTAACATATCATAAGCTTTTAAAATTCTTAAAATATTGTACGAATTGCAATTCGTAACATATTGTGTACGAATTGCAATTCATAACATCCACAAATTAATACATACAATATGAAATGTAACATATCATACTAAATGGAGGGAAACAGATTTACATTTACTGTATTACATCATACCCTGAATCCAGGTTGTCATGTTCTGTTGGATGAAGAGAACAGGGTCACTACATGTGTGTAAAAGGGGTTGGGTAAATTACAATTACTCTGCCAGCAGCACAAATGATGATGTCACATTCATATGGTAATGAGGAAACCTTCAAAATAAATGCAACTAATTCAAAGTAATTTTAATCAATGGCCACTTTTATTGTGCCAACAATAAAAGGCAATGAGTTATTTATGAAAACAAAAAAGAAACATGGTAAAAAATTAAGACCAATAATAGAATACTATGTTTACACTGGTATGCCGAGAATATTGGGCTGTAGAGAGAAACTTTTCTACCGGTCTCAGCTAAGGTGGGGTGGGAAATACTCAGTAGGGTCTATACTAACCTAACATGTATTGTTTTGGAGGGGGACTATGTAGTACATATTCAGCAGCACTTCGTTCTCCACTCCCCCCATAGCCCCAATGCAATAAACTGTAATATATTGTACATGGGATATATATTGACTTGTAGAGAGAACTTTTCTACCTGTCTCAATTAAAGTGGGGTGGAAAATACTCATTAGGGTCTTTACTAACCACATATGGTTCGTTTTGGAGGAGGACTGTGTCGCAAGGCCTGCTGATGGCTTTTTAATTCGCCCCTTCCATATCTCCCAATACATTGCACTGTAATAGACTGAACATGGGATACATATTAGCTTGTAGAGAGAACTTTTCTACCTGTCTGAAATATGACTTAGTACAACTATTCATTTTTACCCTGGCTATACATTGCTTCCTTGCACTGACTGCATTTTTGAGAGCATAAACATTGAATGTGGAGGAGATCATTGGCAAAAAAATGTGCAGGTAGCATTTCATTCACAAAGAATCTATAATTTCACACATATCGCTGTTTTGAAGCAATGGTTGTGTAGTCTGTTTTCACTGCCTTTCTTTACACATGGAAAAGTGATGATTCCTAGAAAGAATTGTACAATAGGGATTTGATTCCTTTACTTTTGCTGCAAATAAGCCCTTACAGCTACATGCTTGAAGATTCCTGACACCTCTTTGTGAATGGACCTTTTCCCATTCATAAAGGGTCAGTGTAAACACTGACTTACTTGGAGTTTCTCTTCTAAATTCATCAATAGCTGCTTAAGCTGTCAAAACACACTGGAGTGTGTCCTTGCTTATTTGGATTATCGTCTGTTTATCTACTTCATCCTCAGAATCATTATACTCAAGTGTTTCCTTGCTTATCAGTGGTTCTACATCTGTGTTTTGGAGTCATCTTCACAATAATTTAGTGTGTACATGTTCCTTATCGGTTAAACTACTATCTGACATGTATGCATTGGAAGGGGTGGAGATAAAGTGCTGCTGGATGTGTACTACACAGTCCCACTCAAAAACGAACCATATTTGGTTAGTAGAGAACCTACTAAGTATGATCCACTCCACTTTAGCCAAGACAGGTAAAAACGGTCTCTCTGCAAGACAATATGTATCCCATGTACAGTGTATTGCATTGCAGTGAATGGAGTGTGTGGAGTAAGGGGTCACCAGCACTTTGTATTAAAAGCATTACCCAGCACAAGAGACCAATTTCAGTTTTGCAGACTCTATTGAATAATTCCAATAACATATATTTGTATTTGACCTACACAATAGCTTTCAACAATTTTCAACAACAACCTTTAAATAAAGGTAAATATCAGTATTTGTGTAAACTTTCAATAGAAATTGTATGAAGAATACAATATTAAAAATACAATTTAAATGATCAATTAACAAATTATCAATTTATTTTTAAAAGTTGATTGCATGCTGTGTTAAACAGTTGTACTGCACTAAGGCTAAAAATATTCACAAAGTTTAGCATGTCTTTGCAGGGGACTCTTACTATGAAAAAATACAAATAAATCCTCGATCGTGCTGCCAGCATAATATCCGGCTGCAATGAGAACGGTCATGGGTAAATGCCTACCAATCTCAGGGCGTGTGAGCCCATTTAAACTCTCACTCAATACAACACTTGACCGTAGGCGCCTTCCGCATAGGCTACACAAATAGCGTCCTGCATAGAGTGTAGAGGTGTAGCAATAACATGACAATGTCTTGTGCGAAGAAACATGAGCTGGTATCGTTGTTGACATGAGGACATGCCTGACTATGTCCCTAGATGAGATCTGTGCGACAAGGACCAACCGCGCACGGAACACTTCTGCATTGATTAATGCTAATTGTTAATTCTCTGAATGCGAATACAATAATTTCCCCCATCGTTATTAAAGACAAGATGTCAAACAAAACATTTGGATGACTCGAACTGCGGATCGATAGGATTTCAAGTAACAGGGATTTGGGCAGGAATGCGCAATTTTGATGTTCTCATTGGAATGCGCTCATGTTTGGTATAAACAAAAACATGTGATGCTGAAGCGCATCTGCACTACCGGCGAGAATAATTCGACTATTTGACTGTGTGCAGTTTTGCTGTCATTGGATTGGTGATAACTCATCCAGCGGGATTCTGAGCCTGTGAAACCACTTACAGGTCGTCTTCGATTTGAGATGCTGGCGATTAACTGCGCTTTAATTTTAGCGCTCATGCAAAGTGGGACAGGTGAGTGGCCATCATCTTGAAATGAATTTGATATGACGGGATGCAACAATAGGCTATCAGCCTACTAGCCAGATTATAGGCTATATCTGGAATTCAAGATCACCATACATAGGCTATTTTGACTATTATGAATAATAACCTAAAAGGCTTATGGTATTTACCCATTTTAGATTAGATTTTCCCATAATATAATGCTTATGTTTGTTACGCCTATATTCGGTGCTATTATGGTGACGACGCAGTGGATAGGAATGTATCATAATACATTCCATTGTGGGATGAATTGGGCACACAGTGCCGTGCCACCAGCTGAAGGTTGTATAATCTGCCTTGTTCTCTTTACAGTTATGAATGGCACATTTTATCGATAACTGAAAGCCTGTCACTCAGGCCCGATACTTGCCGATATGATGCCCTAGGCGAAGCGCCCAAAAATACCAGAACTGTTTTCCCTCACGCAGAAAAACGGCTGTCCACGTGCATTGGAAACTGAGGCCCCGGAATAGGCTACAATGTTGCAAGTTTGCTATAGCTACAGCTTCCGGCCTGACCCAGTTGATTGATTTGGTACAATGTTTCAATTCACTAGATTATTAAAGTCAAGACAAATAGAAAGGAAGGCAGAGGGGCGAAGTAGAGGGATACATGCGATTGAAAAAAACTCAATTTTCATCAGGATATTTTCTGTTTTTATTTGTCGGCTTTATATATTTTTACTTAGTTGACAATGGAAGTTATAGGCTTACTGCATTGGCCTAAACTATCTCTGAGTTCCATGCGCTCATTTCTTTAGCCACCAATGGCTAAAGAACACTGTATCAATGCATCTTGCATTTGTTTAATTTCAACTTGATAGATTTATCATTTTAATTCAGATTTGTATTAATAACCACGTGACGATGATTTAGAGTAACTAAACGTTATTATTGAAATGCGCATATGAAAATTCTAACTGGCACGCAGATCGGTAGAAATGGTAGGATCAATTGTAAGCTTCCCCAAACATTAAACTCAGTATGTCAGCTACCCAGGTTTTCAAGCATGGCATTATCTTGTAAAATGCAGTTCATATTTTCTTCTTAGCAACCATCAGCTCAGAAATTGACGAATAGGCCTAAACTTGAAATTGCTCATTCTCATGACAATTTAGCCCACTGCGCAAACTCTCTGACAGTAGTCTTGGGTAGCCTAATTACATTCAATAGGCTATTGTCCATTTTACTTTGACCTGTCATGTTTTTAGGATATGGTGTGTTTGTTAACATGTTAATTCATATTCACATCGAAGCGTATTTTTATTTAATAGTGCGCCATTTAGGCTATTTGATCGGAAACACGCATTATGTAGAAAGTGTCTGTTTCATGACATTGTCAGAAATCTGGTCGCCCTGTAGTCTACAGAAAAACCCAAAGAGGCTATATACTCTTTCTATTGTATAGGCTATATGATTTATGTTCGATGACTTTGACAGAGCATTGGTGGAGCGCCACAGTGCTGCGTCTCTCCAACAGCACCATGGAGAGGCACGCTGGGCAAGGACAAGCTATATATTGAGCGCACCTGAGTTTGGCAAAGTGGGCTGATTGTCATGGGGTGGCATTAGCGCTCACCTTAATAGCCCATATGTCACTTTGTGAGAAGTTTTCATTGTTTTGGGGCAAGATTATGTGAGGTGTTGGAGGTGTAGTTCAGAAAATGGCGCACTCATCATTCTGCTGTCACTTGATTTACTCTGATTTTATTGGGTTACCGTGGAGGATGCAACCTGAGATGCACCTGCTGCACATTGCTTCCTTTCCTGCTGGACACACCTTCAATATGCAGTTAGGAGATCTCTTATTGTACATTTCTTCTGTATTAACTCTCTCCATCCACCCCATCTTCAGCCTCTAGGTGTGTAGACCATGCCTGCAGTCCTCCCATGGGCAACCTGGCCAGTGGCAGGACCCTCACATCCCTCTCAGGCTGCTGTGGGAATGGGTCCCAACACTCCCCATGCCCCACTCCCCTCCACCCCTGTCCTGTTGACCTTCACCCACCTGCCCACATGGTGGATGATCCCTTCCTGCACCCAGCCACCTGGTGGGCCTCAGGCGTGGGCACTGACCAGGAGGAGGAGGTCCGTCTGGACCTGGAGACTCGTTTCTGTCTGACCCACGTGGTACTGCTGTTCCACTCGCCCAGGCCCGCTGCCATGGCAATGGAGCGCTCGCAGGACTTTGGTCGGACGTGGGAGACGCTCAAGGTGTTTGCACAGAACTGCAGTCTTGCATTTGGCCTTCCTGATGACACCAGTCAGCCTGGCTCGCTGTGTACGTCCCGGTACTCCAGTGCCAAGCCGTGCAGCAGGGGAGAGGTAAGGGGACAGAATGTCTCATTTACTGTGTGGTGTAAGACACAATTTTAGAAGCACAGTAGACAAACAGTATACAATAGACCCTTATCTTTCTCAAAAGGTAATATTCCGGATTTTGGGCCCTGGTGGATTAGTTGACCCTTACAGTCCACAGGGCCTTTCCCAGCTGACACTCACCAACCTCCGCCTCAGACTTCTCAAGGCCCAGACCTGCCCATTATCTGTGGCACCTTCCACCTCTTCTTCCTCCATTGGACTCTCCTACCCTTCTACGGACCTGAATCTCCCCCTCCTCACTTCCCCCCAGCCCAGCTCAGAGCCCCCTGCCTCGGCTCCCTTTGCCATTTACACTTTCCTGGCTCGAGGGACCTGTCTCTGTCATGGCCATTCAGAACACTGTTTACACAGTGGCGGACAGGACAAACTGAAGGACATGGTGAGTGTGGCCTGCTCAGCCTCTGTGTGTGTGTGTGTGTGTGTGTGTGTGTGTGTGTGCTTTAAAACATTTTCATTATCTAAGCTTGCCCTTTGTGTTAAATAGCCCTGTTTTATTGCAGGTGCCTGGTAGGTGTTTGTGCACTCACCACACAACAGGAGAACACTGTGAGAGGTGTGCCCCTCTATACAATGACCGTCCCTGGAGGGCAGCCAACGGCAGCAGTGGGGAGCCACACCCGTGCCACAGTGAGTGCCCTACTAAGATGGGTCAATGGCCAGGCAGTGTTGGGTTGCCAACTCAAATCAAGCTCATGTTGAGAGATTATAGAAATACTTCCACACTGTTTATATGTCAGTTAATACTTTTCATTCAAACATTTAATAAAATCTCCAGGAAAAGTTTTGCTTGCATGGAGGTCAAGACTCCGAGCCCAACCGGGAGTGTTGACAAACCTACCATTGGGTGTCATCTCATAATCTATCCTTCCAGTTTACTAACCCCTCCATCCTCTCTCCCGTCCCATCGTTGCCTCCCTGTGCTCCAGAGTGTGAGTGTTACGGCCATGCGGAGAGCTGTCACTTCTCCCAGAAGGCATGGCTGTCCTCAGGGGCCACCAGTGGGGGCGTCTGTGATGAATGCCGACACAACACAGCAGGGCGCAGGTGCCAGCGCTGTCGCCACGGTTACCACCGCCACCCGGCCATGCCCCTTGGATCCTCCCACATCTGCACTCGTAAGTCGGGACAACGTATGGACAAGTGAAAGTAATATAGAATAACGTGTGAATGCTACATTTCATCTGTTGTACATTAATTGTTGTCCCACATGTCAGTGAATTCCAGTTATACATTATGTATAACAGTACTTGAAGTTGCAGGCGTGGGTGTATATTAAAACATATGTTGTCTCCCTCTAATGGTGTGGATTTGTAACAGCAGTATGTGTGGGTAGAGCGAGAAGAGACGAGGGAGAAATGTGTGTATGGTCTTAAGTATTTTTCTCACTTTCACAGGTTGTTGGTGTGACCCACTGGGCTCATTACCAGCCAGCTCTGGGGAGGAGGGCCCATGGTGCCACCCGAGGAGTGGACAGTGCCACTGCAGACCTGGTGTGGGGGGAACAGGCTGTAGCCACTGTCTCCCTGGGTACTGGGGCTTTGGGGAAGAGGGGTGCAAACCCTGTGCTTGTCCCCAAAACTGTGACCCTCACACTGGGCTCTGCCTTGACAGGTAAGACATTTTTTCTCTACTAAATCCAACATTACTTATGTGGCTTTCTTTCCTATTTCCAGTTTCATCTTACCTCCGTATTCTCATTGTCACTTCAGCAGCTATGCAAATAACCAGGTTTTCAATGTCCCTATGGGGGGCAAGATTCCTGACATGGACCATGCCTTGACCAATGAGGGTGAGGCAGTGTGGTCAAAGGAACTGTCAGTCTCTGCCATGCACTACACAGGTGAATGATGATGCACACTAGCATTAGAGTTATGCACCTCACTACTTAAAGCTTGCCGCCATGGGTTTGAGGAAACATATTAATGTACTGCTGACACTGTCTGTCTTTGGCTCCTTCCAGGGAAATGCAGCTGTAAGGAGAGAAAGTTGAGGAGTGTCTTGGATCTCTGTAAGACCAAACATGCCTATGGTAAAATATTTCCCAAGGCTCTCAAATACTGTACATCCTACAGTCTTATAATTTTCCCCTCACTCTGTAATGGCTTCTTGACCATTGGTCTAGTCAAGTGATATAAGCAGTGCATACAGTACTGCAGTGCGTTTAAATTCTGGTGGGGATTTATGCTGCATTAGGTGTACATTCCATAACTCTTTGATTTAGCTGTGTGTAACTGCTTTCAGTGATGAATGTCTCCATGTATGTCTGTGGCAGTGATCAAAGCCAGTGTGTTGTCTGCTCATGATAAGGGGAGCCACGCAGAGGTACAGGTCAAAGTTCGCAAGGTCCTGCGGTCAGGACAGGTGCCCCTCTCCCAGGGCACACACAGTCTCTACCCCATATCCTGGACTAGCCGGGGGTGCACCTGCCCCATCCTTAATCCAGGTAGCCCAACATATACATCAACAAACAGAACAGAGTATTGTGCTACTATATTCAGTATGTTCTAAATATTGTCCTTATTTTCCCACAAGGTTGGGAGCTACTCTGTTCACACTGATATAAGTTCTAATAAACAGGATTGAGGCTGAACCCTCTCTCTCTTCTTCCAGGGGTGGAGTACATGCTGGCGGGTCCAGAGGAGGCAGGGACGGGGCGGCTGCTGGTCACCATGCAGAGTGTGGTGGTTCCCTGGACCTCCCAACTGGGGGCCCACATATCAGAGGGCCTAAGGCAGGGCTGCCCCTGAACACCCTCTCCAAACCCATAACCGAGCACTCTGAATGGAAATGGACCAGGGGAAATGACTGGTTCACTAGATCATTCAGGAAAGGGACAAATTCAGTGAATAAGGCTTGACGAAGTGTCTTGACCAATAATTGCTATGGAAAATCATGCCCATATAAGACTACAACCCTGCCATATGATGCAAAGAGGATGGACTGGATACTGGAATCTTTAGAGCCATTCTTATGAAGATGATTTAACTTGAGCCATCCCACATACAGACAGACAAACATCCCCCTGGAATCTACTAGACAAAACAATCCCTAGTATACAAGCTTTACTGACTGTATGTCCAAAGCCATGCCTTTTTATGCCTACTAGGTTCTCAGTACATTACAGTGCTGCTTTTGACTGCTTTTAGAGTACTGTATTTTTTTCAGTGTCCAGTTCCAATCATTTATTTTTCATGTGAAGTGTGCTAATGAAAAATGCAACAAATACACATACTTATTTAAATATTGAGGCACATAAGGCATCCACAGGAGAGTGCACTGCGTCCAGTCTGCAGCCTTCTTGATGAGGGTTCCCCAGGTCAAGCCACACTCCATCTCATTTTCTATTGTTCTTCTTCATGTCTCTTTTGGGTGTCCTGTCTTTCTCTTCAGCGTAGTGCAATCGCAAGGTGGATGACCAGTGAGATATACCTGCTGGAGCGCGTGCTACGGGTGGATGTTGTTATCGTGATCAGTGAGCTGAGATAAGGCA
The DNA here is from genome assembly GCA_030435695.1 of Brachymystax lenok tsinlingensis. Lineage (NCBI taxonomy): Eukaryota > Metazoa > Chordata > Actinopteri > Salmoniformes > Salmonidae > Brachymystax > Brachymystax lenok. Next base: position 42,442,870 of record CM059813.1, read on the forward strand.
GAGCTTTACCTAGCATATACTTATAGATGACCTGGAGCCAGTGGGTCTGGCGACGAGTATGTAGCGAGGGCCAGCCGACTAGAGCATACAGGTCGCAGTGGTGGGCTGTATAAGGAGCTTTGGTAACAAATGTGTTAGGAAAATGTAGCTAATATCTTAATCTGAAAAGATACAAGGTTCAATGTATGTGGTGCAGTTTTACCGAAGAATGAACAAGATCCCAGAGGAAGAATCACTTTCAAAGCATCATGGTCCAGTCGTATGTATGAAGCTCTAGTTTCATTTGTGTTTGAACAGTATTTAAACATATGATTAGAAATGTTTGAAAGAGGTAATGAGACAGTATTCAGTAATAACTCAGGACAGTTAAAAGGGAGTACCAGTGCATTAAGGCTTGAAATTACATGTTTCAAAAGCAGGTGAAGGAAGCACTTTCACTGTGAATGGCATCTATGACTAGAGGCTGCTGTATGTACACAGTCTTTCGTCTGGTTAGGATCCCTTGATCTCTGGCACCCTCTTGAGTAATTGGTGTGTCTTACTTATTGAATAACTGCTTAAAGCATAAGACAAGCTCATTAGCCTACTTATAGGCTAGTTGATGTTATTAAAACACATAAGGTGTGTCAAAAAGACACCTTTTAACATTTTGACCAAGATTATTTTTTTGTCGGGGACGGCCCTAGTGTGTTTGTAATACAATGACATCAATATGGGAATTATGTGAAAATGTGATTTTATGTTTAATGACTAAATGTTTGTACATCTAAGAATATTCCATTCTGAAAATGTATGCAATAGAGAGAGGGTTATAAGACAAATGGTAGTCCAATTGATGTGTGTGTGTCTACAAATGAATATTGTGTAGAGAGTGGAACAGGCTGGTACGACTTGTGAGAAGGAGTCAGTGAGAACAAAGCATTCTTAGTTCTAATCAGACATGTGGGTAGGCTTCTGTCCTTGAGACAGGAGGGACTGTTAGGAGCTGTCCAAGTTTGACTTATGTTGTAAGATTGTGATATTTCCCGCTGAATGTGTACTGTGGGAAAACACTATTTTCCTGGAAAGGGTGGGGAATATGGTGGGGCCTTTTGTATTTTTTGTATATCAACCTGTACAGTATAACAGACTGTGTACACCTTTTAAAATCAGAGCTCTCCTGAATTAAACAATTTACATTTGACCATTGTAGATTGGGCCTCTGTTTGTCTCATTTCAACTAGTATCTTACAAATACTGGGTAACAGACAGTTTGTTTAATTGAAGTTCAGTTTGTGAACATTGAGCACAAAATTTCTATAACAGCTAGGCATGTAATGTCTGCAAGGAACTTGAAACATTGTATCAACTTGGTCAGGCCTGAAGCTCACGCTAGCAAACTAAGAGTTTCCTGCACTAGTTAGCTCGGGACAGACACAGGTGTAGACTATTTGTGCAAGCGATAAGAAGTAATCAGATAGGCCTATTTTACGACACTTCCACCGAATCAGAAAATGACACTTTCCCCTTTTCAAACCAGTGGTTATCGAAAGAGAGCTGGAAAGATTTTTCAAATAGGCTACGTTGAGGAACTATTGTCATTCTCAATGGATGTAAAAACAGACTTTGTTTACTTGCTGTCACTTTGAGATGCTCCAGTGAGTTTCAACAGTGAGTTGAGACAATGTTTCAAGTTTCTTGCAGACAGGCCATGTGTGGCCAATGTGATTTATAGGATATTTATTTTATCAACATATTTTCTACCTGCAGGCTGCAATGTTTTATTTGTTGGCTTTATGCTATTTTTAGCCTACATAGTTGGCAATGGCAATATAAGTTACTTTTAGAATTTTGATTAACCACATGATAATGATTTTGAGATATGAAGACTTTATTATAAATTAAATTAAACTGTTCCACAAAAAATAATTTTGAAAATCATAACTGGCTCGCAGATCGGTAGAAATGGTAAGATAAATTGACACTCCAAATTGAAAAGGTTGCCGACCCGTGGTGTAGCCTGTTACCGGCAACTTCAGGAGCGAAGGGAAGAGGACCAAGGTAAAGACAGTTTCAAGTTGGATATTCGCGCTTTCAAACCACTTGAGCCACAGATTCCAAATAAGTGTCATTATGTTGGAAAAATTGCACACAACATTGCACAGATCTTATTTTCATGATTTGGACATTAATTCGCTTTCCAAAGCTAATAAACGTGGAAATGTGAGCAGCATTTTGTATTCCTAGTTGAATTAGTTAGGGAGCGTAAACAAAGTACAAACTTTTTTTACATTTGCATTTCAATAGCTCATTGGTCATGTGACTCAAACAAGGTTCAGAATGTCCACTGACTACCCTTCTATATTGCACAGCCTTAAGTTTGTCCATTTTCATCTCACATGATTTTACATGAATTTTTCAAAATGTAAAATTTCAATAGCTCCTTGGTCATGTGACCTAGTGACTTCAAACAAGGTTCAGAATGTCCACTCAGTGGGCCTACATATTGCCCACCCTTTAGTTTGTCCATTTTCATCTCACAAGATTTTACATGATTTTTTCAAAATGTAACATTTCAATAGCTCCTTGGTCATGTGACCTAGTGACTTCAAACAAGGTTCAGAATGTCCACTAACTACCCTTCTATATTGCACACCCTTTAGTTTGTCAATTTTCATCTCACATCATTTTACATACATTTTTCAAAATGTAAAATGTCAATAGCTCCTTGGTCATGTGACCTAGTGACTTCAAACAACAAGGTTCAGAATGTCCACTCAGTAGGACTACACATTGCACACCCTTTAGTTTGTCAATTTTCATTTCACATGATTTAAAAAATTTTTTTTTCAATATGTAGCTCCTTGGTCATGTGACCTAATGACTTCAAACAAGGTTCAGTATGGAATTCTGGTTAGTTATAGGCAAATGAATACACAGGCCAAATTTGTATTCTGTTTTCCTTATCACTATAATCTAGTAGTAATTTACTAGTAGAGGTAATTTCCTTTATGCCCCATTCTACACACAGCCTAAATTATAGGCACTGAACCATTTACAGAACAATAATAAAAGTAGCATATAGGATCCAACCCTATCACAGAGTGAACAAATGTAGAGCGTTTGTAAACTTTAAGAAAAAAATATTAAGTGACAGTTCCATCAGTACGTGCTTAAAGAAAGTCATATCACAAAGATCACTGATGACAGTGCCCACCAAATCTATGACAATAGAGAATGAATTGTAAGCACCAAAGTGAGTTGGCCAAAATAATATCTGAAAATGTTAGTTATTGAACATAATTCTTCTATTTGATATATGCAGTTGAGGAATATTCCATTTACCGACACTACATGTAGGACAGACATAAGACATTCCCACATACAGTATTTTAAAAAAAAAAGTTTTATTTCACCTTTATTTAAGAAGGTAGGCCAGTTGAGAACAAGTTGTCATTTACAACTGCGACCTGGCCAAGATAAAGCAAAGCAGTGTGACACAAACAACAACACAGAGTTACACATGGAATAAACAAACGTACAGTCAATAACACAATAGAAAAGTCTATATACAGTGTGTGCAAATGAAGTAAGATTAGGAGGTAAGGCAATAAATAGGCCGTAGTGGCGAAATAATTACAATTTCGCAAATAAACACTGGTGACAGATGTGCAGAAGATTAATGTGCAAGTAGAAATAGTGGGGTGCAAAGGAGCAAAAAAAAAAGCTAAATATAAATAAAATAAATAACAATATGGGGATGAGGTAGTTCGATGGGCAATTTACAGATGGGCTATGTACAGGTGCAATGATCTGTAAGCTGCTTTGATAGCTGATGCTTAAAGATAGTGAGGGAGATAGGAGTCTCTAGCTTCAGTGATTATTGCAATTCGTTCCAGTCATTGGCAGCAGAGAACTAGGCGGGCGGGCAGGTGCGAGCAGCGATCGGTTGAAGAGCATGCATTTAGTTTTACTTGCATTTAAGAGCATTTGGAGGCCACGGAAGGAGAGTTGTATGGCATTGAAGCTCGTCTGGAGGTTAGTTAACACAGTGTCCAAAGAAGGGCCAGAAGTATACAGAATGGTGTCGTCTGCGTAGAGGTGGAACAGAGACTCACCAGCCGCAAGAGCGACATCATTGATGTATACAGAGAAGAGAGTCGGCCCGAGAATTGAACCCTGTGGCACCCCCTTAGAGACTGCCAGAGGTCCGGACAACAGGCCCTCCGATTGGACACACTAAACTCTATCTAAGAAGTAGTTGGTGAACCAGGCGAGGCATTCATTTGAGAAACCATTTGAGTCTGCTGATAAGAATGATGTGATTGACAGAGTCGAAAGCCTTGGCCAGGTCGATGAATACGGCTGCACAGTATTGTCTTTTGTCGATGGCGATTATGATATCGTTTAGGACCTTGAGCGTGGCTGAGGTGCACCTATGACCAGCTCTGAAACCAGATTGCATAGCGGACAAGGTACGGTAGGATTCGAAATGGTCAGTGATCTGTTTGTTAACTTGGCTTTCGAAGACCTTAGAAAGGCAGGGTAGGATAGATATAGGTCTGTAACAGTTTAGGTCTAGAGTGTCTCCCCTTTTGAAGAGGGGGATGACCATGGCAGCTTTCCAATCTTTGTGGATCTCAGACGATACAAAAGAGAGGTTGAACAGGCTAGTAATAGAGGTTGCAACAATTGCGGCGGATAATTTGAGAAAAAGACCAGATTTTGCAGCTCTTTCAGAACATCAGGTATCTGGATTGGGGTTTAAGGAGGAATGGGGAGGCTTGGGCAAGTTGCTGTGGGGGGTGCAGAGCTGTTGACCGGGGTGGGGGTAGTCAGGTGGAAAGGAAGGCCAGCCGTAGAAAACTTCTTATTGAAATTCTCGATAATCGTAGATTTATCGGTGGTAACAGTGTTTCCTAGCATCAGTGCAGTGGGCAGCTGGGAGGAAGTGCTCTTATTCTCCATGGACTTTACAGTGTCCCAGAACTTTTTGGAGTTTGTGCTACAGGATGCAAATTTCTGTTTTGAAAACGCTAGCCTTTGCTTTCCTAACTGCCTGTGTATATTGGTTCCTAACTTCCCTGAAAAGTTGCATATCACGGGGGCTATTCGATGCTAATGTAGTACGCCACAAGATGTTTTTGTGCTGGTCAAGGGCAGTCAGGTCTGGAGTGAATCAAGGGCTATATCTGTTCCTGGTTCTACATTTTGTGAATGTGGCATGCTTATTTATGATTGTGAGGAAAGAACTTTTAAAGAATAACCAGGCATCCTCTACTGACGGAATGAGTTTAATATCTTTCCAGGATACCCGGGCCAGGTCGATTAGAAAGGCCTGCTCGCTGAAGTGTTTTAGGGAGTGTTTGACTGTGATGAGGGGTGGTCGTTTGACCAGAATCCAGAATGGATATGACAATGGGGCCAGCACAAGGACGTAATACACCCTTACAACAATCTACTTTTTTATCTTCTTGACTTCTTATCTGGTACACTGCTACTGTGTGTCAAGAAAAGAGCCCCAATTAGGTGTTAGTGTACTCCAGTAAAAATGGGCTGGTTTAGATTAAAAACTATTGCCCTATGTCCCCGTTCATAGGGGCATGAGAGACTAGTCAGTGATAGAATTGAGTTGGCACTTTATTGGCCCAAACACCCACAGACCCACAAGGTTGAGGTTACTCATGGACTGTAATTAGTATATATATATATATTTTTTTTTGCATTGACGCATTGTGTCTTCTAACTGTCCAAGAATAGGATCCAAAGTGTTAAGAAATATGCGTTCCCATGAATACAAAAGGAGGATGTCCTCATACCTCTGGCACTTTAGTCAGACTGCCAGACTTTGCACCACAGAGCCAATCAGGAGAGAATACATACAGGTCAAGGGTGCCAATTGAAAGTCAAGGGGTGTGAAAATGGACAAACTAAAGGGTGTGCAATATAGAAGGGTAGTTAGTGGACATTCTGAACCTTGTTTGAAGTCACTAGGTCACATGACAAAGGAGCTATTGAAATGTTACATTTTGAAAAATTCATGTAAAATCATGTGAGATGAAAATGGACAAACTAAAGGGCGTGTAACATAGAAGGGTAGTCAGTGGACATTCTGAACCTTGTTTGAATCCAGTAGGTCATATGACCAAGGAGCTATTGAAATTCAAAAATGTAAATAAATAATTTAAAATAGTGCGAGATTGTAAATTGACAAAAAAACATTTTGTGCAATGTGTGTCAATGCCATCGGGTTAGCTAGAACCAGTTTTGAAAGTTTTAGGAGTAATGGTTAAATTGCTATTTAATTTGAAAAATGTGATTTGTCACTATGTTGACGGTCGCTAACTGCTGTTGGTGGAGGTAAGGAAAACTACAGGCGAATATCCGTCGAATATCCAACCTGAAACTGTCTTTACCTCGGTGGGAAGAGGGGGGTTGGGAACGGATTTTAAGACAATCACAAACACTATCAGGTCCTTATATTGGCACATTAATAGGTCTACATTTGTGTGCAAGCCAGGTAGCCTAGGCCTACTTCTATGCATAATCAGGCACGCATCCTTAATGAACATTGACAAGAGCGCTACAAACAAAAGACAATTCATACATTAATAACTCTGTAAATGGAATGAAATAAACCAAAACAGGTTCCTCACAAGTGTAGTTTAGGTTGTGCGGTCCGCAAATAAGGTATCCACTCCGACAATGAGAACTGTAAAAGACCTCAATAATAATATATTGAATGCATTAGCAGAAATGACCTTACCCAAACAAATATTGTAGATTAGAACGGTAAATGTACAACTGGTGAGCCATCCCCGTGGCCTTCGCAATGGATTAGTCCACTGAGACCAGCGTGAATCAAACGGATGTCTCGTCTGCCATAAAAAATGTATATTTGCGACTGCTTGACCAACAGCCTATCGTCCAGTTGACTAAATGGGGTCAGCCCTAAAACACACATCTCAAGTTAGGATTCAGCCCCAATGTTCCAAAGCTCCCCCGCTTGCTATAGACCACCCTCTGCCCCCAGCTGTGCTCTGGACACCATATGTGAACTGATTGCCCCCCATCTATCTTCAGAGTTCGTGCTGCTAGGTGACCTAAACTGGGACATGCTTAACACCCCGGCCATCCTACAATCTAAGCTTGATGCCCTAAACCTCACACAAATCATCATTGAACCTACTAGGTACAACCCCAAAGCCGTAAACACGGGCACCCTCATAGATGTCATCCTAACTAACTTGCCCTCCAAATACACCTCTGCTGTTTTCAACCAAGATCTCAGCGATCACTGCCTCATTGCCTGCATCCGTAATGGGTTTGTGGTCAAACGATCACCTCTCATTACTGTTAAACGTTCCCTAAAACACTTCAGTGAGCAGGCCTTTCTAATCGACCTGGCCCCGGGTATCCTGTAAGGATATTGACCTCATCCTGTCAGTAGAGGATGTCTGGTTATTCTTTAAAAGTGCCTTCCTCACCATCTTAAATAAGCATGCCCCATTCAAGAAATGTAGAACCAGGAACAGATATAGCCCTTGGTTCTCTCCAGACCTGACTGCCCTTGACCAGCACAAAAACATCCTGTGGTGTTCTGCATTAGCATCGAACAGCCCCCATGATATGCAACTTTTCAGGGAAGTCAGGAACCAATATACACTGACAGCTGGGAAAGCCAAGGCTAGCTTTTCAAGCAGAAATGTGCTTCCTGTAACACAAACTCAAAAACGTTTTGGGACACTGTAAAGTCTATGGAGAATAAGAGCACCTCCTCCCAGCTGCCCACTGCACTGAGGATAGGAAACGCTGTCACCACCGATAAACCCACAATAATTGAGAATTTCAATAAGCATTTTTCTACGGCTGGCCATGCTTTCCACCTGGCTACCCCTACCCCGGTCAACAGCCCTGCACCCCCCTCAGTAACTCGCCAAAGCCTCCCCCATTTCTCCTTCTCCCAAATCCAGTTAGCTGATGTTCTGAAAGAGCTGCAAAATCTGGACCCCTACAAATCAGCCGGGCTAGACAATCTGGACCCTTTCTTTCTAAAATTATCTGCCAAAATTGTTGCAACCCCTATTACTAGCCTGTTCAACCTCTCTTTCCTGTCGTCTGAGATTCCCAAAGACTGGAAAGCAGCTGCGGTCATCCCCCTCTTCAAAGGGGGAGACACTCTTTACCCAAACTGCTACAGACCCATATCTATCCTACCCTGCCTTTCTAAGGTCTTTGAAAGCCAAGTTAACAAACAGATTACCGACCATTTCGAATCCCACCGTACCTTCTCCGCTATGCAATCTGGTTTCAGAGCTGGTCATGGGTGCACCTCAGCCACGCTCAAGATCCTAAACGACATCATAACCGCCATCGATAAGACACATTACTGTGCAGCCGTATTTATTGATCTGGCCAAGGCTTTCGACTCTGTCAATCACCACATCCTTATCGGCCGACTCAACAGCCTTGGTTTCTCAAATGATTGCCTCGCATGGTTCACCAACTACTTCTCCGATAGAGTTCAGTGTGTCAAATCAGAGGGCCTGTTGTCCGGATCTCTGGCAGTCTATGGGGGTGCCACAGGGTTCAAATCTTGGGCAGACTCTCTTCTCTGTATACATCAATGATGTCGCTCTTGCTGCTGGTGAGTCTCTGATCCAACTCTACGCAGACGACACCATTCTGTATACTTCTGGCCCCTCTTTGGACACTGTGTTAACTACCCTCCAGACGAGCTTCAATGCCATACAACTCTCCTTCCGTGGCTTCCAACTGCTCTTAAACGCAAGTAAAACTAAATGCATGCTCTTCAACCAATCGCTGCCCGCACCTGTCCGCCCGTCCAGCATCACTACTCTGGACGGTTCTGTCTTAGATTATGTGGACAACTACAAATATCTAGGTGTCTGGTTAGACTGTAAACTCTCCTTCCAGACTCACATCAAACATCTCCAATCTAAAGTTAATCTAGAATTGGCTTCCTATTTCGCAACAAAGCATCCTTCACTCATGCTGCCAAACATTCCCTCGTAAAACTGACCATCCTACCGATCCTCAACTTCGGTGATGTCATTTACAAAATAGCCTCCAATACTCTACTCAACAAATTGGATGCAGTCTATCACAGTGCCATCCGTTTTGTTACCAAAGCCCCATACACCACCCACCACTGCGACTTGTATGCTCTCGTTGGCTGGCCCTCGCTTTACACTCGTCGCCATACCCACTGGCTCCAGGTCATCTACAAGTCCCTGCTAGGTAAAGTCCCGCCTTAGCTCGCTGGTCACTATAGGAGCACCAACCCGTAGCACGTGCTCCAGCAGGTACATCTCACTGGTCACCCCCAAAGCCAATTCCTCCTTTGGCGGACTCTCCTTCCAGTTCTCTGCTGCCAATGACTGGAACGAACTACAAAAATCTGAAACTGGAGACACTTATCTCCCTCACTAGCTTTAAGCTCCAGCTGTCAGAGCAGTTCACAGACCCCTGCACCTGTATATAGCCCATATGTAAATAGCCCAACCAACTACCTCATCCCCTACCATATTTATTTATCTTGTTCCTTTGCACCCCAGTTTTTCTACATTGCACATTCATCTACCATTCCAGTGTTTAAATGCTATATTGTAATTACTTTGCCACCATGGCCTATTTATTGCCTTACCTTCCTTATCCTACCTCATTTGCACTCTTTGTATATAGATTTGTTTTATTGACTGTATGTTTGTTTATTCCATGTGTAACTCTGTGTTGTTGTATGTGTCGAACTGCTTTGCTTTATCTTGGCCAGGTCGCAGTTGTAAATGAGAACTTGTTCTCAACTTGCCTACCTGGTTAAATAAAGGTGAAATAAAAAATACAATTTATTAGTGTGTCTGTCAATGACCAATACATTTCCAACAGCTCCATCTTTCATGGAGACTATTATGCAACCCATAACCAAATCCCAGTTGGCACGCAGTGTTTAATTCTCTCCTTCGAGGAAATTATTGCACAGACAATGGACTTCCACTTTATTCGGATATATGGGTATTAAGGGTGGTCATTAGATGGAAAAATATTTTATGTAATAGTGAGGTAAAAATCAAAACACAGATTGGTGTAAAAACATCCTGCCAACAGCAACATTCAGGATGTTTGACAAAACTTCAAATGGAAAAACAGACATGTCACATGATCTTTGGGCAGCAATTTAGTACACAAGAGTAATCAAGCTTTAATCCTAGCTCTATCCCTTACCATGATCTGTTAAACACAAACATGAAGTAGGGTTGGGCGGTATCCAGATTTTCATATCATACCATCCTCTCATACCGGGATATACGGTATTACAGGCTTCGTACACAAGGGGGCACAAAAAACAACAACATTGGGCATCTATTAACAGAATGCTAACAAAATTAGCACACGTAACAGCAAATTTCAATGGGGGCAGCTGACTAAATCTGCTAACGGGTACCAACGAAAATAAAGGAATTGCAAAGACAGGCAATCCAGCTCATAAAGTTATACATATATAGGTAGGAGCTACCAAATGTTATTTTTGGTGAGTTCGGACATTTACAAGTGAATGTAAACATGAGACATTGTGCAAATCAACAAAATTTTGATGCATGCTTGTCTGAAGGAAAAAAAGCACTTGCTCTGAAGCAGGATGTGTAGACTACACATTGTGTCTGTGTGGAGTCTGGAGTCGCTAGGGCAACAGGCCTGCTCTGAGAAGAGAACACGGCAGAAAGCTAACACAATATGATGCCCCATCACTTTATTAATTCAGCCACTTACTTAGATTAACTAGCAAGTTACATTTTACCTTCATTTAACTAGGCAAGTCATTTAAGAACAAATTGTTATTTACAATGACGGCCTATCCCGGCCAAACCTGGACGACACTGGGCCAATTGTGCGCCGCCCTAAAGGACTCCCAAACGTGATGCAGCCTGGATTCGAACCAGGGACTTGCACTGAGATGCAGTGCCTTAGACTGCTGCACCACTCGGGAGCCAATTTATTGCAGAATTTAAATTGAAAAAAAGAAATATCTTGCAGCGTTTTGTAAACACAGATGTAAAATGCTTCTTAATGGAATTTCTGCTCGGCCTCAGACTCATTTTGTGCATCAATTGCACTCTCCACTCAAATGAGAATTCACGAATGGGCATTCTATCAGCAGACAGTGCTCTGACTGATGTGTAGCTACTTTTCTCGGTGTAGCCAGCCTACTTTTCTTCGGTAAAAGATTAACTGCAATATTAACTTTAAGCAAAACATTAGGAAATGTAGCTGGCTACATTCTTTCTATGATAAACAGACACATGATGGCCATGCATAATTTTTGCAAAAAATACCTTGCTTTTTCATTGTAAGCTCATTTACTTTTGTGGCTGCCAGCCAAATAGCGTTGCACTTCTTTTGTCATCTGATCACAATGAAGCTATTTTATGCCTAATGTGTTGCACTAATGTATTTTTTTCTGAAGGAAAACTATAGTGGCACATCCCTGCTAAAAAACACGACTTTCAATAGAAAACGTGACCCGTCAATACACAGCAGGACTCACTTGCTCCCGCTTTCTCCAGTTGTGCTATTTACAAACAACCACGTGATTGGCTCAACTGTTTTGGGGAACTATGGTAAGCTTCATAATGTAAAATAATGTGACTGTTGAAATGAAGAACAGAATCTGATTTTTCTCCTATTGCACAAGTTGACTGTGGGTATTTACTTAAAAAGTAGCAACAACTATTAAAATGTATTGAAAAACAAAAAAAATAGTTAAATGTTCAATGCTATTGACAGTATTGAAAGAAAACATCCAGACTATTTCCAAATACCCTGGTATATGGTATACCGCCCAAGCCTAACATGTCAAGTGATCACAAACTAGCCTGACCAGTAACATTGAGAGTAGGTTACACACCTCCAGTGTAACTTATTTGATTTGAAGCTTGATAATAAGCAGCTAAATTGTTTTGGATGAGAATCCTTTAACTAAAGTCCCCTTCAGCGAACAAGTCCTCCTCTACAAACAACCACTGGATAAAAAAAAAGCATAAGTAAAAGATTTGTATTTCTTTTGTATTGTCCTCCTCCTCTCACAGCATATTCCCTGTAGGAGACTTAACTCCTCTAAAGTTCTAGGCCCCCTTTAAAAGGAATTCTCCCTCGTGATGAATGTTGAACCAAGAGAACAGGTCTGAGGCATCAGTCTTCAGAGCTGATCTCCCCAGGGAGTGGTCTGTGCACGGCAGTGGTTTCAGGGAGAGACCGGGGATGGTGGAGGGTGGGTGATTTTAGCTGGCAGCCTGGCTGTCTGTGGGTGGTGTATTGTCGGATGACGGGGCAGACTCAGGTGTTGGGGGGGACAGAGTAGAGCCACTAGATGCCACTGGTGCTGGGGACGAGTCCTCTGTGGGCGCAGGTGGAGTAGAATCCGCAGGGGCAGAGTCCTCAGCAGGCGCAGGGGCAGCAGCGTCAGCCCCTCCCGTGGCGACTCCCTCGTTCTCGTCCTCCTGTGGGTACAGCTCGGGGTACTTCTGCATACACTCCTGCATGCCGCGGAAGTTATCGATACACTCTGAACCCTTCACCTCCTCATTGCTGTAGTGGAAGCAGGAGAAGGCCTCCTTGAACTGTGTCCCACAGGGCCCGCTAGCCATCCCTCCCAGGCATGGACAATTCCAGTTGATCTCCCCACTAGGCAGAATCAGGCCTAGAGGAATAGGGATATAAGAGGAAAGGCAGGGGGATACCTAGTCAGTTGCACAACTGAATGCATTCAACCAAAATGTGTCTTCCGCATTTAACCCAACCCCTCTGAATCAGAGGTGCAGGGGGCTGCCTTAATCTAGGCAATCGACGTCATCGGCACCCAATTGCTGTTGGGGGTTAACTGCCTTTCTCAAGGGCAGAACGGCAGATTTTTCCACCTTGCTGGCATGTACAGTGCATTTGGAAAGTATTCAGGCCCCTTGACTTATTCCACATTTTGCTACATTACAGCTTTATTCTAAAACTGATTAAATAGATTTTCTCCCCTCATCAATTTACACATAATACCCCATAATTATGAGGGGGAAAAAATGGTTTTTAGACATTTTTGCGAACTTATAAAAATGTAAATAAATAAATATCACATTTAGATAAGCATTCAGACCCTTTACTCAATAAAATGGTTGAAGCACCTTTTGGCAGCGAATACAGCCTCAAGTCTTCTACAACTTGGCACACCTGTATTTGGGGAGTTTCTCCCATTCCTCTCTGCAGATCCTCTCAAGCGCTGTCAGGTTGGATGGGGAGCGTCGCTGCACAGCTATTTTCAGGTCTCTACAGAGATGTTTGATCAGGTTCAAGTCGGGGCTCTGGCTGGGCCACTCAAGGACATTCAGAGACTTGTCCCAAAGATACTCCTGCGTTGTCTTGGCTGTATGCTTAGGGTCGTTGTCTTGTTCCCCAGTCTGAGGTCCTGAGTGCTTTGGAGCAGGTTTTCATCAAGGATCTCTGTACTTTGATCCATTCATCTTTCTCTCAATCCTGAGACTCGCAGTCCCTGCCGCTGAAAAACATCCCCACAGCATTATCCTGCCACCACAACGCCTCCTCCCTATTTGACCTAGATAGTTTGTGTATGCATTGTTATGTAGGCTACGTGTGCCTTTTAAAAAATGTATGTAGTTCTGTCCTTGAGCTGTTGTTGTCTAATGAGGTTCTGTATTATGTCATTCTGTATATGTTTTGTGTGGACCCCAGGAAGAATAGCTGCTGCTTTTGCAACAGCTAAATGGGGATCCTAATAAAATACCCCCATGCTTCACTTTAGGGATGGTTTTGGCCAGCTGATGAGCGGTGCCTGGTTTCCTCCAGATGTGACGCTTGGCATTCAGGCCAAAGAGTTCAATCTTTCTTTCATCAGACCAGAGAATCTTCTTTCTCATGGTCTGAGAGTCTGGCCACTCTACCATAAAGGCCTGGCTGGTGGAGTGATGCAGAGATGGGAGAACCTTCCAGAAGGACAACCATCTCCACAGACAAACTTTGGAGCTCTGTCAGAGTGACCATCGGGTTCTTGGTCACCTCCCTGACCAAGGCCCTTCTCCCCGATTGCTCAGTTTGGCCGGGCGGCCAGCTCTATGAAGAGTCTTGGTGGTTCTAAACTTATTCCATTTAAGAATGATGGAGGCCAGTGTGTTCTTGGGGACCTTCAACGCTGCAGACATTTTTTGGTACCCTTCCCCAGATCTGCGCCTAGACACAATCCTGTCTCGGAACTCTACGGACAATTGCTTCGACCTCATGGCTTGGCTTTAGCTCTGACATGAACTGTCAACTGTGGGAACTTATATAGACAGGTGTGTGCCTTTCCAAATCATGTGCAATCAACTGAATTTACCACAGGTGGACTCCAATCAAGTTGTAGAAACATCTCAAGGATGATCAATGGAAACAGGATGCACCTGAGCTCAATTTCAGGGTCTGAATACATATATACACATACACACACACAAACAGTGCCTTCGGAAAGTATTCAGACCCCTTGACCTTTTCCACAATTTGTTACGTTACAACCTTATTCTAAAATGGATGAACAAAAAAAATATCCTCAGCAATCTACACACAATACCCCATAATGACAAAGCGAAAACTGTTTTTTTTAAAACATTTTTGTCAATGTTTTAAAAATTAAAAACAGAAATACCTTATTTCTGTTTTATGGGGATTTTTTTTTTTTTTAGATTAAGGCTGTAACGTAACAAAATGTGGAAAAACTGAAGGGGGTCTTAATACTTTTCGAATGCACTGAATTGACATGGTTGAAACTTCAGAATTCACCTCTGATATCTTTATAATGACTAGACTACTGTTGAGTGTTTCATAATCCTTCTACATCCCTGACATGAATTCACAGCCCACTCACCCTGGTCTTCGTAGGGGTCATTGGGATCATCTGCAATGAGCTCAGCGTTGCTAGGTGCTTCATGGTCTTCCTTGGTAACAAAGATGATGCGATCTTTACCTGGAAAGGAGAAAACGGGCACTGAGCTATGACCAGGCTATGACCAGGCTACCTTTATTAAAGCATAGTGGGAGATTATACAAATTCATGGTTAATATGGTATGACTGACCCAATAAACACACAAATGCATTTATCTATTGGATTAATGCAAGTGGTTGGCTATTAATATGTTGGCCATAATAGCTGCTAAGTTAACAATTAGACAACAGCTGTTTTTCACCAGAGTTCTGTAAACGGAATTCTCCAGAGAAGATTTAAATACTGCTATTTTCTCTGAAAACTGCCCTTTTCATCCTCATGCTAGCTAACAGTAGCTACAGCTGCCATTATGGAATGGCATGTTGCACTGAACAACAAAGGAGCTGATTGGCTGACAAAACCATTCAAAAATGGCCGCGGTGGCTACAGCTAGCAAGCATGAGAATGAAAAGGGCTGTTTTCAGAGAAAAAGTAGCAGTATTTCAATCTTCTTGATGGAGCAGTGTGGATTTGGATAAAGTTACAAATTGGAGTACAGTGGCATATCCCATCCCTGCATTGAGGTACGTTTAACTATCTAGCATGCTCTGCACATCTGTCTGTAAGCGTAACTCGGGAAGTGTAGCGGAAGTGTAGTTTCGTTGAACGGAGGTACCCATAGCGGTATGGATATGTGCAAAACTGCTATAAAGGACTTTTCACACTGCATTGTTCTTAGCCCCAGGCTATCATAGCCACAGGCTAGACTGGCCCTGGACTAGCTTAGCCTGTGTTCACACAAGCATTTGTTAACCCTAGGGTAAGCTTTAGCCCTAGGCTAAGGAATCACACTTGTATTCCACAGCCCAGGGCTAACGGACAAACAACATGTGACCAATGTTATAAGCAATACGGTATGTATTAACACATTTCATCTTGTGTCTAGCCTAGCATTTGATTTCCAACAGTGATGGTTTGTATAAACTTCGGCATCTGCCTGTCTGACCTCGGGAAACAATGTTTCACTTTTGACATTCGATCTCGCCCCTGTACAGAGAATGGTGTGCATGAACGAGGCATCTACTTTTCTGATCTAGGCGGAATCATTCAACAATATATCATGGATATATCCATTTAAAAGTAAATGGAAAATCTATGAAAACAGACAAATGAAGCATTTGCTGCCTTTCCATTTGTAGTGTTTGTAGCTTTAGTTGGATAAGTGAGAAGACATTAGCCAGCCAGCCATAACCATGTTTGTTAGGCATAGCAACCAATGTTTTTGCATGGATTTGGTTTTTGTCCTTAGATAGGATTAAATAGTATGAATTGACTTATCAATATAACAGTGCAGCTTTTCTGATTGGACTGGGCATTTTAGTAGTTGTTCCTGACCCTGATTCACACTAGCAAACCACAAAAAGTGCTCCGGAGCAGGGCCAGCTAGTTCTGGGCTAAGGTTGGTGCTAGCCCACTCTAGAATGTGCAAGTGTGAAAACTCGCTTAGCCCCAGGCTAAAATTGCCCTTAGCCCAGGGCTAAGGAGGCTCTTAGCCCTGGCCTGAGGTGCAGTGTGAACACACCTTAACATGCTGCCCAGACCGTCCGCGTGCATGTTGATTTTGTCCACCCACACCAGACGCAATCTGGACAGGCAAGTTGAAATATCAAAACAAACTCTGAACCAACTATATTAATCTGGGGACAGGTTGAAAAGCATTAAACATTGATGTCAATTTAGCTAGCTAGCTTGCTGTTACAACTAATTTGTCCTGGGATATTAACATTGTCCTCTACTCCGACAATTAATCCACAGATAAAAGGGTAAAAGTTTGTTTCTATTAATCTCTCCTCCTTCAGGCTTCTTCTGACTTTATATGGTAGTCGGCAACCAACTGTAAGGTGCATTACCACTACCAACTGGACTGGAGTGGGGATCTCAGTTCAGGTTTCAATCACCCACGTGGGTATATGCTCCTAAAAATCTATGAGGAGATGGGAAAGGCGGGACTTTCAGCACATCACAAATAGAACCACGTTCTATAAACGCTTGGCTACACAAGATTAAATGTAGATGTTATTCATAAATTCCATTGTATGCATTTACTGTATGTAAACTAACTGCGTTGGGGTCAGCATATCTTTTATTTGAAGGATTGGTTCTTGCTGATGAAAGGTACCATATGGACCATATGTTGTTTCGAAAGCCATATTGCAAGCAATGGTTGACGTTTAAAAATGTTAAAACAGTGTCAGGGATGTAGTTCACGTTCACACACACACACACACGGTAGTTGTGGGCAAAGCGAATGGCTGAATGCCACCTAGTCAGAACTAAATGGAACCATGATTGCGTCCTGACCTTAAGTGTAAACAAGCGCAACGGTAGGGTCGTAATCTTCTGGTAAGCGCTATGACAGCTCTGCCTGAAATCAAGTCATCTACTAGCCTTGCTAGTTAGTTATTTGGCTAGCGTGGAAGTTAGTACGCGACGAGCACATTAATAGCCTTCCTTTACAAATCAGATTAATCCTGAGAATCATTATAGACCTCTTCAAACCCTATAACTGACTGCTGTAACTAAGCTAAATGAAATTACTGCACCAACAAAGCTGGAACAAGCAACGCTGACCTGCTGCGTAAGATACCTAACGTGCTAGCCCCTTCAACTACATTCATTGGACAAGCGAAATGAAAAAATACTAAGGTGCGCTATTACCCTCTTGCTTACAGTACGACATGACAGACGGTGGTGATATCCGTTGGTCCTCTACTTATATCACAAGCAACGACGGTTTTTGTACAATTGCCTGCAGTGCACATAGCCATGTAATAACCGCCCGGCTTCAGTTTCCTTTGACCCCTCTTTGCTTCGATTTCTGGACGCAGTCTAATGACGTCATCCTGGTAGTCTCTGGTGATTTGTGAGGTAGAGCCAGGATCTGATTACACAACCCCCATAATGAGGATAAAAACAATCTGAGACTGTAACACATACCAACAGTACCAGATGCCTATTTGGCAGTCCTCTACCAAAGATAATTAAACCTGTACTGCACTCATCTGGCAGTATGTACCACAATAATATTGGTGTATAGACCCTGTTGATGCATACTGTAGTGTGACTTATGCCATGTGAAGGTTCAACACAATGTTGTTTTCTAGCTTTTATTGAAAAATATTGGCCTGAACAAAGACATGGGCCCTATGTCCATGGTAGTGTTTTAATTGGGGGTCACTGTGATGGTTCAGCGGGGCATGACAGAGGAGCTAAAAAAAAACTAATAAAAACCAAGTAAAATTTCATAATTATGTCCAATACAGAAAGTAAAAACCACTAAATGAAACCCCATTCCATTCCTACCAAACCCACCGTCATCCAATGACATATAGGCAGTTTCTACAGCGATTGTCTGGGAATTAAGACCACAACAAACACTTTCCTTTAGGACCCAGAAACAAAGTACTAACATATGCCCTTGATAAGACCAGCATGAATACAAATATATTCAATGATTTTTTTATAAAATAAAAAGGTAAATGAAAACCAACAAAGCTTGTTGGAGATTCTCAGAGCCAATTAAAGAATACATGTACAAGTATATTTACTTTCTTTACCCCAATGTGGCTCTTCAAACCCCATGCACAGCTTACAATGACCTGAAATGAACATGACATGGCTCTCTTTCCACTCTCCAAAAATGTCCAGGTGTAGTGCTTGTTGGTTTAAGAACAGACTCCTTTAAAAATGGAGTCAGTCAATGACATGCCAGACCTTTGTGCCTTTAATCCTTCTATCGAAGACCATCAGCAGAGTTGCCTGGCTGGTCAGATGGAGAGGGTAATGGTATTGGAAAAACAAAGGGACAGAACAGGCGCAATTCCATGCTGAACACTGGGTCAAGGGCCATCTTTCTTTCCCAGTGAGATCCAGTCTGCATGAGCCTTCAAGAGCTTCTGGGAACACAAAGAAGCTGACAAAGAGGACGCATCGCAGAGGCAGAATGTACTGATTTGTGCGCATTAGATACAATGCAAAATAAAAAGTAAGTAATTTGTAGAGGCTTTGTGTCTGTGGTGCGTATTGGAGGGGGTTTCTAGAATAGCAACGCTCCCATGCTGCCCATTTCACTCTGCTCCTTGACAAAGATTTCAAAGTACTGGTAGATGATGGTGACGGCCAAGAGGATTCCAGTACCCGAACCGATGGCGCCCAGAAAGTCCGCCATGACGGACAGCCCACCTATGCATAGGCCACCGAAAGCTGCAGCCGTGGGGATGTACCTTCACAAAGAACACAAGATTTTAGAAATGTGTAGTTAAATACACAGCAATTAACACTTGGGCCAGAGTGCAACCAAAAGGTGTGTATGTTTTTACCGGTTGAGCTCGTGCACCATGGATGTCTCTCTGTGTCCCCTCATCACCATCTGCTGTTCCTTCAGCTGCTTAGCCACCTGTCAGACATGCAGAGTTAGCAACTACCACACATACTTCAGTGTACCTACAGTAAGTGCATCTGTAACAGATGAGGCAAATACATCTATATCATCAAGTGACTCACATCTTTGGCCGAGGATCCTGAAACCTCGATCCATGTCTTGGAGAAGAAGGCACAGGAGCCCAGCATGAAGACTATGTAGATGGCAGCGTGGATAGGGTCATCTAGAACAGAACCAAAGGACTCCGGGGGAGAGAGGTAGTAGCAGAGACCTCCAACTGGGTAGGCACGAGCTGGTCCTCCAGTGGAAGTATCCTATACAAAACACACAATTAATTAAGTACAGATTCTCCATGTAAACATAGCCCAATCAGGGCTGTTATGGGTAAAACAGGGCTCAAGACTGCGACCGTCGAGTCACATTTTGTAACCATTTGGCTTAGCTGTGCGAGTTTTCTACATTGCAACTTCACTCAAAACATCTCTTTTGGGTTGAAAGAAAATCACACAATTCTGCAACCCCAAATTCATGACAATCACTGGAATAGGTTGCACATCAAAATCTTAAAATTATGCATTGCTGCTTGGTAGTGCTGAGCGATTACTGCTTTTTGAAGTCTGTTCAGTTTGAGTATTAAAATCAGTTTTCAATTTGATAAAAAAAAAAAAACATTAAATGTATTATGTGGGTTGAATACAATAACATAGAAAAACAATTAATACAATTCCATGATGGTAGTTATTGCTCATCACTTACTAACCATAATTTATTCACATCACTTTAAAATGTTTTAGATGACTTTATTTCACCAAGTCATCTCTATAGAGCTACTGCCTACGCAGTCTGACAAATCACTAAGTCGTTTGTCAAAGTAAATCAATAAGGCATACTTTTGACTGTTGAATACCAACAGTCAATCACTTAGATCATGTATTTTCAGGTCAAGATAGCACGCTAAGCAACTGCTCTATCACTCTCGATCATGCATTTCCGTCTCTTTTACATAGCAGGCGTAAAAGAAACCGACCGGACAAGTAGGCACATAATGGACTACTGTATGTTCACTGTAGTTAATTACCAAGTTGTGTGCTAAAGTATGTAGACTATTGGCCCGTTGGAAACCACGTCGTTCAGTTCAGGCTTGATCTGATTTAGCTCTACAGAAACTGGCCATTGAGCTCACAGAAAGAACCACGCCCACCAATCATAACTCCTATGTGTATCAAAATTGATACTTTCCCTGAATTTCATTGTGAAAGCCTAACACTGAAATATCATGTGATGCACACCTGGCCCATATTGCGATTTATAATGGACTGTTTGTGGATTGCGTAAACAGTAATTGTGTGATGGTGGGGATGCAGGGTTGTGTTCCAAATAAAACTACAAATGTGCTTGCTGTAGTTCATCAACAGCACAGCTAGGAGAGCTCAAAAGCACCTTAACAGTTGAAGATTGAGTCATAAAAAAGGGCATTGAAATTACTTAGGAACTGTGCACAATTTGGAGAGGTGTGGCCACTTAGGTTTTTTGGTCTTACGTTGTTCTACCCTACATTTTCCAGGAATATTCAAATAAAATGTTATTCTTCTGTTACTGAATGTATCCAGAGTATTTTCAGATTAAAATGCACATAAAATCAATTGTCCAATAATCTCCAAACTGTTCCCTTTCAATTGCTACCATGGTTATGCATTACCCATTTTTTATGGCCGTGCGACCAAATCTTGTGCTGGTGCCACCAACTGAAAAACAGAGGCACCAGTGCGACCAGGGGAAAATGTTAGTCTGAAGCACTCTTAAAACCTTTCAAAGGCTAGCTCTCTTTCACAGGATTGCTGAAAGAAAATGTCTAATCTGTCAACACTACCAGTGTGCCGTCATAGTAGTCCAAAACATGTGCTCATAACCACCACTATGGCGTCAAACAGACTCTTCGTTGTTTACAATCACATACTACTAGACAACACACAGAAGTATTCAGTACCGTTAACCTCATGAAGGTTAAATGTGATGAGAAAAAAATAACTAAGTGGATGTACATTTTTAAATAGTACTGGTGTAATGAACATGAGGTGAGGCAAGTCTCCACCTCTGTGTGATGAACTGTTATAGATTTTATGTTTAATGACTAAATGTTTGTACATCTAAGAATATTCCATTCTGAAAATGTATGCAATAGAGATGGGGTTATAAGACAAATGGTAGTCCAATTGATGTGCGTGTCTATAAATGAATATTGTGGAGAGTGGAACAGGCTGGTACGACTTGTGAGAAGAAGTCTGAGAACAAAGCATTCTTAGTTCTAATCAGACATATGTGGGAAGGCTTCTGGTCCTAGGGACGGTTAGGAGCTGTCCAAGGTTGACTTATATTGCAAAGATTGTGATAAGGAATGAATGAGTACGGTGGGAAAACACTATTTCCTGGAAAGGGTGGGGAATATGGTGGGGCCTTTGTATTTCAACATTGTACAGTATAAAAGACTGTACACCTTTTAAAAATCAGAGCTCTTGCGTGAATAAACACTTTTACATTTGACCATTATAGATTGAAATGAGGCCCAACCAGTATCTTACAAATACTGGGTAACAGTTGTTTAATTGAAGTTCAGTTTGTGAACATCAAGAACAAAATTTCTATAACATGAACACAGAAGCGACACTCAAAGGTCATTGTGGACAAGTACTTACAGACCAGGTGCCCAGCAGGTTAACCAGAAAGTTGCCACTGAATCGCGTGGAGAGCATCTGAGAGATGACGTACAGGTTGGACACAAGGGCAGACTGGAGGATGATGGGAATGTTGGAGGTGTAGAAGAGCTTGATGGGATAGGTGTTGTACTGGCCACGGTAACGGGCAGACTTGATGGGCAAGTCCACCCTGAAGCCCTGGAAGGAGGCGGCGAGAAGTGTTCAAGACTTTAAGAACCACGGAAATCCAATGGTATTCAAACTTTCTTCAATTATTCTATGCATGCAGCTTTTTGGTCTGAACATTTATGTTCACATTGTCAGACAATAGTCACTTAAGCAATGAATTGAAAGCCATTTGTAAAAACCAATCAAATGACAGCCAAGACGATATAGGCTATAAAGCGGGTTGTCTGTCCACTGACCTGGAAGTATATGACTACAGCAAAGACGAAGACTGTGGCGATGAGGTTCAAGAGGTTAGGCAGGTTCTGGCGGTAGAAGGCCTCTCTCAGGGCGCGCACCTTGTCTGTGCGAGTGGCCAACAGGTGGAACAGGGCAATGACGGCACCTTCAAACTCCGTTCCTGAGACACAAGAGGCAAGGTTACCCAACTAACCACAGCATAGCAGGGGGAACAACACTGACTGAAGAACACATTGTAAATACACATGCACTAGTTATCCAAAAGTATGTGGACACCCCTTGAACTTAGTGGTTTCGGCTATTTCAGCCACACCCATTGCTGACAGGTGTATAAAATTGAGCACACAGCCATGCAATCTAAAAAGACAGTAGAATGACCCCTACTGAAGAGCTCAGTGACTTTCAACATGGCACCGTCATAGGATGCCACCTTTTCAACAAGTCAGTTTGTAAAATTTCTGCCCTGCTACAGCTGCGCAGGACAACTGTAAGTGCTGTTATTGTGAAGTGGAAATGTCTAGGAGCAACAACAGCACAGTCGCAAAGTGGTAGGCCACACAAGCTCAAAGAACAGGACTGCCGAATGCTGAAGCGCATAAAAAGCGTCTGTCCTCAGTTGCAACACTCACTACTAAGTTCCAAGCTGCCTTTGGAAGCCACGTCAGCACAAGAACTGTTCATCGGGAGCTTAATGAAATGAGTTTCCATAGCTGAGCAGCCACACACAATCCTAAGATCACCATGCACAATGCCAAGCGTCGGCTGGAGTGGTGTAAAGCTCTCCGCCATTGGAGTCTGGAAATGCGTTCTCTGGAGTGATGAATCGCGCTTCACCATCTGGCAGTCCGACAGATAAATCTGGGTTTGGCGGATGCCAGGAGAGTGCTACCTGCCCCAATGCATAATGCCAACTGTAAAGTTTGGTGGAGGAGGAATAATGGTCTGGGGCTGTTTTTCATGGGTTGGGCTCAGCCCCTTAGTTCCAGTGAAGAGAAATCTTAATGCTACAGCATACAATGACTTTCTAGATGATTTTGTGCTTCCAACTTTCCTGTTTCAGCATAAGGGCCCCATGCACAAAGCGAGGTCCATACAGAAATGGTTTGTTGAGATTGGTGTGGCAGAACTTGACTGGCCTGCAAAGCACTAACCTCAACCCCATAAAACACCTTTGGGATGAATTGGAACACCGACTGCGAGCCAGGCCTAATCGCCCAACCTCACCAATGCTCCTGTGGCTGAGTGGAGGCTGTTATAGCAGCAAGGGGGGGGAGACCAACTCCATACTAATGCCAATGACTTTGGAACGAGACGTCCGACGAGCACGTGTCCACATACTTTTGGTCATGTAGTCTATGTATACTAGCCTTACTGCTACCTACCTCTCCCAGTGTTGACAGTAGTGGGACTGAAGGCCTTCCAGACGATGGTCTCACAGATGTTGGTGGCAATGAACAGGGAGATACCTGAGCCTAGACCATAGCCCTTCTGCAGCAGCTCATCCAGCAGCAGCACAATCAGACCTGCCACAAACAGCTGGGGAAGAAGGAGAGAGCTTAAAATAGGGAAGGGAAAGGGTATAGCGAGTCTGTTGCACAACTGAATGCATTCAACCGAAATGAGAGAGGTGCGGCATCATCGGTGCCCGGGAAGCAGTTGTGGGTTAACTGCCTTGCAGAACGGCAGATTTTTCCACCTTGCCGGCACGGGGATTCGAACCAGTGACCTTTTGGTTACTGGCCCAACACTCAACCACTAGGTTACCTGACCAGGCGGTTGAAAGCAGAACAGACTTGAGCATGGCTGATTAAAGAAATGGATGCCAAAGGGTTTTAGTAGTGAAAGTTAGGGTGCAATTAATGAACTGGGGGGGGTCTAACTAACCTGAATGATGATGAGCAGGCAGATCCCAGCACCCATCTCTGAGGGGTCTCCGTACATGCCAGTCATCACATACACAATGGCTTGCCCAATGGTGATGATCATGCCAAACACTACAGAGAAAGAGGAAGATGGTTGCATTCAATATCATTGGACTGTTGTGAGTGGGAAAACATTTTGCAACGAGATACTGAATACACCCCAGCCTTATGACAGGCTAGAGACCCTTATGCTAATACCCATCATATACAAGCCCACAAATCAGAACAGTTGTCAGGTGGCTATATAACCATAATTAAACTTATTATGATTAATCCCATTCCTTAGTAAAAACTGCTTCTGTGCAAGATGATTAGAGGGTCGACCTACATTTCTGTGCTCCATTGAAGAGTGCTCTGTCCTTGGGGGTGTCTCCAACCTCAATGATCTTTGCTCCAGCCAGCAGCTGCATGATGAGACCAGAGGTAACAATGGGTGAGATACCCAGCTCCATCAGAGTACCTGAAGAATGGTGGAGGATCACAGTACTGTTCAGTCAACCATTATGAACCAACACTGTTGTAATGGAAAAGGGGATTCTACAAAGGCAAAGCTCTGAATACAGTGATATCAGCTAAAGAATGGCAGCTTTTGCAAAGACTGCTTGTCAAAAGAGATAAGACCTGATAACATCACAGGGAATAATTATCTATGTAAGAGGTGGGAACCAAACAGTGAAGGTGTAATTATAGATGCGTCTAACATGATCAGTCGCCAAGATTGAGAGACGTTAATAAATGGAGGGAGACAGGGGTCAATGTTTTTTAAAATTTGTTTAACTAGACAAGTCAGTTCAGAACAAATTCTTATTTACAATGACGGCCTACACCGGTCAAACCCGGACGACACTGGGCCAATTGTGCGCCGCCCCATGGGACTTCCAAACACGGCCGGTTGTGTTACAGCCTGCATTAGAACCAGGGTGTCTGTAGTGACGCCTCAAGCACTGAGATCCAGTGCCTTAGACCGCTGCGCCAATGACGTGAGCCCATTGTTTAGCTTAGCAACAAGGAAGGGTAAAGCTTTAGAATGCTGTGTTTTGTTTGAAGTTAACATGCTATATTTCTTGGTTAAGTTCATATTCATGCCATCTTAACTGGCAGTCCAATAGATTAATTAGTAAGTACAGCATTTCTAGTATCCAACTTACACTTGAATGTATTTTCTGTACTAGAAACCTTTAGTAGTGCTGAATGATTTACCGACATTTCCTTTTTTTGGTTATTAAACAGCTAATTGACCATTACTTGAATTCCATTTAGTTGAGAGTTTTGGTGAGCCCAACGCACCGTTTCTCTACAGAGAAATCAAATAATTCATGAGAAATCACATCAAGAAATGTGGCACGCTGGGCTTAAGGAAGTTGTAGTTTCCATAAAGCAAATAGTCAACCTAGTTATGCGCAAGAACGTGGTAATTAACTACAATGAACAATCCATTGCGCCCATTTTTATTTTTCACCTCTTGTACCGAGATAGACTTTTACACCTACTGTGTTCGGTTAGTTTCACAGATTTCACGAGAGTACACAACACCAGAGGGATGGAGATAGTTCCTGAAAGTATGCCTCATTTACTTTGAAGAACTAGTAAAAGGATTCTCAGACAGCTCTGCAGCATGCTTAAGCAAGCTAGCCTAGCTAAATAGAAGGACTAAAGACACTAGAGTATTTGGAGAGCACAGAGCTGTTTGGCTGCAACTGTCTGAGCAGAGATGAGATGATGACTTCAAGGAATTAAAAATATCAAATAAAAACAGTAATATACACATCTGAAATATTTTACTATTTCATATTAATGTCTATCCAATGTGGACCTGACAGACAAGCAAATATTTTGGCATATTAAAATGTTAATTATTTCTAGATTAGAAATTTAACATTATTTTTTTTCTTAAACATTTGAATGTCATTTTCATAATGCATTGTGATTGTTTTAAATTACCGAAATCAGTTATTATTTTCAGTTTAAAATCAAACCGAAATGACAAAGCACTAATCACTCAGCACTATTAGCTAGCTGCCTATTACTAGCTGGTTGGATGGGCAGCTAGGCAGGTTGGTACTGCATAGTTAGGTAGCATTAAAGATCGACAAACAAGGCAGAAAGTATTATGCAGGCCAGATAAAGCTAGCTTGCAAACTTTGCTAGATTGGGTTATGAAACTAATGCCTAATTGGAAAATTAGCCAACTAGCTAGCTTACCATCTTTGGGTTGCTTGAAAGTTGTCATGTTCAAAATGCACACACTTTCTGCCGTGAAGTGTGACAACGCTTCTGCCTAGCCTCAAGCTATATAGTTAGCTAGGTATACATAACATCCAGTCATGACACTTGAATTCTTTTTAGTATTCTCTTCTATTAGCTAGCTACTAGTAGTAACTGTAGCTATTTAGCAGCCAGTTTCATGACTGGTTGGCTATCCAACCAGCTAATCTGCACGATATATTTCCAGTCCTAGCCTCCAGAAATACACTGCAGTGGAGAAGCAAAGCAAAAACTATAATAATGTTTCCACTCTCACTACAGACCCAGCAAATTTGTCTGTTTTTACAATGGCACGGGGACACCAGCGTGCATGCAGTTATTGCATTGAATTAGCATTTTACCACCTTGGCATTGTAGCTTGAAATAATTAGACTTGCTGGCTTTACACATCATAGATCAGGCATCAACTTGGTTATAGATAGAACACTTGGTTATTTAAAAATATGATACTTAAGCCATTTAACTCAAATTAATGCATTTAAAATGAGATTCCATTTTTTTAAACCCTTTGTTGGTGGGGACGAATCTGTTGCTAGGGACGCACGGTTCAAATGTTTAAACTTGTCTTCCTCCATATGGCCTGATGATTACAGACACAGGCAAGCATTCAAACTAAGTAGAACCAGACTGTTCGTTTCTCACCTCTGTTGGAGGCCAGGATTACTCTCATCCAATAGAAAGGATCTGCAGAGTCCGAGGACATGATGCCGAAGAGGGGAATCTAGAGGACCGGAGACAAAGAAAGAGTGAACCCAATACACTGTACCCACAAGAGTTATAACTACACTCATTGAGTCATCATTACCTGTGGCCTTTACCATATTATCAGCTAGTGATAATAATACCAAAGACATGCAGGGCTTCTCTGCAAGAACCATACAATATATAGAATTACACAGAGACAGATGTTCAACTCAGCAGATACTAACCTGGCAGCACACCAGGAAGATGAAGAGAGTGATGGCAGTCCATAGTACTTTTTCTCTGAACTGAATCTGTGGAGGTAAAAGAGGGAGGTTTTAGAAACATCACTAGAGCTAAGATTGTTGAAGAGCTTGTGAGGAGAAATTGCGGTATACTATACCTTTCTCTCTGGTTTCTGAATCTCGGGTAAGACCGCACAAAATGGCTTTATGACTTCCAAAAATTTGACTGGAAAAAAAAACAAGATGGTTAGTTTCTTTGGGAGAAAAAAAAAACATGCAACATACACAGTAAAATAAGTATTGTTCTAACCAGTGCAAGATAGTTAAACTTTATCTGGATGAAACGTCATCACTCCCATGCATGCAAAAATTAGGCTCCACTCACATTTACAGACAAAGTCAACAAGCTACTAACTAGCTAGTTAGCTAAGTAAGGTAATCAATCCAGCGAGTTTACTAGCTATATTGTATGTGGGAACAAACTAGTGGGCCTATAGCTAGGCTGATTATGAGAGCAGATTAACAGAGGTCGACTGATTTAAATCGGCATGGCTGATTAATTAGGGCTGATTTCAAGTTTCATAACAATCGGTAATCGGCATTTTTGGGACGCCGATTACATTGCACTCCACGAGGAGACTGCGTGGCAGGCTGACCACCTGTTACGCGAGTGCAGCAAGGAGCCAAGGTAAGTTGCTAGCTAGAATTAAACGGATCTTAAAAAAATACATATCTTAACATAATCATTAGTTAACTACACATGGTTGATGATATTACTAGTTTAACTAGTTTGTCCTGCGTTGCAAATAATCAATGCGGTGCCTGTTGATTTATCAAATCACAGCCTACTTCACCAAACAGGTGACGATTTAACAAGCGCATTCGCAAAGAAAAAAAAAAATCACTGTCGGTGCGCCATGTACCTATGGCAGGCAATATTAACTAGGGAAATTGTGTCACTTCTCTTGCGTTCAAGCAGAGTCAGGGTATATGCAGCAGTTTAGGCTGCCTGGCTCGTTGCAAACTGTGTGAAGACAATTTCTTCTTAACAAAGACAGTCATTAATTTTCCAGAATTTTACATTATAACATTGAAGGATGTACAATGTAAACAGCAAAATTTAGACTTATGATGCCACCCATTCCATAAAATACAGAATGGTTCCGTATTACACGGAAAAAAGAAACCTTTTGTTTTCGAAATTATAGTTTCCGTATTTGACCATATTAATGACTTAAGGCTTGTGTGTTTTTTATATAATTAAGTCTATGATTTGATAGAGCAGTCTGACTGAGCGGTGGTAGGCAGCAGCATGCTCGTAAGCATTCATGCAAACAGTACCTTACAGCATTTTCCAGCAGCTCTTTGCAATGCTTGAAGCAAAAAAGGCAATACCGATTAGATCGGCCAATTTTTTTGTATATAAAAAATAATAAAAATAAATGGCCGATCTAATCGGTATTGCCTTTTTTGCTTCAAGCATTGCAAAGAGCTGCTGGAAAATGCTGTAAGGTACTGTTTGCATGAATGCTTACGAGCATGCTGCTGCCTACCACCGCTCAGTCAGACTGCTCTATCTTTTTTGGTCCTCCAATAATCAGTATTGGCATTAAAATCATAATCTGTCGGCCTCTAATATCTACTGTAGCTGGACAGCTAACCTTAATTCTTCAAAGAAGTTGACATTCATTGGGAATGCCAATGTGGTTTATTCAAAACAATGTTAGCAAGCTAGCAGCAAACTAGTCATAATTAAGCAATAAGGCCCAAGGGGGTGTGGTATATGGCCAATATACCACTAAGGGCTGTTCTTATGCATGACGCAACTCAGAGTGATAGGACACAGCCCTTAACAGTTGTATATTGGCCATACATCAAACCCCTGAGGTGCGTTATTGCTATTATAAACTGGTTACCAACGTAATTATAGCAGTAAAAATAAATGTCATACGGTCTGATATACCACGGCTTTCAACCAATCAGCATTCAGAGCTCGAACCACCCAGTTTGTCTGATGTCACCGTCATTGCAAAGACTTGAACCAGGCAGTATCTCTGCACACAGGTACTGACACTGTTACAGCAGACTATGCTAGCTAGTAACATTTTCTAGAATGACAAAGACTAGAGGGTAACTAGTTAGCGAATGTTGACGGTGCACACAGCAATCTAAAATGTCCTAACTAAGTGCCAAGGGTCAACAATTTGTGGGCACTTCATGAACCTCGTTAACTAACGTCAGCAGCGATTGTACGTTAGCTGCCTCCTGCCGTTAGCTTCCCATTCCGTTAACTAACGTTATAATATTCTTCATTTTACAGTTGATAGATAAGTAAAACGGTGATGTGTAAACCTGGTTAGCTAATAACTATAACTACTAGCTAACTAGCCACGTTACGGTAACTTTAGCTGGTTAACGACCTAACATTACAGCTGACGTTAGCTTTGCCATTGCCTAGCTAGTAGCAAACTGCAATACATGTCCGTTCACAGCCAAACTAGCTAAACGTTCAAAATATAAATTGAACATGCAATTCACAGATACATCGACAGACGTTAGAAAAATAACCCACTGCCCATGGTGCCCTTTATCCAATTCCTGTTGTGTTAAACTGGTGCCACTTGAAGGATCAGCAGTTTGCGTGGCACCATCGAACCGCTCTGCACAGAAAATAATGCGCCGTAAAGACACGTCATCATTGAGGTTCCTACTACACGTCAGATCTTGGGGGGATTCTTATGCCGCGTTCAATAATGTCTGAATTGGAAACTTGTGGTGCTTTCAATACAACTGGGAAAAGGGAAAAAACGAGGTCAAATGACGGAGCTTTAGGAAGATGCCCGATATTTCGACTTCGAATTCCGAGTTGGATGACCGTTTACATTTTCCCAGTCGTATGACGTTTTTTTTTCGAGTTCCCAGTTGTCTTGAACGGACTGAAGTCGGAGATTTCAGAGTTCCCAGTAGTTTTGAACGCGGCATAATTCTCATAACCTGCTAAATTAATTATCCTAACCTGCTGCGTAAATTCTCCTAACCTGCTGCCAAAAGTCAAATCTGACAAAAATGTATCCCACCTAATCAAAACAGAAATCTCAAATATGCATTTGATTATGATAAAACAATAAATATTACACATGCAGTAAATGCAAAACGTCAGAATAACTGCTGCTAGGTCATAACAATATATAAATGATTACATCAGACTGCTCATTCAGTAGTTTCATTTACCTTTACTGGAATTAAAATGCATGATCATGAACAAATTCAAATACTGTTTATTTGACTTCAATGATTTGGGAATGCAGTAAATGCTCTATTTAACACTTACTGCCATCAGAGGTCAGCATTATACATTTTTTATCACTGCATGTTTATTTTTTGTACAGCTTTCAGTTGGCCCTAGAATGACACTATCATGCAAGCGCAGAAAAGTGAGCGACTGGTAAAGCGACTAAGTAAATCAATTATCTGCAAATGTAAATAGTTATTAAAAAAATATATATTGGACATAGATTAAAAGTGTCTCTATTAGACCTAGAGTCGATTGAGGCGCCCATGAATAGCTCCCTGTGTGTTTATGCTATTGATTTACCACTTGTAGTGGCTGCAGCTTAATCACCTCTTTCTGCAGATATAAAGTTTTCCCCTTTTCCAAAATATGGGGCTTGTGATAGCAGCTTTTTTCTACACATGACACACCCACACCTGGACAAGAAAATCATCACAAAATCGTGTGTAAAACCCAAACCAAGCGACAAACTCACCACCTATCAAAATATGACTCTCAGAGAAGGGGGTAGCTGCATCCCAATATGGCGACCGGAGTATGGGCAAGTGGGTGTGTCGAAAGGGAAGTAGTGGGTGTGTCGAAAACTAAGGTTACGTATGTAACCACGGTTATGTGCGCTATATGGACCACTCCAATATATTAGTATCACTCCGCGGCAGAGGGATACATCCGAGGTGAGGATTTATAGATTCACTCGTACACCTGTTTCACCCTGTTTCACAGCTGGGGTCCGCCCCTATATATAGACCCCATGGCTGCGACACACGTTCTCTACATTATTTTTGAGGCGCCTCTAGCATCGTAGAGAATTGGAGTGATCCATATAGCTCACATAACCTTGGTTACATACGTAACATTCGTTATGTTTCACTATATTGGATCACTCCAATATATTGGTATACCCGTACCAGATTTAGTTGGTGCTCGAGGGACCTGGCCAGCCAGCGGTGAAGTCCCAGCGTGGGAACGAGACGCAGGGGCCTTCAATGTGGAAGGGGGGGCCCTGGCACAGTCCCCGGAAGGGGAGGCGATGCCCAGGACCACTGAACCAACCGCAGAGGGAGGTGCCACATTTACCCGATAGTACCTAGCAAAGGTGCAAGAGGAAGCCCAGCTGGCCGCAGCACAGATATCAGCGAGGGGGCACTCCTCTCAGTAGAGCCCAGGATGCAGTCACACCTCGTGTTGAATGTGCCACCACAGATCCCAGCACTGGCTTGCCAGCCAGGCGGTATGCTGTCGTAATCGTGACCACGACCCAGTGAGAGAGCCTCTGCTTTGATAACCCAGCCCCCAGGATTCTCTCACCATAGCAGACAAAAAGCTGATCTGTTGTTCTCACTGACCGTGTCCGCTCCACATAGGCAGCCAGTGTCCTCATAGGGCACAGCAGGCAGGAGGGAGGCCCAGACTCCCCCGCCACTCCCGGGGGGTCGTAAGCAGACAGGATAAAAGGGATGTTCACATGCCTGTCTGACAGAACCTTTTGGAGGAATGAAGAGTTGGAGAGGAAAGATTTACTCCTCCCACCAGGGTCCATCCGGTAGAACTCAGAACCTACCGAAAGAGCATGGAGCTCACCCACCCTCTTCATGGAAGTAATCTCTACCAAGAAAGCCACCTTCATAGAGAGATGTTTCAGGGAGGCAGACTCCAATGGTTTGAAAGGCGGCTTTGCCAAAGCTGCCAAGACCACATCCAGATCGCCATTGAGCGGGTCCTAGCTGGACACAGGAGACGAACCCCCTTCATAAACCTGGAGACCAAGGGATGGCACCCCACTGGCCTGTCCATCCACCCCACACGGCAGGCAGATATAGCGGTCAAATACTCTCTCAGTGTAGAGGCTGCCAAGCGAGACTGCAGGTATTGGTGGACATACTGCACCCCACATGACTCGGGCACAGTGCACCAAGAGCAGAACAACTGCCTGCGCAACTGGTATGCCGCAGTAGTAGCCGGTGCCCTTGCGCTCTGCATGGTGTACATTACGCCCTCCAGCAGTCCTAACATGGACCATTGGTGCCGTTCAGCGGCCAAGCCCACAGACTGAGGCGGTGCGGTCTTGGATGCCACAGAGTTCCCCCAGCCTGAGACAGCAGGTCGGGTCTCAGGGGCAGTTGCCAAGGTGTCCCAGACAACAGGGACAGGAGAAGGCTGAACCAGGGTCATCTGGGCCAGTATGGGGCCACCAGCAGCAGACGATGCTCCGCCATCCTGGTCCTGTCCAGCACAGCCTGGTTCAGGGGAAAAGGGGGGAATACGTAAAGCTCCAGCCCTGGCCAATTGTGAACCAGAGCATCCAAGCCCAGAGGCCCTGTTGTCTCCGACATGGAGTACCACAGAAGTAGTGTGCATTGTCCAGGGAGGCAAACAGATCCACCTGCACCCTCCTGAACTGGGGATGTAGGCTCCAGTCCCAAGGTGGCGGGCCCTCCCTCGAGAGCATATCCGCTGCACATTCAGGATTCCAGGTATGTGCACTGCGCGTAGAGATGCTAGACGTCCCTGAGCCTAGAGAAGGAGCTCCCGTGCCATAATATGGAGGCGGTAGGACCTCAGTCCACCCTGATGGTTGATGTAAGCCACCACTGTGGTGTTGTCCGTTCATACCAGGACATGTCTTCCTTTCAGATGTGGAAGGAAAGACCACAGGGCCAGCAGTACAGCTTGGAGCTCTAGGGTATTGATGTGCCTGCCGCTCCAAGGTGGTAGCCAAAAGCCGCTGGCCGACCTGCCCTTGGTCACACCCCCCCAGCTGATCTGGGAGGCTTCCGTGCTGACCAGCTCCTGGCTGCACATCCTCAGCATCTCCACCCCACCTGAGAGAAAGGAGCGACAGCGCCACCTCAACAATGCCCTGAGGCACTGTGCGGTCACCCGCAGCTGGCAGTGACGGTGGCGCTTTGGGTGCAGCCGGTGGGAGTTGAAGAGGCTAGAGATGGAGCAGGCCCAGGGGAATCAGCAACGAGGCCGCCGTCAGCAAGCCCAACATACATTGGCAAGTCAGGGCAGATTCCACCCGCTCCTGCCGAAAGTGGTCGAGGCAAGATAAGATCGCCTGAACACTTCTGGTGGGCAGGTGTGCTCTCATGAGGACTGAGTCCAGTTCCATGTCAATGAAGGCATGGCGGTGACACTTGACAGGTTGTTGCTCCACCGCAAGCTGTGACCCTCCCTGCTGTCGTCCCCCAGCATGAGGCGATGGGGCAGGAGAGGGACCCCCCCTCGACGCGCCCTGAGGTGATGGGGAGAGTGGCAAATGTGCTCTGGAGAGCAGCTGGTAGACGGGATTGGGCCAGCCAGAGATGACGCCGGGAGGTAACCACCTGCGCCATGGCCCGTCCGTTGGGGCCGGCCACATCCCTCTGGAGAAGGGAGCGCAGGCAGGACACCTCTATCGCGTCCTGGAGGAGCTCCTCTGTGCCCTCCTGCAGCCAGGGCAACAGAGTCTGCAGGTAGGCCTGCAGCAGCATGGTCACGTTGGTAAGGTGGCCAAGGGAGCACAGGGACCCATATGTGGTTTTCAAGTCCACATCAAAGACCCTGAGGGGTCCTGGCTTCAGTCACGGGTTCCGCCCTATAATCTCCTTTGTCCCGGGAGGACGATGGCAGCTATCATGGTGTCCATGGTCGGGTACTCCCGGAGGCCGAGTGACTCTGCGCCCACAACATGGTCCAGTCCATGGTCCAGTGATAGGACCATGGACTGGACCATGGTCCAGTCCATGGTCCAGTCAATGCTGTGAGTCGGAAGCACCCCCTGGCAGAGGCCCAGCTCTCCTGCAATGCCTCGCAGAACTCAGCAGAGATGGGGACAGATGGAGGCATCACTATCCACCAGTTTGATGTCCAGTGCAGTGGCTACCTGAGTGAGTAGGCTCCTCACAGCCTCTCGAACTGGTGGGGGCGATGAAGCCCCGCTGCCGGGTTCTGATGGCCTGGTAGCCCCGCTCATGGTGGTGAACAGTGCCAGCATCGTACTCCAGGAACAGCCTATCACTGGCCAAAAGGGAACAGCTGTTGTCTCCATCGAAGCTATCAACCTCCTGTCGCAGGGCATGCGCCCTCCGTTCTTGGTGGCCCCGACTCCTGCCCCCTTCCAGGCCTGGCAGCAGATGGGCTCTGCCTGCGGTGGCTCCGGCCACGCTTCCTGGGAGGGGTACTGGGCCCAGTACAGGGACTTACAGCTCTCTGGCGCATCACTCCCGAGGGAGGGAGCTCGTCCCCAGCCTGAGCCCGAACCTGGCCGACCCACTTGCGCATGGCCTCCAATCGTGCCAGGCACAGGTGCCCTGGGAGAGCTTATGTCGTGACCCGTTTGGAGGAATAGGAGGGATAAATTATCCAGTACCTCTAGAAAAAACGGGGAAGACCCATGTGGGAAAAACAGGTAAACTGCAATATTACCTAGCCGGTTTAATCCAAGCAGTAAAAACAGCCATATGATGGAGTAACTCCACCCACCATGATACTCTTACACTCTGCAGGAGAAAGAACAAGACAAAAACCTAGCCGGGTAATTAGCAGAGAACCAGTGCCTATGGCGCACGGAACAGCATGTTAAAGCAATTCACAACACACACGTAGAACAAGCCAGCCGACAAGTTGTGTAAGGTAAATTACAGTTTGTGGCAGCAAGAGCCACCATACATATAGATGCACACAGAGTTGTAGTGTAACACTAACGAAACACAAGTACGACAAACCACAAACGGAAGATACAGGTCAATCGCACACACTGAGTGGAGCACTCAAGATGAGGGGCTGGCCATGTGGCCAGCTGCTCCAGGCTGCAAACAGCCAATGAGTATACGTCCACACAAGATATTACAATTACCAGTGACTTACCAAACAAACTTCAGAAAGTTTATACCTCAAACCATACGGACGTCTGCCGAGAAAATGAAAGAGAACGTGTGTCACGTCAATGGGGTATATTTAAATAGGGGCGGACCCCAGCCGTAACACAGGTGTACACGGGAGTGAATCTGTAAATCCTCACCTCGGATCTATCCCTCCTCCGCGGAGTGATACCAATGTATTGGAGTGATCCAATATAGTGAAACATAACACTCTGTTTTGGTTAGATGGTTTTGGAACAGAACATCAACAAGGAGGCATCAGGCGACGTGTATTCGGAACTAGTGAGGAAAGATTGTGGAAGCAGATGATAAAGTGGATTCTGAATAAAATGGCGGTAGAATCAAGGAGAATAGGCCTGTGTTCAAATACTCATACTAACCATACTATTTGTGACGTGAATTGAGTATATAGTATGCATATTGGTCATAGTATGGATATAGTTAGTATGCCAAAAGTTCAAAGATGTCGTACTAAATTCACCAAAATACAAAGTATACACGCAGAGGACACTATTTCCATACATTTAAGGCCCATAATGCAGTTCTTCAGAAAATGGCAGTGGCTTCATAATGTTTTCAGATTTGAAGAAAATGGGGGAAAATATGCAGCTGAAGTCCAAAGAGAGCGAATACAAATTCATTGAACTAACTAATAATTCCTGAGTGGTGCAGCGGTCTAAGGCACTGCATCTCAGTGCTAGAGGCATCACTACAGACCCTGGTTGGATTTCAGGCTGGTTGGATTTCACAACTGGCCATGATTGGGAGTCCCATAGGGCGGCGCACAATTGGCCCAGAATCGTCCGGGTTAGGGTTTGGCCGGGGTAGGCCGTCATTGTTCCTCAAATGACTGCCTCGCATGGTTCACCAATTACTTCTCTGATAGAGTTCAGTGTGTCAAATCAGAGGGGCTGTTGTCCGGGCCTCTGGCAGTCTCCATGGGGGTGCCACAGGGTTCAATTCTTGGGCTGACTCTCTTCTCTGTATACATCAATGATGTCGCTCTTGCTGCAGGTGAGTCTCTGATTCACCTCTATGCAGACGACACCATTCTGTATACTTCCGGCCCCTCTTTGGACACTGTGTTAACTACCCTCCAGACGAGCTTCAATGCCAGTTCTCTGCTGCCAATGACTGGAACGAACTTCAAAAATCTCTGAAACTGGAGACACTTATCTCCCTCAACAGCTTTAAGCACCAGCTGTCAGAGCAGCTCACAGACCACTGTACCTGTTTATAGCCCATCTGTAAATAGCCCAACCAACTACCTCATTCCCTACCGTATTTATTTATTTATCTTGTTCCTTTGCACCCCAGTTTTTCTACATTGCACATTCATCTACTGCACATTTTTACCATTCCAGTGTTAAATTGCTATATTGTAATTACTCTGCCACCGTGGACTATTTATTGTCTTACCTTCCTTATCCTACCTCATTTGCACTCTTTGTATATAGATTTGTTTTTTTTTCTACTGTATTATTGACTGTATGTTTGTTTTACTCTATGTGTAACTCTGTGTTGTTGTATGTGTCGAACTGCTTTGCTTTATCTTGGCCAGGTCGCAGTTGTAAATGAGAACTTGTTCTCAACTTGCCTACCTGGTTAAATAAAGGTTAAAAAGAATATATAAATAAATTGTAAATAAGAATTTGTTCTGAACTGACTTGCCTAGTTAAAATATTAAATAAAATGTTGAGCAATGTAATAAAGTAATGACTTTTGAAATAAGGTACGTTACATGTTATGTTGGCTGACAATTTGTTAGCTACGCTATCCTTACGAACCGCATAGCATTACAGCAGTATTTACTGGTATGTTAGCTAGTTACCTAACGTTAGTTGGATACTAATACATCGAACATGGAAGGCAGTATATTTACTATCTGCTGTCTAACTAACTACCCAACGTTTATTGACTTGATAATTCACATAATTCTTAGCTAAGTGGTATAGTCGTTTTAATGGACATTGTTAATTCTGTCTATTTACTCCGATTTCAGAGCACTCTCGTGCACTGTTAAATATGGCCGGTGTCACTTTTTTCCCAGAATACCAAGTGTTATGTTTGGGGCAAATCCAAAACAACAAATTACTGAGAACCACTTTCCATATTTTCAAGCATAGTGGTGGCTGCATCATGTTATGGGTATGCACGTAATCGTTAAGGACTGGTGAGTTTTTTAGAATAAAAAAGAAACTGAATTGAGATAAGCACCGGCAGAATCCTAAAGAAAAACCTGGTTCTGTCTGTTTTCTAACCGGCACTGGGTGATACGTTCACCTTTCAGCAGGACAATAACCTAAAACACAAGGCCAAATCTACACTGGAGCTTACCAAGAAGACAGTGAATGTTCCTGAGTGTCCGAGTTACAATTTTGCCTAAAATCTGCTTGAAAGTATGCTTTTTAACTCTATAGCAAGACTTAAAAATGGTTGTCTAGCAATGATCAACAACCAATCTGACAGAGCTTGAATAATTTTTCAAAGAATAATGGGCAAATATTGTACAATCCAGGTGTGCAAAGCTCTTAGTGACGTATCCAGAAAGACTCAGCTGTAATCACTGCCAAAGGTGAATCTAACATGTAGTGACTCAGGGGTGTGGATACTTATGTAAATTAGATATTTATGTATTCCTTTTTTTAGACAAAAATGTCTAAAAACATGGTCCTTAAGAACACAGTGGCCTCCATCATTCTTAAATGGAAGAAGTTTAGAATCACCAAGATTCTTCCTAGAGCTGGCCGCCCGGCCAAACTGAGCAATCGGGGGAGAAGGGCCTTGGTCAGTGAGTTGACCAAGAACCTGATGGTCACTCTGACAGAGCTCTAGAGTTCCTCTGTGGAGATGGGAGAACCTTCCAGAAGGACAACCATCTCTGCAGCACTCCACCAATCAGGACTTTATGGTAGAGTGGCCAGATGGAAGCCACTCCTCAGTAAAAGGCACATGACAACCTGCTTGGAGTTTGCCAAAAGGCACTCTCAGATCATGAAAAACAAGATTCTCTGGTCTGATGAAACCAAGATTGAACTCTTTGGCCTGAATGACAAGCACCACGTCTGGAGGAAACCTGGCACCATCCCTATGGTGAAGCATGGTGGTGGCAGCAGCATGCTGTAGGGATGTTTTTCAGTGGCAGGGACTGAGAGACTAGTCAGGATCGAGGCAACGATGAACTGAGCAAAGTACAGAGAGATCCTTGATAAAAACTTGCTCCTGAGCACTCAGGACCTCAGACTGGGGCGAAGGTTCACCTTCCAACAAGACAACGACCTTAAGCACACAGCCAAGACAACACAGGAATGGCTTCGGGACAAGTCCCTGAATGTCCTTGAGTGGCCCAGCCAGAGCCCGGACTTGAACCTGATCTAACATCTCTGGAGAGACCTGAAAATAGCTGTGTAGCGACAATCCCCATCCAACTTGACAGCACTTGAGAGGATCTGCAGAGAAGAATGGGAGAAACACCCCAAATACAGGTGTGCCAAGTTGTTTAAAAATATAAAAGACAATATGTGTGGGCATAGGCAGACGTTGCAATCGGAGTATGCATTTTATGCATATTCTAATGAGATTCAATAGGTTTCATCTGTCGTGCTGCCCAAAAAGTTTTCATGTAGGCTACACTGTTGTGCAAATGTCCCGCAAAATCATCCTTTTGTCCGGCATTTGGGGTATTTTAAATGTGGTCACCCTAAACCCAATACCTGTATTTTGTTACAGGGTCTGTGAAAATGCTGGAATCATGACTAGGTCTTTAGGTGGCTTTTAACCATGTTTTTTTTTACCCTTTACCCTTTTTAGATATATGGAAAAGCTGGTGTATAAAAGCTTATGGTAAATTTGTGGGATTTTGGTTTGTGTATGAAATGGATAAGAGACACTACAGATGCATCAAAGCCAGGACCGAAAGACTGAGAAACATCTCCAGGCAGTTAGACTGTTAAACAGCCATTGTGCCATCTCCTGTAGTAAGACACAAAGATGGACTCACTCACATAAAACACACACACACAAGCTCACACAAGCTCACACACACCTCATACACACGTAGACTCCTGTACTCACATACACAGTAAGACCTTTCTGTAAATTTTAACAGTAAAACACTGAAAATGTGTTTTACAGCAATACTGCTGTAGATTGCACTGCATTATGGTTAAAATGCTGAAAAATACCATTATTATCCGTAATTGGAAGCCTACTGTAAAAATGTCACCAACATACTGTATTTCTTTACAGTAATAGCTTATGCCTGCTGTAGATTCAAAAAATTTGTTTCAGGTGCCAACCTCATGCTGTCAGGTGAGACACATGAAGCTCAGACTATTTGAGTAAATATCTTCTTGAAGCAGCTATGAAGTGGAAGAATATTTTGAGAAGCTGCTGGGTAGGTACCTTGACTTGTTTACAAGTATCTTTATTGCTAGCCAGCATTGAATTAATGCATCTTTTCTTATTTAACCTAGCTATCTGGCTATCTGGCTAACGTTTACTAGCTAGGTAGTTCAAGTTGACACAAGCCATTCCGGTCTGCTCTAAATTGCACATAAATATCTTGCTGTGCGACCTAGAAAAAAAGTCACCCAGATAATAATTGATGTGATAATAGGCTTCGCTGTACCGCAGCCTCTGAGTGCCTTTGGGAGTAAACTGAGCGCAGATTCGTGACCGTTATGTTTTCACCATTACTACATATGAAGTGGCTTGTTTCTAGCAGTTCAAAATATATGCCCCATATGAAACACATCTGGCAACATAGCCAGAGAAGGAACGGATATGAGGTAACCCACTGGGCACACACTGGTTGGATAAACGTTGTTTCCACGTGGAACCAACGTGGAATAGACATTGAATTAACGTCTGTGCCCAGTGGAAACCCTCCTTCCATGATTATCATTAGCAGTGGACAATGCAATAATAAATGAATAACATTGCAAATGCATTTTGCATAACATATTGCCTTTACAACCCTCATAGATGCCCCTTGTTCTGTCAGCTATCCCCTCTCTGATGAAAGAGCACCTGTTCATTAGGATCTACAATCTAACCCAATCTGTATGTTAACTGATCTGATGGCCTCATCCACCTTGATCAGTTACTGTTGTCATTGTACCTGCCTCCATCCTCTCTAATTGATTAATCAGGGATTTTTTTTTTTTTTTTAACTTCCATCAGTACAAATCTTACCTGCTTCTCCATGAGCTGATCGATTGAACATTGCAATTATACAGAAAATACACATATATTTATGGTGCATATTGTTTCAAAAATGCATTACTGACAGCAACATAACAGTCAGCAACATGACAGTCAGCAACAAGACAGACCCATATTGACTCTAAAACTGATGTTGTTGCTCTTTTTGTGTTGTATCTGTTTGTCCTTGTGAGGCTGGGCCCAGAGGGGACACGCTTCCCTCAGTCAATGGACAGAGATGTCTGAAGTGCATGTCTGACTTGTTCACTCAGTGTTGTCTATGATCTTATGAGTAGCTGACCATCACACTCACATACGGCACAAGTAGGCTACCATACAACAATTACATTTAGCTCTGACCAAACACTCATACAGGCCCTGAAGAAAAATCTGCATTAACTCTTAACAGAGAAACACACGTCCACACAGAGAAATGTGCAGACGTGCAGTAGAGACTTGCAGATAGCCTGAGGAGTGGGAACACACAGTGACGGGAGTGGACAGTTAATTTTCAACTGCTCCAGATTAGAGTTATTTTTCTTATTCTTTTTAAAGGCAGTTAATGCATGTCAATCATGTCAATCACTGTTATTTCAGTGTCGTTATTCATGTATTGGATCTACAGAACATCATGTATTATATTGTTTTCCATGTGATGGAATTTAATATAATATAATTCCTTCAAAAGTCAATGTTGCCTTTAGATTCCTACAGATGACACATCAAAACACATCCTTTATCACAGAGGAGTTTTTGTGTACTCTATGAGCAAGAGAGAGGAGAGCTGGAAAAGAGTATCTCCTCTCTCCTTCTGTCACAGCCTGGTTCTGTTTATGTAACCGACTGTCACCGCCTCAGGCACTGACTTGGGCTGAATTAACCTCT
This sequence comes from Brachymystax lenok tsinlingensis, assembly GCA_030435695.1. Taxonomy (NCBI): domain Eukaryota; kingdom Metazoa; phylum Chordata; class Actinopteri; order Salmoniformes; family Salmonidae; genus Brachymystax; species Brachymystax lenok. The sequence continues at coordinate 42,484,744 of CM059813.1, forward strand.
GTCAAAACTTGCCAAGCATAACCACACGCGTGCACACACACACTCCATTTTGAGAGGCAAAAGCGGCAGAGCCACAATAAATGTATGTAAGCCGTAGCAAGCCTTCGCATGTCAGACAAATTAGGGATTCTGTGACTGTCTGTTTGAGAGGAGACAGATGGACTGAGTGGGAGATGGGACTGATAGGGAATTGGTGTGCTTGTGTCCGCCTGCGTCCATCAACCTATATACAGTCCAAAAAAAGATGAGCTGTACAAAACTGTTTGTGTTTATTTCCCTTGATGCATTTTGACATTTGCATGCTTTTTGTTGTGCCTAGCTTGGTCTTCTCAGAACTCTTAAACACTCTTAATCTGTGTACGCGTTTGTGAGTTCTGGCAGGCTGTTGAAGTGTGTTTGTTTGTGTATGAGATGGGTGTTTGTGTGGGACTCAATTGGAGGGAATTAAGCTTAAATTCTGCAGCATTCTGGCTCCTTTTGATTTCACCAAACAGAAACCTAAGTTAACCGGGGTGTGTATTTTAAGAATGGCCTTAGGCCTAGATGCTTAATTTGAGCGCATGCTTTTAGAGGAGACTGAATGAGGTTGAGAGAAAAATAGGAGTGCTAAAACTATGATTCCAAATATAGGTGAAGCACATGGTAGTCACTGGAGAATGACACATAAACAAATAAGAAATAAATACTTTTGTTTGAACTGGAGCTGAGTGTTTGAAGGGGATTGTATTTGATCATTTGGGATATGATGATCACAAACATTTGAGATTCTGGAACACCATTTTATCCTGAGCTTCAGAGAAAACCTAAAAATACTATGCTGCTGTTGCCATAGGGATTTTGTACCACTGTTAAGTAACTGGACCACTTGCAATTGCAGCTTGAGCAGAGTTAAAAGAAGGTATGAACAACACACACAGCCTATAAGATAGAACAGTAGACTCAGTGGCTTTACTGTTACATTAACATCAACTGCAGTCCCTTCTCAAGAGACTGGAGATATGACAGATGGTAATATCTCTATCAGATCACGCAATCTCTCTATCTGCAATCTCACACAGGAATGGGACTAGATAAAACACATCAAATATCTTTACTATGGGGAGAAATGGAGAGAGGGATTTCAAGCAGTGAATGTGCGTGTCTGTGTGCGTGTGCCTGTGTGCATTTGTGTGTACATGTACTGCCTGTGTGCCCCCTGCCCTGATCCACCCAGCTGTTTACCCTGATATTGGAGCTGTGTCCTCTGGGTCACATCAGCCAGTTGGTCAGACCTGCTCCACGTACAGTAAAGAGGTTTAACATGAGACTCCTACCCCACAAACAGAGGTTTATTAGCAAGGCACTGCCCCTTTAAATCAGTCAGACTAACTAGAGAAAAGAGACCTGTAGACAAAAGACGGACGGACGCACTGACCGACACAATGGCTTGTGCGTATTGCAGAAAGCATCTCTGATTGTCAATGTCCACCATATGTTGTTTATTGAAGCACAGCACATAGACAGAGTTAAAGAGGAAGTTGAGCTGCTAGGCAGATAATGGTCTATCACCACTGCGTACACAGGAGAGAGAGAGAAGAGCTCTGAGTGCTCAGTGAGTGGATCACGTCTCCAGAAGTCTGTGACTCATAGCATTCCTCCGAGCAGTCTGAGCCCTGTGGTCAGGTCTTTCCCCCTGACCCAGCAGGTGGTAGTGGGACTGCATCATGATTCATATTATGGAGCTGCAGTTCTCATATTTTCCAAGCGAATCATGGATTAAATTATGTTTTATAAATGCGCTGGCATTTTGAGGCATTCCCCGCCATCATTCACATTAACTATCCTTCCATCAAATGTGTGTAATCTAAGAGCATTGCCAGCTGCCTATTATAGTCAGGGTTCATTCTAGTTTGCAGGGTAAAAACACGAAGACCCATTACAACCAATTGGACTCGGTGTGCCAGAAGGGGACTTGATTTTGTTGGTGCCAAAAAGAGGCAAGTGGACATTTTCAATAAATTATACATGTTTTTCCATCCATTACATGTCAACATTGTATTAGCTGAAAGCTATTTTTAGAAAACATGTGGGTTTTAGAAGCAGTAAAAACTTGCAATACAAGTTTTGTTTTTGTACTCTTGTACAATGTTGAAAATGTCTGATTGTAGTGAGAATGATCGTACCTGTATAATACAGTATTAACACTCAAAGAGAACAGAGCAGAATAGTACATTTACCACAACCAAAAACGTTTTTATTTCCCCTCCAACAAACTGTGGACATTTCAGATAATATACAAGATAGAGGTACCTGAACATGTCAAATAACAATATTAATTCATATTATTATAACAAAATGAATAACATACAATTTACCGTTCACTTTAAAATATATTTTAATTTTTTATTTATTTACGAAACATGTAAAATAAATAAAGATATAGTCTCTGTATGTAATCTAATTGCTATCTGAATATACCATAGTATCTTCTATGAATGCAAAAGGAGAAGAATAGTGGGGAGCAAAATAAACAGGTATAGAAGAAAAATGGAAGATGAGATGTTGTTTTCTCTTTCCTTTCATCAACTTTAATATTTCACACACATACAGCAGTTTCTCTCTTTGCTTTTTCAAATACATCTCTTCCGATCAGTAGCACACGTGTGTGTGTGCTTGCATAAGGCAGGAACCTTGGGACAGAATCCATGCTTGCAGTCTTGGACTTAATTTCAAACTTCATTGTGTGCCTTTTTCCATAAATAAATAACTGGGTAAAATAACCAACTTTGTAATAGGTAACAGAGTAAGCAGATAAGGGCGACAACTCACTGAGTCAACTAAAGAAAAGATTGCAAATGTCTCTTCAAATGTAACCTTCATGGCTCTTTGTATCCCTTACGGATACAAACAAAAACACCCAAATGAAGTACTCTTGTGGTAAAACTGTGTGCCCCTATGGCCAGCCTCTGTAGTCCAGTGTGCTGCTTCTTCTATGAGTCCAAAAGAGAGAAGAGAAACTGTGTGTGTGTTTTAGTCAAAGCAGTGGTCCTCCAGCTGGGAAATGATGGTGATGAGGTTCTGCAGACCGAAGATGTAGCCACTGTCCTGACCCACGTGCACCACACTGTCCTCCACATAGTCAGGGCACGTGGTGTGGGCAAAGTCAATCATCCTCACGTCTACCGCCGGCCCAGGGCCTGTATCAGATCGGGCTGCCAGACGTCCACCACCAGTGCTACCACTACTACTGCTACTGCTGCGGGGAAACCCAAATGCACTTGCCTCTTCATCTTTCTCCACTTCCTCCTCTTCTTCCTCCTCAGACAGACCATCCTCGGGGCCTCTGCGTGTGTGTGTGCGGGGCGGCTCACCGTCGTAGATGATGAGCAGGGAGGAGGAATAGAAGCGATAGGACTCACAGCCCTCCAGGGCCGTCTGCATCTCCCTGAGCCTCCGCAGCACCGGGGAGAGCAGCTCGCGCCGCAGACGCCGCCCGTCATGGAAGAACTGGAACAGAGCCTCCTTGAAGCCCGACAGGGTTAGTTTACGCCCAATGTACTTATCCATGAACATGAGCTGACCCGAGTCTGACTGGCACACCTGAGAGAGAGGTTGGAGATGGAGGGGTTCAGAAACACAGTTCTTCCCTTTCATTCTGAACTAGAACTAAGCTATGCCTCCCCAATATCTAATTTCAGACTCTTCAATTCTGCCCCATCCCCATCAATAACACAAGTTAACATTGTGCCCACCTGCATGCCACAGAGGCGTACTCCGATGGAGGCAGAGGTGCTTTGCTGGCACTTGCGGATTTGCATGTCCTTCTTCTCCTCGGACACGTTGTCACCGTGCTGCCGTGTGCCCATCTTCAGGTCCAACACGCACGGAACCGTGTGACGCCACGTCAGGTTCTCCAGCAGGATGAATTCTGGGAAGGGGTCCTGAGTCAAGGAGCCTCTGGTTACAGGAGAATCACATAATATTCCTAATGCACCTGGTTGGAGATTTAACTCTCTACTAATGTAGTAGGAAGACCTGAATCCCTATCAGCAGACACTAATTCATCAGATGGACTGGACACCAATCCATCTCTAGCCTTTCCTCACATCAATCCACTTACAAATACACATATGTCACAAGTGGATTATCTGTGAGATTGTAAGGCTACATTGGACACAAGATTCTGCAGAGCGAAGAAATAGGCAGTACTACACAGTAATACGTTTAGGTACAGTACATATAAAAACTTTGCAAGCAGGTGCTGGATGGCCTGATGTTCAAAGTGGTTGTTCCACGCAGAAAGGATACTGTACTGGTTGCGGTGCTTGGCGTTCTCCTTCATCCTCTGCAGGTGTTTTTGTTGGAGTTTGAGTCTCCAGGGGTTGTGTTGGATGGCATTTCTGCTTCCCAGAGGCAACTCCTCCTGCTGCAGCCACTCCAACTCCTCCCCCTCGGGCTTATGACTGGGGGAAATAGGAAGAGAGGGGAGTCAGGAGGGGTGGAGAGCATCAAGCTTACATTCTAGAACCTACAATGTGTCTCTACATACAGGTAAAAGGTAACTTCCAAAACAAAGGAAAATGTGGGATACAAAGTATCTTGAAAGCAGGTGCTTCCACACAGTTAGGTTCCCGAGTATGTTCCTGAGTATGGTTCCTGAGTACATCCCATCATGTTTAGGGTCATGTAAAAAATGCCCAGTTGCTCATTATTTTGAGTAGAAGAAGAGATCTCAGTGACTTTAAAAAAGGGGTCTCAAATGAGCATTGGGGTTTTAAAGTGTGTGTGTTTATTTGTCTCAGTCACCAGATCTCAACCCAACTGAACACTTATGGGAGATTCTGGAGCAGCGCCTGAGACAGCGTTTTCCACCACAATCAACAAAACAACAAATTCTGGAATTCCCCTCCAATAGAGTTCCAGGCACTTGTAGAATCTATGTCAAGGTGCATTGAAGCTGTTCAGGCGGTTTGTGGTGGCCCAATGCCCTATTAAGACACTTTATGTTGGCGTTTACTTTATTTTGGCAGTTACCTGGGGGTGACAGATAATGTTGTATGGAAGGTATGCAAGACAAAGATCGTCTGCATATTATAACTGTTTGTGTGTGAGCTTGGTCAGATTGCATCACCTTTGACCATCTCGTCTCTTCCCTTTTTACCCTTTCCGTTATCCACTGTTCCTCCTGGCCTGGAGACCAGGGCTCGGTAGAAGTTCCATAACCCTCTGGCTCTCTCTAACTAACCCCAGCCTTGCCACGGCCTTACCATTAGCTACTCACACCAGATGGGGCCTGCCTGCTTGTATTTCAGTGTGTATATTTTGCTTTGTGTGTTTGTCTGTGTTTGTGTGAGCCAGTGTATGAGTTAAAGGGAAGATTCACCCATTTTGAATGTTATATCGTACTCTGAGCAATGTTTTATAGATTCCCAGGGTCGTTTCATGTTTTCATGTGTATCTGAGCTATTTGCTGTTTAAGCAGGCAGAAATACAGCCGGTATGACGCGTTTTGCATCATACCGGGTGTATTTCTGCCAGCTTGAACTGCGAATAGCTCATGAAATGACCCCAGAAACCAAAAGAACATCGCTCAGAGATGCACAAATACGATATAACACTCAAAATGAGTGAATCTTTCCTTTAAGTGTCAGTGATTGCGTGTGTTCACCATAACACTCACCAGCTCTGGTGCTCTGTATGTCTCTTTACTGGTGTATCTCAGTAGGTCTCTGTAACAGTGTTTCAAGTGCATCCGTCTCTCTCTCGTCTCTCACCTCTTGTCCTTGTCTTTGCGTGAGTCCAGCAGACTCTGGGCAGACAGCTGCTTGATTCCCCACTGGAGCATCTTGCTGTTGGGCTCGCCATTGACCGATGGGTCTATATTCTCCAGGTCCCCCACCCCAGAGTCACTTTGCAGGGGGTACGCTATGAGACACAGGTTGCCCTCCTCATCCTCCTCAAAATTCACAGATACCACACCTGAGGGACAGAGAGAGAGACGAAGAGAGAGAGGAAAGGAAGAAGAAAAACCGGTAAGACATCAACCTCGTAGAAATTGCAAAGCAACGGTTATTTTGACTCACTCTCTCTGTAATACTGTATTTGAATTACAAGTAGGAAATAGAATAAACTGGGAAGTATTTGTCTTGGCAATTCCACGGTCACGGAATTGCGCTGAGGCGAAGATTTTGTGAATGTAACCGCAAGAGTAATTTTGATTTGCAATATGTCATCACATAACGACTGTTATCCGCAACATGTCAATTTGATTTAAACATTTCTGGTGGGAAAATGTGCATATTGTTTTTATGTGGATTTTAGAATATCAAAATCAGTCACCAATTGGATGGAAACCTAGCTAGTAGAGTCTGTTTCACAAGTTTTGACATCAAAGTACAGCACAGTAGAGCTCAGTAGAGTATCCAATACAGTATAGTTCTGTACCGTAGAGTACAATACATTATACTGTACTCTACTCGTGTGTTCTACTGAACTCTACAATACTGTACTGAACTCTACTTTTCTTTACTGTACTCTACTGTGCTGTACTGTCCAAACTTGTGCACCCAACTGTGGTTCGTGACTATTAGGATATCCCATTGTAGCCAATTCAATTGCAGATATTCCGTTACTGATTTATTTTTTTATTCCTGGTAACGGAATTTCTAGTTATCACTTAACAATTCATGAACAAAATTAATATCAGTAAAATCACAATAACTAATGGATAGGTCTACCTTTACTTGCTACCTCTGTGAACTTTCATTATCCTCCCTCCTCATGAGGGTGATCAAATTAGATATGTGGGTTTACTTATTTACTTATTCAAATTTTTGGGGATGGAAAATAGTATTTTTTTATATATTTCTTAATCTAAAAAATATATACTCTTAGCTTTCATTTGACACCCAATTTGACATGACACTATGAACTTCACATATTGGTGCTCAATGGTAATTTCACATGCAAATGACTGTCTCTTACCCCCAACTATTTTTAGTCTCCTGCATTTCTAAAGTTCCAGAGCTGTCTGCCCTGGTGTCTCTCAACCTGATAGAGATCAAAGGACCTGGACAACTCCATAACAAACATAGACACAGATCTCCCAACTTGGATCTCGAGCGAGTGAGAGAGAGAGAGCAATGTAGATATGGGGCTTGGGGAAAACAAATAGAGGCTGTGTCTATCTGGAAATCTTGTTTATTTTTGTGTACAGTATGCTCTTGTGTAAACACACACACTCCCAATATTATGCTATCAATCATGCAGAAAAGGAAAGTCATTCCAAACACAAACCACCATAGCTCGAGCAGATGCAATCAAAAATGCTATTTATTTGAATTGATTTGAACTGGTTTATCAAACCATGATAGCAGTAATATTATTAAACAGTAGACGACATCGCAAAATTTAATAAAACTTATTAAAAACACCAACAAACACAAATCATGTAAACCTATGCATATTGCCTTACAACAACTTGTGCAATAAGAAAACAGAACAACAGTTTGCAGTCTCTGTAGACGGACCAGATGGATGAACTGAAAGCCTTTTTCAGTCACTCTACCCATCCCACAAGTATATCATTCTAACCCCCCTCTCTCATGAGTCATGCCCCACCCTACCCTATCCAGAATCATCCCACCTCTCTCACCCAGCCACCCCAACTTTCTGTGGGGATGCATAGGACACAACAGCTGCAAATATTAACATGTAGCTCAAAGGGAAGATTGAAGATTAAGATAAAAAAGGGAGATACAGACTGGGATGAATTGGATCTCCTCTTCTTTGTGTACACACACAGGTTCACCTTTCACTTGTCTGTCAGGGACTAAAGACAAACAGCTGCAGTGAACCGTAACACAGTGTTAGATAACCCACTGTTAAAGGGCTAGACTGTGGAGGGGAGACGCAGCACTGGTGGCGGAAGGGGAGAGTTAACCAGATTGGGAGGACTTTAGGACCCTGCAGGTCCACACCACCTTCTGAATCTCAAGCCTTAGATACTGATGTCATGGTATGACAGATTCACCCCTATCCTGTTGGAATGCATATTTGTGTGTATGTGTGTGCAACTAAACCTGTCATCAGTTAAAGCATACTATACTACATTCTACCTGTTCTGCATGCTCTCTGGGCAGAGAAACACAGCTCCAACCTGTTTCTGTGTGACTGCACACAGGGGCAGGGCAAAACACCCTGGTGGTGCTCCAATGCTATAACACCCTGCTGTGGCCAGGTCCAATAGCACCTGCTACCACACAGCATCCTGTCTGGCCTGCAAAGTCCTACCCTGGGCCTTGGAGAATTGACAAAACCCACCTAATCCTTCTGTGGAGGGGCACAGTCAGACTTCCTAAAAACACCCTAAAACCATGGGCTTGGACCGTAAATAATGAAAAATGCATGCACCTGCAATAACCTACCCTCTTTTCCAACTACCTTCCATACCAATCAAGAGATCGTGAGAGAGAGGATGGAATATGGAGAAAAAAGAGAGAGAGAGAACACAGCAAAACAACATTAGCCCAGTCACACACAGTAGATGGATGCGGTGGAGGTTGGGGTTCGGAAAGGGAAAGGGGGATACCTGGTCAGTTGTACAACTGAATGCATTCAACTGAAATGTGTCAACCGTGGTAGTTTCTTACCTCTGTACTGGGGGGTGAACTTCCTCATGGCGCTGGGTAGGCTCTTGTAGAACTGGTGCTCTCGGGGGATGAGGGGCTTGCAGATGGTCTGCTCCCCGAAACGCAGCACGCAGCAGTGACCCCCCACCTGGTGCATGAAGGGCTCAAGCGGGACCCCTTTCTCCAGATAGTGTTGTAGCTGCTGCTGCTTGGCCTGCATAGTCTGAGCCTCCATGGCCGGACTCATCCTCCACTGACCCGGTGTACAGCGACGCCACACGCATTAGTCTCCCTCCTCAGGGACACAGTGCAGCAGGGCCGCAACGCGACAGTCGGGACGACCACGCGCAGGCCGCTGGGTATCTCTGTTGATGCTGTTGTCGTTTATTTTGATCCCTCCTTTTCTTTGGTTTCCTCAGAGGAGGCAGTGATTATCTCTCCTGTGCAGGAGGGATTTTGCAAGACAAAAACAAAGAGGGAAGTAGGAAGAGAGAGTGAGAGAAATATCATCTCAGCGTTTGTTGATCTTAAATCCCTTTTTTCCTCCTGGCCTTAGAAAGTAGGTGGCAGAGAGGTGTAGGAACAGACAGTCCTTTGTGTTCTGAGGTTGAAAGGAAGGTTTGCACAGCTGCTTCTGCTTTCCAGAGTCTGGTCTGCCTGACTCCACTGAAACCCTCCTGACACTGACAGCCTGCACTTACTCTGACTGGTAACTCTCACAAGCACAAACACAGACCCGCCCACTCAGCCCAATTCCACCAATCACAAGCAGGAGCATGTTGTTGGGTGGTAACCCTTCGAGGGAAGAGAGCGTGCAAACGAAGAGGGATGGAGGGGGCTTGGGGAGGGGAGAGAGAGAAAAAAGGAAAGAAGCAGAAAAACAGAGTATGAGGAGGGATGAGGGATGGGCTGAACTGAACTATTTCTCTCTGTGTGACAGAAGCGTTTTAACCTTAACAACCTCACACAACAAACTGCATTTCCTCATTCAGACCAACGACTGAGAGGGTGAGACTGGTGATAAAATAATGCAGTCCCAGTGCCCACATATAGGCTACTGCCATTTGACATTCGCAAAGACAGTCAGTAATGCCACGAACACACTCGGAAACACAGTAACAATGAGTTTTCAATCAGACAAGTAACCTTGAGAGCAACAGAATGTTGATTATGGAACAAACAGCGGTCTGGTATGGTGTAAACAATGGTATCAGTGAAGGTAAAGGTAGTCTTGAGGGCAAAATAGAACATGGAATAAAACAGTGTTGTTCTCTTACAGTTTACTCTGCAGATAAACTGCCAACATTGCCTTAGCTAATAGCTAGGCATAACATGCTAACTGGGAGCAGGGCCCTGTACAGCAGAAAGAGTCTGTGGATAGAAAGAGAGCGACAGAGAGGAGATGGGGTTTTGTGTTTGCTGAGCTGCAGTATGGGGACTGTAATCCTTCCCTTCTTGAAACAGATTAGCCTAGGCTACCACAAAGGGAGAACATACCAACTCCTCATTCACAGAATGGCCAGTCACCACAGGACAGGTAAGGAGTCGGGAGTGTGCATATGCATGTGTGTGTGTGTCTTTCCCAGTGGCAGAGGAGAAGATATACACTGGCTTGTTCTCCTGAGACCACAGGCAGCAGCAGCAATCCCCACAGTAATCTCTCTAACCCAGCCTTCTGGAACACTCCAGGGAGGAAATGGGCCACAGGAAGAAAAAAAAGGAACTAAAACACACAGACAAACAGAGGCTGACGGCACAGGGCACAAAGGGACTGTCAGGTAGGCATTAACTCCTTGCCACCCTCATTGGCACCACACACTGTATACATCAATGATGTCACTCTTGTTGCTGGTGATTCTCTGATCCACCTCTACACAGACGACACCATTCTGTATACTTCTGGCCCTTCTTTGGACACTGTGTTAACTAACCTCCAGACGAGCTTCAATGCCATACAACTCTCCTTCCGTAGCTTCCAACTGCTCTTAAATGCAAGTAAAACTAAATGCATGCTCTTAAACCGATCGCTGCCCGAACCCCGCCCGCCCGCCCCAGCATCACTACTCTGGACGGTTCTGACTTAGAATATGTGGACAACTACAAATATCTAGGTGCCTGGTTAGACTGTAAACTCTCCTTCCAGACTCACATTAAGCATCTCCAATCCAAAATTAAATCTAGAATCAGCTTCCTATTTCGCAACAAAGCATCCTTCACTCATGTTGCCAAACATACCCTCGTAAAACTGACTATTCTACCGATCCTTGACTTCGCCGATGTCCTTTACAAAATAGCCTCCAACACTCTACTCAACAAATTGGATGCAGTCTATCACAGTGCCATCCGTTTGGTCACCAAAGCCCCATAAACTACCCACCACTGCGACCTGTATGCTCTCGTTGGCTGGCCCTCACGTCATATTCGTTGCCAAACCCACTGGCTCCAGGTTATCTATAAGTCTTTGCTAGGTAAAGCCCCGTCTTATCACAGCTCACTGGTCACCATAGCAGCACCCACCCGTAGCACACGCTCCAGCAGGTATAATTCACTGGTCACCCCCAAAGCCAATTCCTCCTTTGGCCGCCTTTCCTTCCAGTTCTCTGCTGCCAATGACTGGAACAAACTACAAAAATCACTGAAGCTTGAGACTCATATCTCCCTCACTAGCTTTAAGCACCAGCTGTCAGAGCAGCTCACAGATCACTGAACCTGTACATAGCCTATCTGTAAATTGCCCATCCAACTACCTCATCCCCATGCTGTTATCTATTTTGTTTTATTTATTTTTGCTCCTTTGCACCTCAGTATCTCTACTTGTACACTCATCTTCTGCACATCTATCACTCCAGTGTTTAATTGCTATATTGTAATTATTTCGCCACTATGGCCTATTTATTGCCTTACCTCCGTTAATCCTACCTCATTTGCACACACTGTATATATACTTTTTCTACTGTGTTATTGACTGTATGTTTGTTTATTCCATGTGTAGCTCTGTGTTGTAGTTTGTGTTGCACTGCTTTACTTTATCTTGGCCAGGTCGCAGTTGTAAATGAGAACTTGATCTCAACTAGCCTACCTGGTTAAATAAAGGTGAAATAAAACACCTACTGCCTCAGACACACGGATTACCCAACACTAATATAGCAATACGTCTGACACTCGGGCCATGTCTTGATCATTCATCTCTGACCTGAACATTGGTCAATATCCATGCCAATGGTAGCCTATTGCCAGAAGACATGTTGACTTTGGCCTAAACTTGCAAGACTTTTGGGAGGGGCACGAGAATGTCAGAGAGGAAGCGAGAGCTGCCTGTAACCTTGCTATAGAGCAGTAAAGCAAGGTTGTTGGCCATTAGTAAGGTGGGTAGAGCATTAAACAGCGTGTTCCTGAAGTATGTGCCAGAGGGACACAGAGACACAGAGATCCACTGACAGACCAGGCCATGGCCTGAGAACCAATAAGAGCAGTGGGGCAGTCCTTTTCACCTCCACACATCTCCATAAAACGCACACACACAGACGTCAGACACAGTCTCAAATGACACGTCTTGACAATAATGTCTGACTTCCTAGGAATAACATTCTCATACTAATAGATATTGCCAGCACTGAAAATAAGTGGACTTTGGCCTGAACTTTGGAGAGACTTGCAAGACTTTAGGGAGTGCTACAACAATGGACCCATTTTTGAGGGAAATATCCCCAGGAGTGGTGGGGCAGCATGCGGTGGGTGAAAGGTGGGTAAGGTTTGTTTCATGCCCACGTCATGCCAGGGCAACGTCGGTTCCAGGCATTAGATACATAAGCGAACTAAGTCTGGGTCTCAACTTACTGTTGAAAGTTAGAATAATAGAATACACAATGTGCAATTTCGAAATTTGGTTGTGCAACAGCAGTTTCTCTTGTTATGTCAGTCACTCAATTAGTCATGTCAGCTAACAATTTTTGGATTGGTCAATTAGTCTAGTAGCTATCCAGCTAAACTTGTACAAATCATGGCTGAATACCGACCGGGCACGTAGGGCACGTGTACAGGGACCCTGACCTCCAGGGGGCCCCCATTTTGCTGGTGGCACAGAACTACTAATTTCTCCTAAGTGGAGATTTTCTCTTTTCTCCCTCAATCCCCTGTCCATCTCCTCATTTGAATTCCACACTGTCACTGTCACTCAAGCTTAACATTGTTGCCATCTATCGCCCACCAGGTGCCTTTAGAGAGTTCCTCAATGAGCTTGACATGTTGATAAACTGCTCATCGTACTGGCCGACTTCAACCTCCCGACGTCTGCCTTCGATTAATTTCTTTCCACCTCTTCTACTCTCTTCTATTCTATTATCTCACCCTTCTGCGAAAACCTTCTCCCTCCTGTCTCCTGATTCTGCCTCTTCGACCATACTCTCCTCCCTTTCCGCATCCCATGACTCTCACTGTCCCCTTTCCTCCCGGACGGCTCTGCCCTCCCCTCCTGTTCCGCCGGCTGAGTGACTCATTGTGAGCTTACAGAACAGCGGGCAGCTGAAAATCTCTACCTTCTCTTCCTCTGTATCCACTGCTAAAGCGACTTTCTGTCACTCTAAATGTCAAGATTCTGCCTCAAACCTAGGAAACTATTTTCCAAAGTCTACTCGCTCCTTAATCCTTCACCACCTCGCTCCTCACTTCAAATCAAATCAAAGTTTATTTGTCACGTGCACCGAATACAACAGATGTAGACCTTACAGTGAAATGCCTACTTACAGGCTCCAACCAACAGTGCAAAAAATATATTAGGTGAACAATAGGTAAATAAAAAAATAAAAACAACAGTAAAAAGACAGTGACAAAAAACAGTAGCGAGGCTATGTACAGTAGTGAGGCTATAACGTAGCGAGGCTACATACAGGCACCGGTTAGTTAGGCTGATTGAGGTAGTATGTACATGTAGATATGGTTAAGGTGACTATGCATATATGATAAACAGAGAGTTGCAGTAGCAGGTGGTGGGTGGCGGGACATAATGCAGATATCCCGGCTCTGAAAAGAAGGTTGACAACATCCACCCACACAAATCCCCTACCCAATGATCTCTTTCTCCCCTTTCTATCCAGTTGAAATCCTGCGACTAGTGAGGTCCGGCCGCCCAACAACCTGCCCACTTGACCCCATCCCTTCCTCCCTTTTCTATCCAAAACACTTGAGCGTCCTGTCTCTGACCAACTCTCTCGCTATCCCTTTCAGAATGATCTTCTTGACCCTAACCAGTCAGGCTTCAATATGGGTCACTGAACCAAGACGGCTCTCCTCTTTGTCACGGAGGCTCTTTCCGCTCTGCCAAAGCTGACTCTCTCTCCTCTGTTCTCATCCTCATAGACATTGTGAACCATCAGATCCTCCTCTCCAGCCTCTCAGAGCGTCTCAGGCTCTGCACACTATTCGATTGTGTCTTACCTGGCAGGCAGCTCCTACCAGGTGACATGGAGAGGATCTGTGTCTGCATCAAGTACTCTCACGAAAGGCTGTCCCTCAGGACTCGGTTCTAGGCCCTCTCCTCTTCTCTCTATACACCAAGTCCCCTCGGCTCCATCATTTGGTCTCTCCTAATTGCTACTACTTTTCTCCTTCAACCCTTCTGACTCCCAGGTGGCGACATGCATCTCTGCGTGCCTGGAAGATATTTCAGCTCAGATGTCGGCCCACCACCTCAAAAAAACATTAAAGAAACGTTAAAGAAATGTTTTTAAAACGACCATACCAAATCTGCCTGCTCCAAGACCTTGGCATCAGGGTTGACAACTCCACAGTGTCACCCTACCAGAGTGCAAAGAACCTTGGCGTGACCCTGGACAACACCCTGTATTTTGCTTAAAATATCCAAGCAGTGTCTCGCTCCTGCAGGTTCATGCTATACAACAGTGCTAACCAACCATTTCTGAGTCAAGATCACTTTGAGTCAAAATGCAAGCCGAGATCTACTGCTTCGATTTTTTATTTCTATATGACTTAAACTTAAGCAATATTAACCTACTAAAAACAATTCTGTAGCAATGAATTGCCCGGCCAATGTTGTTCTTCTCAGACTATTTTGGAATTATATTTCAAAATGTAAGGTACATGATCACACTAGTAATAGATAATTTGTTGTATTACTTGTGAGGCACAGCTGAATGAGCATAATAATTGGCTTTTTATTATTTTACTACACTACATTTCATGTTGTTAATCCGATGTCCAGATAAAGAGACAAGCCGCTAATAATAACAACAACGCAAGTTTATCAAAATTCATTGCAGCTGCAGTGCTTGCAGTAGCGTGAGTGGAAAGAGGGAGAATGCACATTTTATGGCTTATAAAAGTGTTGAACAAAGTGTTGAAAGTACTGAATAACAACTTACTAATGAACTGCTGTATTCGTTGAGTCTCTCTCTAGTCATGGTTTTAAAAGTTTTTAAATCTCACAGGGCCCCCAAAAGGTTAGGGCTGGCCCTGGGCCAGGGGCACAGGTAAATTGGGCAGAGCACAGGAGTAACTGGAGTGGAGCTATGATGCAGGTGCTGAGTAACTTCAGACAGGAGATGAGCTATTCTTTTAAACCTAGAGAGCAGCCTAGGGCTAAGAAGGACAGATTAACAAAGGCTGTAGCTCACATACAAGCAAGTTAACACTGTAGGCTAAACACACCCATCAATCACAGTCACACACATCCCTCTGCAAAGGAAGGCAGGACTGAGCTTGACTCCACAACAACATCCTAGGCTATTTGTATATCTCTAGGAATTTGTTAGGCCTATCTTTTAAGTGCTTTAGAACAGATTTAGAATGGAATCGATAGACTACAGGTTTAGTAGGTGTCTATGGCATCCCTAATATCACAATAACCCAGACTGACTGTACACAAGGACACACACACACACAGACACACACAGAACACCTCTGCTGGCCTGTCTTTTCCCCTCTCTCTGGGCTGGTGCGTGGAGAAAGGCTCAGCTTGCTCACCTCAGTTTTAGCCTATTCCCCAGACAGACAGATCAGTTCAGATCAGAAACATGCACACTATTTACACACTAACCAGGTTTCCACCATTTCATGCGGATGAATTACCTGACGCATGAAAAAAGTCACGACCGGGCTGATGGAAATGCAGGTACAATTTTAACAATGTTCGACATGGTGAGATCTTTTTGTGTCGGTAAAATGTATTATGCGAGAAATGGCGATGGAAAGTCCTTTATGCACAAATACTGATATAATAGCCATCACATCAAAGTAAACGTGGTGTCACGCGATGACATGTTGTGTGGTCCTCTCACTACAACGTGGAAAAGCACGCAAGTTATGATGAACTTCACAGGGTGGTGAAAGTGCACGGTGATGAGCTTGATGCTCCTTTCCAATAAATATCAAGGGTCTTATTCTGGTGACATGATGATTGATAATTGGCTGCCATTTGACTAATCAAAATAATATCGCTCTTATCAATATAGGTAGCCTACCCGCACCGCATCTGAGAGCTGTTGGCTAGAGCACACGTGAAAAGACCAGAGTGGGCTCATTTGCTATATAACGCAACAGTTTTTGTGATAAAACCATCACATTGAAAATGCGATGGAAACCCATTTCACTTAAAAAATGTATTTGGTACATGGAGAATGTATGCGCAAAAGTTATTTGTATGTGTACTACGTCATCACCCACTGGCTTTTAGTTGCAGTGAGTTCATTTGATGGAAACTCATTTCTGGTGGATTTTTTGTTGTTGCATATTTTATAATATTCACATAGAAACACAGAAAATCTAGCTAATGACACTAAGTAGGGTCCGAATGCTTTATCTTTTGAATGTACAGTACCAACATTCTCTGCGCACGCTTAGAAACATGAACAGGCTACACACACGCCACCCACACACACTCACAGACGCTAAAGTTAATGTGAGAGGTAAAAGGTCCATAAACCAGAGTGCAACAGGTGTGACACTAGATCACTTCAGCCTATCTGACACAGCTGCATCACCTTGGCTACAGTCCACACACACTCATTCAAAAACACACAGATGCATCCATACTCTAAAACCTGTCCACGGCGTGGATGGAATATTATCTTACTCACTCTGGAGATGGCAAGTTGCCAAAAGTGATGGCAACCTATTTGACCCACTTCTGAGGGCATCATGCCAAGGCTGGAGGCAAGCAGGAACTTAAATTCCCTTCCTAAATTGACTGAATCTGAATGGAATTCACCCCAACCCTGGATTTCTACAACACATCCGAAACTTTATCTCAACCAGTGTCCCAGCCTCCCTGGGGCCCATCCAAAGCCCCTGTTAATGTATTTTAATCTGAGCCACTGCAGTAGGTGAGTAACTCAGCTCTCTGACACAGATTGATTAGGAAGTGCCAAACACAGTGCAACCAGAACAATAAAGCAGATATGCAGGTTGTGACCTTGTTAAGTAACAGCAGTGACACAGTGACAGTGTCAGTGATGAGGTCACTGAGGAGGAGTCCCACCCATCCTGGACCAGCCCATCTGGTTCCAGTCCAACAGCCTTTTCCTGTTCCTACCCTGACCTCACATCCTGCAGGTAACCAGGAGAGCAGCATTACTGGCTTCAGCTAAGGCTATCTGGACTGGAGGATATTCACCTCACTGTTCTTTCGAAGCAGTCCTTGGACCAAAATGTACTAAAAATCAGTGCCCTTCTCACAAGTTTGTTGATGACATTTTCTGAAGGTTTGGACATTTCTCACTCAAGAAGAGCACCTAAACACACTGGTCAGTGGTGTGTGTGTGACAGAGCCTTTTTTCACTAGGGGTAAACGGGTGTTGGCTCAACACCCCACTACCTGTGTCCAGTCAGTGTCCAGGAACCCAGAGAGCAGCATCTGTTCATAACAAGACCAATATCACAGGGATCTAGCCTACCTGTCAATGAGAGGATGATTTGTTTGTGTTTGAATGTTGTGTCATGTTATTTCCATACAGTGGCCAGGGATGCTCAGCCTCAGAGCATCTTTGGAAATGAAGGCCTTATCCACAGCACAGCCTGAGCCAGCAGGTCAATAGGGTCATCCTCTGTGGAGAGAGGCACATTGTAAGTGTGTGGACTGGAAGTGGGTGTGTAAGAGAACTTTGAGAACGTCAAGGAGTCCATTAGGATTAAACCAGGTGTCACTTTCCTGACACCAGGGCACAGCTATTCAAAGGTTTTGTCAAGTTGGTGTATGTGTAGGCCTATGTATGTCTGTTTATCTGTGTGTCTGTGTGTCTGTCTGTGTACGAGCCTTCCTGAGATTTTCTCACCTAGAGCAGAGTGACGATCTCGTCTCACCAGACGTGCACATGCCTTTTGGTCTTGGCTCATCAACACTAAATAAACCCTCTCAATCATACCCCTCTCACCTTAAATATCAGCAGTCACACACCTAAACACATGCTATTAAAAGTCTGAGAGGCCTGAGTGCTGACACAAACAAAGAAATGCCACCAACACTGACCCAAACATCCCATCCATTCACATAGCCCAGGATTGGCTCTCCTTAAGGGCCATGCACAATAAATACATGCACTTCACATTATCCTGCATGCCTGTCGGGTCCTTTGTGCATGACCAGATAAGTAGAGGCAGCAGTACAAGTAGCCTATCAACCCACTTACCTGAATCTGACTGCTCTGTATGAGACAGAGGAAACCAACATGGAGAAGTGAAAGGTTTAAAAAGTGGAAAAGGGGCAATTAGTCTACTTCTCTGGAGAGAGGGAGAGAGAGAGAGGGCGTGTCACGTGGACAACTAGTCTGGACAGGCTGGCTGAGGGAAACTCAAGCTTGGCTTTTAAAGTTTCACTTGGAAATATGATCATATTAAAATAGGATATATGATCATTACAGGGTGACTGAGGGATGGAATCTGCTGTCTCACCCTGGAAACAGTTGAAATTGGTGGTCTGATGTAGGGGGCCTATTAGGTTCTTGCAAGTTGATGTTGATAATAATCAGTGAGAAGTGCATTTTTAGAACAAGTATTGATAGAAGTTATTTGGGCAGTAGCACAGTGTATTTTGGTGTCAAGACCAACAATTTGTCCCATGGCTCTGCTTGTGTGCACATGAGGGAGAATGTGACACATGTCTGCAGATCAAAGTCACAATCACCATTATTAGACAGTTGTACAACCAAATGCCTTAAACCGAACTGTGTCTTCCACATTTAACCCAAAGGTGCAGGGGGCTGCCTTAATCAACATCCACAGCTTCAGCACCCAGGGAACAGTGGGTTAACTGCCTTGTTCAGGGGCAAAACGACAGATTTTTTTTTTTTTTTTTTTTTCCCCTAGTCAGCTCGGGGATTTGAACTAACAACCCTCCGGTTACAAGTCCAAAGCTCTAACCACTAGGCTACCTGCCGCCCACAGAGGAACCCCTACCTGTCCTCTAATGTACCCCCCAGCCAAAACTCTTTCCATCTGCATCCATCTGCATGCTGAATCACTATCACCTGTTAGTTCCTATCCTCTCCACTCATACTACCCCACATAAAAAATACTACAGTTTACTATAGCATACTACAGTACTTGCTATAGAATTATGTAGTAAACTGTAGCATACTGTAGAATACTATACTACACACTGTAGTATCCCTTGATTGTGTGTATGTAGTACTTAGTTGTGTAATTGTGTAGTATACTGTAGAATACTATATCAAATACTACAGTATTATCCACACAAAGAACACTTTAGTAAATAATACAGTATGTCCCCAAAAACACTACAGTAAATACTACAGACAGCAAAAACACAAATACTATAGTATATACTGCTCTTTTTTTACTACAGCATTTATAGTAAACTGTAAATACTACAGTATACTACAGTAAATACTATAGTATTCACTGTCAGTCTGCAAAAACACTACAGTGAATACTATAGTATTAAAAACATAGTATACCCTATAGTATTTTTTGATGTGAGACTGCTTGGGCATTCTGTGTAGAGTGCTGTAGAAAGGAAGAGCAGTGTCTGTGATGGATTGAAAGAATACAGACAGGGTGTCTGTCTGTCTGGCTGCTGAGGTGAGGTGACTGGTCTGATGATGACCCCTGAGTGGGTGCTGATGGGGAACCTGGGCCTGGTCCAATGAATAGGCTACATCAATAGGCTACACCTGAGACCAATAGTGGCAAAGCAGAGCACAATGGAAAAGTACTGCAGCCTGAGTCACACAACACAGTGATCTGACACACACATCCGGTACACACTCACACAGAAACAACCTGCTTACAGGCAGATCAACAACTACAGATAAATACATACAGAAGACACAGAATATGAAAATATGTGCAAAGCAAACAGCATACTACAAGTAGACTAGGCAACAGATTCAGATCAGAACAGCTAAGAGATGTGCATTTTGCACAGACAGTTTGAGAAAATAAGGCATATGCCAATGAGTGGGTTGCTGGAATATGGTCAGCGTGGGAGTGTGTCAGACTGATGATGAGATCGTGAAGAGTAGACCCAGTAATTGTTAGCCTTCTCTCCACCATTATCACCTCTCCCACTCAATCCAACCCCTCTGTCCCCATTTAACCCCTTTACAATCCTATATCACTACTTTGTACTTCCCTGCTTGCGCAATCTGAGACAAACTCCCTTTGATGACCCAAATCCCTTCATGCTCTTCAACAGGCCACTCCCAAACAAAACTGCCTTCTATTTATAGTCACCAAAACAAGAAAAACTCCAAACCACACCTAATGCCTGCTCAGCTGTACAGAGAGAGAGAGAGAGAGAGAGAGAGAGAGAGAGAGAGAGAGAGAGAGAGAGAGAGAGAGAGAGAGAGAGAGAGAGAGAGAGAGAGAACTATGAGAGAACTAACCCTATGCCCTCACAGTGTCTCTGTCTCTGCCTGAAGCAGCCTGGGTTGCTTTCCTCCAGAGTCCTCCTGACCCCTGACCCGAGCGCACATGCTGCCCTCCCCAAATGTCAACTTAGACAACACTTGCTCAGTGTGCCCAGTGGCAACAGGAACAGTGTGTTCCACACACACAACACACACATATATATACACACCATCAGCAACAACAAAAAATCACATTCAAAGTAACGATGGGAACTAATTCTCTGGGTGCTCTGCTGCACGCGATCCCCAGCTGGAGAGAACAGGAGGGATCAGCCTGGCCCTGCCACAGCAAAATGGAAAAAGTGGAGCGAGAGAGAGAGACACACACTAACCCAGCCACTGTGCCAGCCCAATGTATGCTATAAAAACCCATGTGTGTGTGTGTGTGTGTGTGTGTGTGTGTGTGTGTGTGTGTGTGTGTGTGTGTGTGTGTGTGTGTAACGAACAGCTGACTAAAGATGTGATGGCCGGGCGGTTGAGTCCATTTCTGACTCTGTTGCCTTGGCAACAGCCCCAAAATGCAGCAGCAGCAGCACACAGAAATCAAATTAATGATTATATTTCTATGGCAGCACATGCAGTCAGCAGCACAAGAAAATGTGCGTAAACCTCACAGCCCTACACTCTACCTTATAAAGCAGGTTGCAACGACTCGGCTGGTACTGTGAAGTGGAGCTATTCTCTCTCTCTCTCTCTCTCTCTCTCTCTCTCTCTCTCTCTCTCTCTCTCTCTCTCTCTCTCGCTCTCCCATTCACTCAATCTAACCGACTTCCCTGGCACAACAGTCTCTTCCTGGTTGTGCCACTTATGGAGCCTTTTATACTTTAGCAAACCATGCTTCTCAACAACTAGGCTAAGAGCTGCAGGCCAGGAAAACAAAAGAGCAAAAGTTAGGCTATATATATGATTCATGCATTTGACAAGACACCAACACACACTTTCCATGACAACAACCAAATGACTGACTGTGTGTGACCAATAAAGGGCATGATGGCACTTCATAGGTCACACACAGTCAGTTGGACTGGGGGAGGTATTACTTTTCCTGGCAGTGTCACTCCTCGTCTTAGGTTTGATGGTGCACAAATATAGCCATGGTGTCCCTCCAGAAGGGCTTTTAGTCTCCCTAGTCCCCTCTCTCCTCTCACTCTCAGGGGGCAGGGAAACCCCCCTCCTGTGCTGGCAGAAGAGTGATTGTGTGCTTTAGAGAATATCCGATATGGCTCAGTTGTCAGTTCTGATTTAGTATGATCCACACAGTCCTAGAATAGGCCTATCTAGCCTAAAGAGAATCCCTCCACTCTATTACAGCTTCTGTCTCATCAAACAATCTGTCCATCACTGGTAGTCAGTCCATAAGAGTGTACAAGACTTTAGAACTACATAATAAGTGTACAAGCTTTGGGCTATATTAAGGTATTAAGGTCACATTGTAAGTGTGTCTACAAAGCTTTTTTTAGATAAACACAAACAAACAGAAACAACACAAAAACACCACAACAACCACACCTGATACGCACCACAATATGCCCACACCTGTCCATGACCACACAACAACACATGGTAGCCTTCCATTTCAATACACATGTAAATATCAAATTCAAAGACAATGTCTGTCTGTTGGGAAAAATCTGACTCCTCAAGATGGTCAATGTAAGGTTTCCAGATTTGATCAAACATGTTTGTTTTTTTTGCTTAATTTTATAAAATGCATTCGGAAAGTATTCAAACCCCTTGACTTTTTCAACATTTTGTTACGTTACAACCTTATTCTAAAATGGATTTTAAAAAAATGTTCCTCATCAATCTACACACAATACCACATAATAACAAAGCAAAAACAGATTTTTTGAATTATAGCAAATTTATTTTAAAACAAATATTTACATAAGTATTCAGACTCTTTGCTATGAGATTCGAAATTGAGCTCAGGTGCATCCTGTTTCCATTGATCAGCCTTGAGATGTTTCTACACATTGATTGGAGTCTGTGGCACCTTATATAGATAGGTGTGTGCCTTTCCAAATCATGTCCAATCAATTGAATTTACCACAAGTGGACTCCAATGAAGTTGCAGAAACATCTCAAGGATGATCAATTGAAACAGGATGCACCTTAGCTCAATTTCGAGACTCATAGCAAAAGTTCGGAATGCTTATGTAAATAAGGTATTTCTGTTTTTTATCTTTAATAAATTTGCAACAATTTCTAAAAACCTGTTTTTGCTTTGTCATTATGGTGTATTCTGTGTAGATTGATGAGGAAAAAATGTATGTAATCTGTTTTAGAATAATGCTGTAACGTAACAAAAAGTGGAAACAAGTCAAGGAGTCTGAATTCTTTCAAGGAGTCTGAATTCTAACATTTCTAAGTTGTAAGAACTTAAAGAAATTGGTCTTGGATAACCCAAATGTTTATTGTAATTGATTGAATGACAGTAGAGAGCCATTATAATACATTATGATTAAAATTCATGATGCCACCAGGACTTAAAGGTATCGTCATTAAATGCTAGAGGTAATGTGGAGTTGCTCCAAATAGGGATGCCTGGCAAATATGAATTGAATATCATTGGATTTTTTTTCTTTAATGCCTTAGACCCAAAGTAGTGAATATATTTTAAATCATATGGTATTACATTTATAGCTTCAATACTCCTCTATGCACAAGGATAGTCTTCTGTCCATTGTTTAACTGAATGCAGTTGTGCGGCCCAGTAATACATTTTCATATGAGGTAGTCCAAGACCTCGAGATTTATAAGTGTAAAATATAGAATTTGACTGTTGAGGTCTTTCCATTCCAAATAAAGTTTGGTAGTACATTCATTTTGATTATGTTGACTCTACCTAACATAGAAATAGGGAGAGATCTCCATCTCTGAACATTGGATTCAATCTTATCTATTAAAGGAGAGTAGTTGATTTTATAGGCCTCCTCCAAAACTATATTCGGTTGTTTATTCCCTATTGAAATTTGGCCTCCAGGTATCCTCTCTAAGGCCAGAGGTCACCATAAAGCAGTTCTTAGTAACTGATATCTGGGCCCTTGAGCCATAAAGTCGGCCATGGGTGTCCTTAAGCAATTAAGATCTATAGTTTCAAATGTATTGTCTATTCATTCCCTAGGTCTCAGCCTTGATGTAATGTTTTGACCCTGGGAAGGATGAGACAACAAACAGATAAGAGGAGCATTTAGGTCTGCTCTCCCCGCTTTTATTTTGCGTCAAGCTTTTCTCCACACCTTGATCAGTTTTCAATTCCTAACAGTATCAATACACCCAGGTATTTCATGTGTCTTTGTCCATTTCTACTGAAATCTACTTTCCAAGCTTGAAAAGTCATAATTAGTCATTCACTTTGAATCCTGATACAGCACCATGTGTCCAACAGTTGTAAAAGAAATGATAGAGAATGTTCTGGTTTAGATAAATAAGGTAAAATGTAATCTGCATACAATAATATCACGTGTGGTTCTCCACCAATCTCAATTCCCCCGATTGAGCAATGGAAAGCTTTTTAAGGATATCTGATCATGTCCCCATAACAGCTTCGCTACATATAACTGTGTATGTGAGCAGGGACATATAAGGACAAATGAGTGTGTGTATGTGTGTGTGTGTATACTTGTAAATTCATCCTCACGATGTCTCTGCCCTCTTCAATCTGTTACTACCGGTCTAACTCTTTCCCTGCCCACCTCCAAGTATGTTCCCAACCCACTAAACCCCAGTAATTACAGTGCCCGCGGGACAGGAGTGTGTAAGTAATCAGAGCCCAAACTTCAGAGGGATCTCATATTAACACGGGAAGAGTGACTCACAGTGTGACGCTGCGAGTCTGGTAGAGTGGGGTTAAGGGGAGGACCAGGGGGTTGCCAAGATGTAGCCTACCAGCCAACTCTGCAACGTCTCTATCGACATACGGAAGTGCTGCTGACAATGTAAGACTTAAGCTATGTGTGTTTCGTTCCCTCTCATGTAACAGAGTAAAATACATTCAAACAGCTAAGACGTCCAGGAGCAGGTGTCTCTTGACAACCCCTATTATAATAAAAGAACAAAACAACATGCCTTTGGTTGAGAGGAGCCAAACCAATCATTATTTTATGAAGGACCCACATGGCAAGATTAGTCCAGTGTGTGTGTTCCATCATCAGAGACAAAGTAACAAATGAATGACTATTAAAAAAACCGCCATGAAAGATGTGAGGCAGCAATTCCAATGCTACCAACACAACTAATCAGAACATAGCCTAAGGGGAATTCCACAGTAATGGAATTACGCTGATTGCATTTGTCACATGCGCCGAATATAACAGTTGTAGACCTTACCATGACGTGCTTACTTACAAGCCCTTAACCAACAATACAGTTCAAGAAATAGAGTTAAGAAAATATAAGTAAAAAAATTAAATTACATAAAAAAAGTAACTCAAGAAAATTACATAACAATAAAGAGGCTATATACAGGGGGTACAGGTTGAGGGGGGGTTGTGCTACACTCCAAACTTTCTATCCATGAGTCTGGTAGAGAACATAGGCCTATAGGCCTAGGCGATGCTGTTGGTTCATTGACTGTGCAGTGCGGCTTGCAGAGTATAGTTATAACCTACAATTATAGTGAATTTGTATTTGATTTTGAAAAGCCTAGTAATAGGGCATGTTTTATATTTTCATAATGAATGGGCTGACACATTACCTTTAGCTACAGAATATCTCACCACCATACGTTTCCATCTCCTCTCACCTTCATTCCTTTCTCCAGCTTGCAGAGTGGGGCTGTCAACAGTTTAATTAATGAAATATGTTTATTTGTGAAAACATGTTCCCGAACAGATTTCACTTGTTTTCCCAAATTAAGCACTGGGTAGCTATCGGAAAAGGATTGGAGAGCCCGTGGCATACAGAGTTTGGGCAGAATATCACCTGTCGTGTAGCGAGAGACTACTCCTCAAACAGTGGTTGATGCATGGAGTGAAATATGTGTTCTTATAAGCCCAGACATTTCTATACGCAATCCCGTGTGAAAGTAGAGTTTTAATGGTTGCCACTAAAAAGGAGGATCCCAGCTGCTACTATATTTATTTTTCAGCTGCTAATATTAAACACCGTTGTTAGCTAGCTTGCTATGTATTTTTTACAGTATAACGTTTCCATTCTCTTAGAGAAATTGTAAAAGGACTCTACCGTCTCGTCTCTGCCGAAACCCAACCAGGGACATTCAGATCTTCAGTCTAACGCTCACCCAACTAAGCTATTTCTATTTGCATGCTGTTAGAAATGCCGCTGTTAGCTAGCTTGCTATGTATTTTTACAGTATAAAGTGTGCAAATGTGTTTGAAATGCCGTTGTTAGCTAGCTTACTATGTAATTTTTACAGTACAACGTGTCCGTTTCCTTTGAGAAATTGTAAAATGACTCTACCGTCTTGTCTCTGCCGAAACCCGGGATCGAAAAAGGAACAGTTAGATCTTCAGTTTAACGCTCTCCCAACTGAGCTTTTTCGGCTTGTATGTTGTTTAAATGGCCGTTGTTAGCTAGCTTGCTATGTATTTTTTACAGTATAACGTGTCCATTTTCTTTGAGAAATTGTAAAAGGACTCTACCTTCTTGTCTCTGCTGCCGAAACCGAACCAGGGACATTTAGATCTTCAGTCTAACGCTCACCCAATTGAGCTATTTCGGCTTCTATGGTGTTTGAAATGCCGTTGTTAGCTAGCTTGCTATTTATTTTTTACAGTATAATGTGTCCATTTTCTTTGAGAAATTGTAAAAGGACTCTACCTTCTCGTCTCTGCTGCCGAAACCAACCAGGGACATTAAGATCTTCAGTCTAACGCTCTCCCAACTGAGGTATTTCGGCTTGTATGCTGTTTAAACGCCGTTGTTCGCTAGCTTGCTATGTATTTTTTACAGTACAACGTGTCCGTTTTCTTTGAGAAATTGTAAAACTACTCTACAGTCTCGTCTCTGCCGAAACCCGGGTTCAAACCAGGGACATTTAGATCTTCAGTCTAACGCTCTCCCAACTGAGCTATTTCAGCTTGTATGGTGTTTAAATGGCCGTTGTTAGCTAGCTTGCTATGTATTTTTTACAGTATAACGTGTCCATTTTCTTTGAGAAATTGTAAAAGGACTCTACCTTCTTGTCTCTGCTGCCGAAACCGAACCAGGGACAATTAGATCTTCAGTCTAACGCTCTCCCAACTGAACTATTTCGGCTTACATGGTGTCTGATATGCTGTTGTTAGCTAGCTTGCTATGTATTTTTTACAGTACAACGTGTCCATTTTCTTAGAGGAATTGTAAAAGGACTCTACCGTCTCGTCTCTGCCGAAACCCAACCAGGGACATTTAGATCTTCAGTCTAACGCTCACCCAACTGAGCTATTTCTATTTGCATGGTGTTAGAAATGCCACTGTTAGCTAGCTTGCTATGTATTTTTTACAGTATAAAGTGTCCATTTTCTTTGAGAAATTGTAAAAGGACTCTACCTTCTTGTCTCTGCTGCCGAAACCGTACGAGGGACATTTAGATATTCAGTCTAACGCTCTCCCAACTGAGCTATTTCGGCTTACATGGTGTCTGATATGCCGTTGTTAACTAGCTTGCTATGTATTTTTTACAGTATAACGTGTCCATTTTCTTTGAGAAATTGTAAAAGGACTGTGCCAAAACCCAGTATCTAACCAGGGACATTAAGATCTTCAGTCTAACGCTCTCCCAACTGAGGTATTTCGGCTTGTATGCTGTTTAAACGCCGTTGTTCGCTAGCTTGCTATGTATTTTTTACAGTACAACGTGTCCGTTTTCTTTGAGAAATTGTAAAACTACTCTACAGTCTCGTCTCTGCCGAAACCCGGGTTCAAACCAGGGACATTTAGATCTTCAGTCTAACGCTCTCCCAACTGAGCTATTTCAGCTTGTATGGTGTTTAAATGGCCGTTGTTAGCTAGCTTGCTATGTATTTTTTACAGTATAACGTGTCCATTTTCTTTGAGAAATTGTAAAAGGACTCTACCTTCTTGTCTCTGCTGCCGAAACCGAACCAGGGACAATTAGATCTTCAGTCTAACGCTCTCCCAACTGAACTATTTCGGCTTACATGGTGTCTGATATGCTGTTGTTAGCTAGCTTGCTATGTATTTTTTACAGTACAACGTGTCCATTTTCTTAGAGGAATTGTAAAAGGACTCTACCGTCTCGTCTCTGCCGAAACCCAACCAGGGACATTTAGATCTTCAGTCTAACGCTCACCCAACTGAGCTATTTCTATTTGCATGGTGTTAGAAATGCCACTGTTAGCTAGCTTGCTATGTATTTTTTACAGTATAAAGTGTCCATTTTCTTTGAGAAATTGTAAAAGGACTCTACCTTCTTGTCTCTGCTGCCGAAACCGTACGAGGGACATTTAGATATTCAGTCTAACGCTCTCCCAACTGAGCTATTTCGGCTTACATGGTGTCTGATATGCCGTTGTTAACTAGCTTGCTATGTATTTTTTACAGTATAACGTGTCCATTTTCTTTGAGAAATTGTAAAAGGACTGTGCCAAAACCTGAGATCTAACGAGGGACATTTAGATCTTCAGTCTAACGCTCTCCCAACTGAGCTATTTCGGCTTGTGTAGTGTTTGAAATGCCATTGTTAGCTAGCTTGCTATGTATTTTTTACAGTATAAAGTGTCCATTTTCTTTGAGAAATTGAAAAAGGACTCTACCTTCTCGTCTCTGCTGCAAAACCGAAACAGGGACATTTAGATCTTCAGTCTAATGCTCTCCCAACTGAGCTATTTCGGCTTACATGGTGTCTGATATGCCGTTGTTAGCTAGCTTGCTATGTATTTTTTTAAGTATAAAGTGTCCAAATGTGTTTAAAATGCCATTGTTAGCTAGCTTGCTATGTATTTTTTACAGTATAAAGTGTCCAAATGTGTTTGAAATGCCGTTGTTACCTAGCTTGCTATGTATTTTTTACAGTATAAAGTGTGCAAATGTGTTTGAAATGCCGTTGTTAGCTAGCTTACTATGTAATTTTTACAGTACAACGTGTCCATTTTCTTTGAGAAATTGTAAAATGACTCTACCGTCTCGTCTCTGCCGAAACCCGGGATCGAAAAAGGAACATTTAGATCTTCAGTTTAACGCTCTCCCAACTGAGCTTTTTCGCTTGTATGGTGTTTGAAATGCCGTTGTTAGATAGCTTGCTATGAATTTTTTACAGTATAACGTGTCCATTTTCTTTGAGAAATTGTAAAAGGACTCTACCGTCTCGTCTCTGCCGAAACCCAACCAGGGACATTTAGATATTCAGTCTAACGCTCACCCAACTGAGCTATTTCTATTTGCATGGTGTTAGAAATGCCACTGTTAGCTAGCTTACTATGTATTTTTTACAGTATAACGTGTCCATTTTCTTTGAGAAATTGTTAAAGGACTCTACCTTTTTGTCTCTGCTGCCGAAACCGTACGAGGGACATTTAGATCTTCAGTCTAACGCTCTCCCAACTGAGCTATTTCGGCTTGTGAATTGTTTGAAATGCCATTGTTCGCTAGCTTGCTATGTATTTTTTACAGTACAAAGTGTCCATTTTCTTTGAGAAATTGTAAAATGACTCTATTGTCTCGTCTCTGCCGAAACCCGGGAACGAACAAGGGACATTTAGATCTTCAGTCTAATGCTCTCCCAACTGAGCTTTTTTGGCTTGTATGGTGTTTGAAATGCCATTGTTCGCTAGCTTGCTATCTATTTTTTACAGTATAAAGTGTCCATTTTCTTTGAGAAATTGTAAAAGGACTCTACCTTCTCGTCTCTGCTGCCGAACCTAACCAGGGACATTTAGATCTTCAGTCTAACGCTCTCCCAACTGAGCTATTTCGGTTTGTAAGGTGTTTGAAATGCCGTTGTTAGCTAGATTGTTATGTATTTTTTTACAGTATAAAGTGTCCATTTTCTTTGAGAAATTGTAAAAGGACTCTACCTTCTCGTCTCTGCTGCCAAAATCTAACCAGGGAAATTTAGATCTTCAGTCTAACGCTCTCCCAACTGAGCTATTTTGGTTTGTAAGGTGTTTGAAATGCTGTTGTTAGCTAGATTGCTATGTATTTTTTACAGTATAAAGTGTCCAAATGTGTTTGAAATGCCGTTGTTAGCTAGCTTGCTATGTAATTTTTACAGTACAAAGTGTCCATTTTCTTTGAGAAATTGTAAAAGGACTCTACCTTCTCGTCTCTGCTGCCGAAACCGATCCAGGGACATTTAGATCTTCAGTCTAACGCTCTCCCAACTGAGCTATTTCGGCATGTATGGTGTTTGAAACGATGTCGTTAGCTAGCTTGCTATGTATTTTTTACAGTATAACGTGTCCATTTTTTTAGAGAAATTGTAAAAGGACTCTACCGTCTCGTCTCTGCGAAACCCAACCAGGGACATTTAGATCTTCAGTCTAACGCTCACCCAACTGAGTTATTTCTATTCGCTTGGTGTTAGAAATGCCGCTGTTAGCTAGCTTGCTATGTATTTTTTACAGTATAAAGTGTGCAAATGTGTTTGAAATGCCGTTGTTAGCTAGCTTACTATGTAATTTATACAGTACAACGTGTCAACTTTCTTTGAGTAATTGTAAAATGACTCTACTGTCTCTTATCTGCCGAAACCCGGGATCGAACCAGGGACATTTAGATCTTCAGTCTAACGCTCTCCCAACTGAGCTATTTCGGCTTGCATGGTGTTTGAAATGCCATTGTTTGCTAGCTTGCTATGTATTTTTTACAGTATAAAGTGTCCATTTTCTTTGAGAAATTGTAAAAGGACTCTACCTTCTCGTCTCTACTGCCGAACCTAACCAGGGACATTTAGATCTTCAGTCTAACGCTCTCCCAACTGAGCTATTTCGGCTTGTATGGTGTTTGGATTGCCGTTCTTAGCTAGCTTGCTATGTATTTTTTACAGTATAACGTGTCCATTTTCTTTGAGAAATTGTAAAAGGACTGTGCCAAAACCCCGGATCTAACCAGGGACATTTAGAGCTTCAGTCTAACGCTCTCCCAACTGAGCTATTTCGGCTTGTACGGTGTTTAAACGCCATTGTTAGCTAGCTTGCTATGTATTTTTTACAGTATAACGTGTCCATTTTCTTAGAGAAATTGTAAAAGGACTCTACCGTCTCGTCTCTGCCGAAACCCAACCAGGGACATTTAGATCTTCAGTCTATCGCTCACCCAACTGAGCTATTTCTATTTGCATGGGGTTAGAAATGCCGCTGTTAGCTAGCTTGCTATGTATTTTTACAGTATAAAGTGTGCAAATGTGTTTGAAATGCCGTTGTTAGCTAGCTTACTATGTCATTTTTAAAGTACAACGTGTCCGTTTCCTTTGAGAAATTGTAAAATGACTCTACAGTCTCGTCTCTGCCGAAACCCGGGATCGAACCAGGGACATCTAGATCTTCAGTCTAACGCTCTCCCAACTGAGATATTTCGGCTTGTATGTTATTTAAATGGCCGTTGTTAGCTAGCTTGCTATGTATTTTTTACAGTATAAAGTGTCCATTTTCTTTGAGAAATTGTAAAGGACTCTACCTTCTCGTCTCTTGCTGCCGATTTAATCTTCAGTCTAACAATTTAGTTTAGATCTTCAGTCTAACGCTCTCCCAACATTTTCTTTGAGAAATTGTAAAAGGACTCTACCTTCGTCTCTGCTGCCGAACCCTAACCAGGGACATTTAGATCTTCAGTCTAACGCTCTCCCAACTGAGCTATTTCGGTTTGTAAGGTGTTTGAAATGCCAATGTTAGCTAGATTGCTATGTATTTTTACAGTATAAAGTGTCCATGTTTCTTTGAGAAATTGTAAGGACTCTACCTTCTCGCTCTTTGCTGCGAAATCTAACCAGGAAATTTAGATCTTCAGTCTAACGCTCTCCCAACATTTTCTTTGAGAAATTGTAAAAGGACTCTACCTTCTCGTCTCTGCTGCCGAAACCGATCCAGGGACATTTAGATCTTCAGTCTAACGCTCTCCCAACTGAGCTATTTCAGCATGTATGGTGTTTGAAATGCCGTTGTTAGCTAGCTTGCTATGTCATTTTTACAGTACAAAGTGTCCATTTTCTTTGAGAAATTGTAAAAGGACTCTACTTGTCTCTGCTGCCGAAACCCGGGAAACCAGGGACATTTAGATCTTCAGTCTAACGCTCTCCCAACTGAGCTATTTCGGCTTGTATGGTTTTTGGATTGCCGTTCTTAGCTAGCTTGCTATGTCATTTTTACAGTATAAC
The DNA here is from genome assembly GCA_030435695.1 of Brachymystax lenok tsinlingensis. NCBI lineage: Eukaryota > Metazoa > Chordata > Actinopteri > Salmoniformes > Salmonidae > Brachymystax > Brachymystax lenok. The sequence goes on from CM059813.1 coordinate 42,516,510, forward strand.
GTGTCCATTTTCTTTGAGAAATTGTAAAGGACTCTTCCGTCTCGTCTCTGCGAAACCCAACCAGGGACATTTAGATCTTCAGTCTAACGCTCACCCAACTAAGCTATTTCTATTTGCATGGTGTTAGAAATGCCGCTGTTAGCTAGCTTGCTATGTATTTTTACAGTATAAAGTGTGCAAATGTGTTTGAAATGCCGTTGTTAGCTAGCTTACTATGTAATTTTTACAGTACAAAGTGTCCATTTTCTTTGAGAAATTGTAAAATGACTCTATTGTCTCGTCTCTGCGAAACCCGGGAGCAGAACAAGGGACATTTAGATCTTCAGTCTAATGCTCTCCCAACTGAGCTTTTTGGCTTGTATGGTGTTTGAAATGCCATTGTTCGCTAGCTTGCTATCTATTTTTTACAGTATAAAGTGTCCATTTTCTTTGAGAAATTGTAAAAGGACTCTACCTTCTCGTCTTTGCTGCCGAAATCTAACCAGGGAAATTTAGATCTTCAGTCTAACGCTCTCCCAACATTTTCTTTGAGAAATTGTAAAAGGACTCTACCTTCTCGTCTCTGCTGCCGAACCTAACCAGGGACATTTAGATCTTCAGTCTAACGCTCTCCCAACTGAGCTATTTCGGTTTGTAAGGTGTTTGAAATGCCGTTGTTAGCTAGATTGCTATGTATTTTTTTACAGTATAAAGTGTCCATTTTCTTTGAGAAATTGTAAAGGACTCTACCTTCTCGTCTTTGCTGCGAAATCTAACCAGGGAAATTTAGATCTTCAGTCTAACGCTCTCCCAACATTTTCTTTGAGAAATTGTAAAGGACTCTACCTTCTCGCCTCTGCTAGAAACCGATCCAGGGACATTTAGATCTTCAGTCTAACGCTCTCCCAACTGAGCTATTTCAGCATGTATGGTGTTTGAAACGATGTCGTTAGCTAGCTTGCTATGTATTTTTTACAGTATGTGTCCATTTTTTTTGAGAAATTGTGAAATGACTCTACTGTCTCTTATCTGCCGAAACCCGGGATCGAACCAGGGACATTTAGATCTTCAGTCTAACGCTCTCCCAACTGAGCTATTTCGGCTTGTATGGTGTTTGGATTGCCGTTCTTAGCTAGCTTGCTATGTCATTTTTACAGTACAACGTGTCCATTTTCTTTGAGAAATTGTAAAAGGACTCTTCCGTCTCGTCTCTGCCGAAACCCAACCAGGGACATTTAGATCTTCAGTCTAACGCTCACCCAACTAAGCTATTTCTATTTGCATGGTGTTAGAAATGCCGCTGTTAGCTAGCTTGCTATGTATTTTTTACAGTATAAAGTGTGCAAATGTGTTTGAAATGCCGTTGTTAGCTAGCTTACTATGTAATTTTTACAGTACAAAGTGTCCATTTTCTTTGAGAAATTGTAAATGACTCTATTGTCTCGTCTCTGCGAAACCCGGGAACGAACAAGGGACATTTAGATCTTCAGTCTAATGCTCTCCCAACTGAGCTTTTTTGGCTTGTATGGTGTTTGAAATGCCATTGTTCGCTAGCTTGCTATCTATTTTTTACAGTATAAAGTGTCCATTTTCTTTGAGAAATTGTAAAAGGACTCTACCTTCTCGTCTCTGCTGCCGAACCTAACCAGGGACATTTAGATCTTCAGTCTAACGCTCTCCCAACTGAGCTATTTCGGTTTGTAAGGTGTTTGAAATGCCGTTGTTAGCTAGATTGCTATGTATTTTTTTACAGTATAAAGTGTCCATTTTCTTTGAGAAATTGTAAAAGGACTCTACCTTCTCGTCTCTGCTGCAGAAATCTAACCAGGGAAATTTAGATCTTCAGTCTAACGCTCTCCCAACTGAGCTATTTCGGTTTGTAAGGTGTTTGAAATGCTGTTGTTAGCTAGATTGCTATGTATTTTTTACAGTATAAAGTGTCCAAATGTGTTTGAAATGCCGTTGTTAGCTAGCTTGCTATGTCATTTTTACAGTACAACGTGTCCATTTTCTTTGAGAAATTGTAAAAGGACTCTACCTTCGTCTCTGCTGCGAAACCGAACCAGGGACATTTAGATCTTCAGTCTAACGCTCTCCCAACTGAGCTATTTCGGTTTGTAAGGTGTTTGAAATGACAATGTTAGCTAGATTGCTATGTATTTTTTACAGTATAAAGTGTCCAAATGTGTTTGAAATGCCGTTGTTAGCTAGCTTGCTATGTCATTTTTACAGTACAACGTGTCCATTTTCTTTGAGAAATTGTAAAGGACTCTTCCGTCTCGTCTCTGCCGAAACCCAACCAGGGACATTTAGATCTTCAGTCTAACGCTCACCCAACTAAGCTATTTCTATTTGCATGGTGTTAGAAATGCCGCTGTTAGCTAGCTTGCTATGTATTTTTTACAGTATAAAGTGTGCAAATGTGTTTGAAATGCCGTTGTTAGCTAGCTTACTATGTAATTTTTACAGTACAAAGTGTCCATTTTCTTTGAGAAATTGTAAAATGACTCTATTGTCTCGTCTCTGCCGAAACCCGGGAACGAACAAGGGACATTTAGATCTTCAGTCTAATGCTCTCCCAACTGAGCTTTTTTGGCTTGTATGGTGTTTGAAATGCCATTGTTAGCTAGCTTGCTATCTATTTTTTACAGTATAAAGTGTCCATTTTCTTTGAGAAATTGTAAAAGGACTCTACCTTCTCGTCTCTGCTGCCGAACCTAACCAGGGACATTTAGATCTTCAGTCTAACGCTCTCCCAACTGAGCTATTTCGGTTTGTAAGGTGTTTGAAATGCCGTTGTTAGCTAGATTGCTATGTATTTTTTTACAGTATAAAGTGTCCATTTTCTTTGAGAAATTGTAAAAGGACTCTACCTTCTCGTCTCTGCTGCCGAAATCTAACCAGGGACATTTAGATCTTCAGTCTAACGCTCTCCCAACTGAGCTATTTCGGTTTGTAAGGTGTTTGAAATGCTGTTGTTAGCTAGATTGCTATGTATTTTTTACAGTATAAAGTGTCCAAATGTGTTTGAAATGCCGTTGTTAGCTAGCTTGCTATGTCATTTTTACAGTACAAAGTGTCCATTTTCTTTGAGAAATTGTAAAAGGACTCTACCTTCTCGTCTCTGCTGCCGAAACCGATCCAGGGACATTTAGATCTTCAGTCTAACGCTCTCCCAACTGAGCTATTTCGGCATGTATGGTGTTTGAAACGATGTCGTTAGCTAGCTTGCTATGTATTTTTTACAGTATAAGTGTCCATTTTTTTTGAGAAATTGTGAAATGACTCTACTGTCTCTTATCTGCCGAAACCCGGGATCGAACCAGGGACATTTAGATCTTCAGTCTAACGCTCTCCCAACTGAGCTATTTCGGCTTGTATGGTGTTTGAAATGCCATTGTTCGCTAGCTTGCTATGTCATTTTTACAGTACAACGTGTCCATTTTCTTTGAGAAATTGTAAAAGGACTCTTCCGTCTCGTCTCTGCCGAAACCCAACCAGGGACATTTAGATCTTCAGTCTAACGCTCACCCAACTAAGCTATTTCTATTTGCATGGTGTTAGAAATGCCGCTGTTAGCTAGCTTGCTATGTATTTTTTACAGTATAAAGTGTGCAAATGTGTTTGAAATGCCGTTGTTAGCTAGCTTACTATGTAATTTTTACAGTACAAAGTGTCCATTTTCTTTGAGAAATTGTAAAATGACTCTATTGTCTCGTCTCTGCCGAAACCCGGGAACGAACAAGGGACATTTAGATCTTCAGTCTAATGCTCTCCCAACTGAGCTTTTTTGGCTTGTATGGTGTTTGAAATGCCATTGTTCGCTAGCTTGCTATCTATTTTTTACAGTATAAAGTGTCCATTTTCTTTGAGAAATTGTAAAAGGACTCTACCTTCTCGTCTCTGCTGCCGAACCTAACCAGGGACATTTAGATCTTCAGTCTAACGCTCTCCCAACTGAGCTATTTCGGTTTGTAAGGTGTTTGAAATGCCGTTGTTAGCTAGATTGCTATGTATTTTTTTACAGTATAAAGTGTGCAAATGTGTTTGAAATGCCGTTGTTAGCTAGCTTACTATGTAATTTTTAAAGTACAAACGTGTCCGTTTCCTTTGAGAAATTGTAAAATGACTCTACAGTCTCGTCTCTGCTGAAACCAACCAGGGACATTTAGATCTTCAGTCTAATGCTCTCCCAACTGAGCTATTTCGGCTTGTATGGTGTTTGAAATGCCATTGTTAGCTAGCTTGCTATGTATTTTTACAGTATAAAGTGTCCATTTTCTTTGAGAAATTGTAAAAGGACTCTACCTTCTCGTCTCTGCTGCCGAAATCTAACCAGGGACATTTAGATCTTCAGTCTAACGCTCTCCCAACTGAGCTATTTCGGTTTGTAAGGTGTTTGAAATGCTGTTGTTAGCTAGATTGCTATGTATTTTTTACAGTATAAAGTGTCCAAATGTGTTTGAAATGCCGTTGTTAGCTAGCTTGCTATGTCATTTTTACAGTACAAAGTGTCCATTTTCTTTGAGAAATTGTAAAAGGACTCTACCTTCTCGTCTCTGCTGCCGAAACCGATCCAGGGACATTTAGATCTTCAGTCTAACGCTCTCCCAACTGAGCTATTTCGGCATGTATGGTGTTTGAAACAATGTCGTTAGCTAGCTTGCTATGTATTTTTTACAGTATAACGTGTCAATTTTTTTAGAGAAATTGTAAAAGGACTCTACCTTCTTATCTCTGCTGCCAAAACCGAACCAAGGACATTTAGATCTTCAGTCTAACGCTCTCCCAACTGAGCTATTTCGGTTTGTAAGGTGTTTGAAATGACAATGTTAGCTAGATTGCTATGTATTTTTTACAGTATAAAGTGTCCAAATGTGTTTGAAATGCCGTTGTTAGCTAGCTTGCTATGTCATTTTTACAGTACAACGTGTCCATTTTCTTTGAGAAATTGTAAAAGGACTCTTCCGTCTCGTCTCTGCCGAAACCCAACCAGGGACATTTAGATCTTCAGTCTAACGCTCTCCCAACTAAGCTATTTCTATTTGCATGGTGTTAGAAATGCCGCTGTTAGCTAGCTTGCTATGTATTTTTTACAGTATAAAGTGTGCAAATGTGTTTGAAATGCCGTTGTTAGCTAGCTTACTATGTAATTTTTACAGTACAAAGTGTCCATTTTCTTTGAGAAATTGTAAAATGACTCTACCTTCTCGTCTCTGCTGCCGAACCTAACCAGGGACATTTAGATCTTCAGTCTAACGCTCTCCCAACTGAGCTATTTCGGTTTGTAAGGTGTTTGAAATGCTGTTGTTAGCTAGATTGCTATGTATTTTTTTACAGTATAAAGTGTGCAAATGTGTTTGAAATGCCGTTGTTAGCTAGCTTACTATGTAATTTTTAAAGTACAACGTGTCTGTTTCCTTTGAGAAATTGTAAAATGACTCTACAGTCTCGTCTCTGCCGAAACCCGGGATCGAACCAGGGACATTTAGATCTTCAGTCTAACGCTCTCCCAACTGAGCTATTTCGGCTTGTATGGTGTTTGAAATGCCATTGTTAGCTAGCTTGCTATGTATTTTTTACAGTATAAAGTGTCCATTTTCTTTGAGAAATTGTAAAAGGACTCTACCTTCTCGTCTCTGCTGCGAAACCTAACCAGGGACATTTAGATCTTCAGTCTAACGCTCTCCCAACTGAGCTATTTCGGTTTGTAAGGTGTTTGAAATGCTGTTGTTAGCTAGATTGCTATGTATTTTTTACAGTATAAAGTGTCCAAATGTGTTTGAAATGCCATGGTTGGCTAGCTTGCTATGTCATTTTTACAGTACAAAGTGTCCATTTTCTTTGAGAAATTGTAAAAGGACTCTACCTTCTCGTCTCTGCTGCCGAAACCGATCCAGGGACATTTAGATCTTCAGTCTAACGCTCTCCCAACTGAGCTATTTCGGCATGTATGGTGTTTGAAACAATGTCGTTAGCTAGCTTGCTATGTATTTTTTACAGTATAACGTGTCAATTTTTTTAGAGAAATTGTAAAAGGACTCTACCTTCTTGTCTCTGCTGCCAAAACCGAACCAAGGACATTTAGATCTTCAGTCTAACGCTCTCCCAACTGAGCTATTTTGGTTTGTAAGGTGTTTGAAATGACAATGTTAGCTAGATTGCTATGTATTTTTTACAGTATAAAGTGTCCAAATGTGTTTGAAATGCCGTTGTTAGCTAGCTTGCTATGTCATTTTTACAGTACAACGTGTCCATTTTCTTTGAGAAATTGTAAAAGGACTCTTCCGTCTCGTCTCTGCGAAACCCAACCAGGGACATTTAGATCTTCAGTCTAACGCTCACCCAACTAAGCTATTTCTATTTGCATGGTGTTAGAAATGCCGCTGTTAGCTAGCTTGCTATGTATTTTTTACAGTATAAAGTGTGCAAATGTGTTTGAAATGCCGTTGTTAGCTAGCTTACTATGTAATTTTTACAGTACAAAGTGTCCATTTTCTTTGAGAAATTGTAAAATGACTCTATTGTCTCGTCTCTGCGAAACCCGAGCAGACAAGGGACATTTAGATCTTCAGTCTAATGCTCTCCCAACTGAGCTTTTTTGGATTGTATGGTGTTTGAAATGCCATTGTTCGCTAGCTTGCTATCTATTTTTACAGTATAAAGTGTCCATTTTCTTTGAGAAATTGTAAAAGGACTCTACCTTCTCGTCTCTGCTGCCGAACCTAACCAGGGACATTTAGATCTTCAGTCTAACGCTCTCCCAACTGAGCTATTTCGGTTTGTAAGGTGTTTGAAATGCCGTTGTTAGCTAGATTGCTATGTATTTTTTTACAGTATAAAGTGTCCATTTTCTTTGAGAAATTGTAAAAGGACTCTACCTTCTCGTCTCTGCTGCCGAAATCTAACCAGGGAAATTTAGATCTTCAGTCTAACGCTCTCCCAACTGAGCTATTTCGGTTTGTAAGGTGTTTGAAATGCTGTTGTTAGCTAGATTGCTATGTATTTTTTACAGTATAAAGTGTCCAAATGTGTTTGAAATGCCGTTGTTAGCTAGCTTGCTATGTCATTTTTACAGTACAAAGTGTCCATTTTCTTTGAGAAATTGTAAAAGGACTCTACCTTCTCGTCTCTGCTGCCGAAACCGATCCAGGGACATTTAGATCTTCAGTCTAACGCTCTCCCAACTGAGCTATTTCGGTTTGTAAGGTGTTTGAAATGACAATGTTAGCTAGATTGCTATGTATTTTTTACAGTATAAAGTGTCCAAATGTGTTTCAAATGCCGTTGTTAGCTAGCTTGCTATGTCATTTTTACAGTACAACGTGTCCATTTTCTTTGAGAAATTGTAAAGGACTCTTCCGTCTCGTCTCTGCGAAACCCAACCAGGGACATTTAGATCTTCAGTCTAACGCTCACCCAACTAAGCTATTTCTATTTGCATGGTGTTAGAAATGCCGCTGTTAGCTAGCTTGCTATGTATTTTTACAGTATAAAGTGTGCAAATGTGTTTGAAATGCCGTTGTTAGCTAGCTTACTATGTAATTTTTACAGTACAAAGTGTCCATTTTCTTTGAGAAATTGTAAAATGACTCTATTGTCTCGTCTCTGCGAAACCGGGAGCGAACAAGGGACATTTAGATCTTCAGTCTAATGCTCTCCCAACTGAGCTTTTTGGCTTGTATGGTGTTTGAAATGCCATTGTTAGCTAGCTTGCTATCTATTTTTACAGTATAAAGTGTCCATTTTCTTTGAGAAATTGTAAAAGGACTCTACCTTCGTCTCTGCTGCGAAATCTAACCAGGGACATTTAGATCTTCAGTCTAACGCTCTCCCAACTGAGCTATTTCGGTTTGTAAGGTGTTTGAAATGCTGTTGTTAGCTAGATTGCTATGTATTTTTTACAGTATAAAGTGTCCAAATGTGTTTGAAATGCCGTTGTTAGCTAGCTTGCTATGTCATTTTTACAGTACAAAGTGTCCATTTTCTTTGAGAAATTGTAAAAGGACTCTACCTTCTCGTCTCTGCTGCCGAAACCGATCCAGGGACATTTAGATCTTCAGTCTAACGCTCTCCCAACTGAGCTATTTCGGCATGTATGGTGTTTGAAACAATGTCGTTAGCTAGCTTGCTATGTATTTTTTACAGTATAACGTGTCAATTTTTTTAGAGAAATTGTAAAAGGACTCTACCTTCTTATCTCTGCTGCCAAAACCGAACCAAGGACATTTAGATCTTCAGTCTAACGCTCTCCCAACTGAGCTATTTCGGTTTGTAAGGTGTTTGAAATGACAATGTTAGCTAGATTGCTATGTATTTTTTACAGTATAAAGTGTCCAAATGTGTTTGAAATGCCGTTGTTAGCTAGCTTGCTATGTCATTTTTACAGTACAACGTGTCCATTTTCTTTGAGAAATTGTAAAAGGACTCTACCTTCTCGTCTCTGCTGCCGAACCTAACCAGGGACATTTAGATCTTCAGTCTAACGCTCTCCCAACTGAGCTATTTCTATTTGCATGGTGTTAGAAATGCCGCTGTTAGCTAGCTTGCTATGTATTTTTACAGTATAAAGTGTGCAAATGTGTTTGAAATGCCGTTGTTAGCTAGCTTACTATGTAATTTTACAGTACAAAGTGTCCATTTTCTTTGAGAAATTGTAAAAGGACTCTACCTTCTCGTCTCTGCTGCCGAAACCTAACCAGGGACATTTAGATCTTCAGTCTAACGCTCTCCCAACTGAGCTATTTCGGCTTGTATGGTGTTTGAAATGCCGTTGTTAGCTAGCTTGCTATGTATTTTTACAGTATAAAGTGTGCAAATGTGTTTGAAATGCCGTTGTTAGCTAGCTTACTATGTAATTTTACAGTACAACGTGTCCATTTTCTTTGAGAAATTGTAAAATGACTCTACAGTCTCGTCTCTGCCGAAAGCCGGGATCGAACCAGGGACATTTAGATCTTCAGTCTAACGCTCTCCCAACTGAGCTATTTCGGCTTGTATGGTGTTTGAAATGCCATTGTTAGCTAGCTTGCTATGTATTTTTTACAGTATAAAGTGTCCATTTTCTTTGAGAAATTGTAAAAGGACTCTACCTTCTCGTCTCTGCTGCCGAAACCTAACCAGGGACATTTAGATCTTCAGTCTAACGCTCTCCCAACTGAGCTATTTCGGTTTGTAAGGTGTTTGAAATGCTGTTGTTAGCTAGATTGCTATGTATTTTTACAGTATAAAGTGTCCAAATGTGTTTGAAATGCCATTGTTAGCTAGCTTGCTATGTCATTTTTACAGTACAACGTGTCCATTTTCTTTGAGAAATTGTAAAAGGACTCTTCCGTCCAGTCTCTGCCGAAAACCGGGATCGAACCAGGGACATCTAGATTTTCAGTCTAACGCTCTCCCAACTGAGATATTTCGGCATGTATGGTGTTTGAAACAATGTTGTTAGCTAGCTTGCTATGTATTTTTTACAGTATAACGTGTCCATTTTCTTTGAGAAATTGTAAAAGGACTCTACCTTCTTGTCTCTGCTGCCAAAACCGAACCAGGGACATTTAGATCTTCAGTCTAACGCTCTCCCAACTGAGCTATTTTGGTTTGTAAGGTGTTTGAAATGACAATGTTAGCTAGATTGCTATGTATTTTGTACAGTATAAAGTGTCCAAATGTGTTTGAAATGCCGTTGTTAGCTAGCTTGCTATGTCATTTTTACAGTACAACGTGTCCATTTTCTTTGAGAAATTGTAAAGGACTCTTCCGTCTCTCTGCGAAACCCAACCAGGGACATTTAGATCTTCAGTCTAACGCTCACCCAACTAAGCTATTTCTATTTGCATGGTGTTAGAAATGCCGCTGTTAGCTAGCTTGCTATGTATTTTTTACAGTATAAAGTGTGCAAATGTGTTTGAAATGCCGTTGTTAGCTAGCTTACTATGTAATTTTACAGTACAAAGTGTCCATTTTCTTTGAGAAATTGTAAATGACTCTATTGTCTCGTCTCTGCCGAAACCGGGAGCAGACAAGGGACATTTAGATCTTCAGTCTAATGCTCTCCCAACTGAGCTTTTTTGGCTTGTATGGTGTTTGAAATGCCATTGTTCGCTAGCTTGCTATCTATTTTTTACAGTATAAAGTGTCCATTTTCTTTGAGAAATTGTAAAAGGACTCTACCTTCTCGTCTCTGCTGCCGAACCTAACCAGGGACATTTAGATCTTCAGTCTAACGCTCTCCCAACTGAGCTATTTCGGTTTGTAAGGTGTTTGAAATGCCGTTGTTAGCTAGATTGCTATGTATTTTTTTACAGTATAAAGTGTCCATTTTCTTTGAGAAATTGTAAAAGGACTCTACCTTCTCGTCTCTGCTGCGAAATCTAACCAGGGAAATTTAGATCTTCAGTCTAACGCTCTCCCAACTGAGCTATTTCGGTTTGTAAGGTGTTTGAAATGCTGTTGTTAGCTAGATTGCTATGTATTTTTTACAGTATAAAGTGTCCAAATGTGTTTGAAATGCCGTTGTTAGCTAGCTTGCTATGTCATTTTTACAGTACAAAGTGTCCATTTTCTTTGAGAAATTGTAAAAGGACTCTACCTTCTCGTCTCTGCTGCCGAAACCGATCCAGGGACATTTAGATCTTCAGTCTAACGCTCTCCCAACTGAGCTATTTCGGTTTGTAAGGTGTTTGAAATGACAATGTTAGCTAGATTGCTATGTATTTTTTACAGTATAAAGTGTCCAAATGTGTTTCAAATGCCGTTGTTAGCTAGCTTGCTATGTCATTTTTACAGTACAACGTGTCCATTTTCTTTGAGAAATTGTAAAAGGACTCTTCCGTCTCGTCTCTGCCGAAACCCAACCAGGGACATTTAGATCTTCAGTCTAACGCTCACCCAACTAAGCTATTTCTATTTGCATGGTGTTAGAAATGCCGCTGTTAGCTAGCTTGCTATGTATTTTTTACAGTATAAAGTGTGCAAATGTGTTTGAAATGCCGTTGTTAGCTAGCTTACTATGTAATTTTTACAGTACAAAGTGTCCATTTTCTTTGAGAAATTGTAAAATGACTCTATTGTCTCGTCTCTGCGAAACCGAGGAGCGAACAAGGGACATTTAGATCTTCAGTCTAATGCTCTCCCAACTGAGCTTTTTTGGCTTGTATGGTGTTTGAAATGCCATTGTTCGCTAGCTTGCTATCTATTTTTTACAGTATAAAGTGTCCATTTTCTTTGAGAAATTGTAAAAGGACTCTACCTTCTCGTCTCTGCCGAAACCCAACCAGGGACATTTAGATCTTCAGTCTAACGCTCTCCCAACTGAGCTATTTCGGTTTGTAAGGTGTTTGAAATGCCGTTGTTAGCTAGATTGCTATGTATTTTTTACAGTATAAAGTGTCCAAATGTGTTTGAAATGCCGTTGTTAGCTAGCTTACTATGTCATTTTTACAGTACAAAGTGTCCATTTTCTTTGAGAAATTGTAAAAGGACTCTACCTTCTCGTCTCTGCTGCCGAAACCGATCCAGGGACATTTAGATCTTCAGTCTAACGCTCTCCCAACTGAGCTATTTCGGCATGTATGGTGTTTGAAACGATGTTGTTAGCTAGCTTGCTATGTATTTTTTTACAGTATAACGTGTCCATTTTTTTAGAGAAATTGTAAAAGGACTCTACCTTCTCGTCTCTGCTGCCGAAACCTAACCAGGGACATTTAGATCTTCAGTCTAACGCTCTCCCAACTGAGCTATTTCGGTTTGTAAGGTGTTTGAAATGACAATGTTAGCTAGATTGCTATGTATTTTGTACAGTATAAAGTGTCCAAATGTGTTTGAAATGCCGTTGTTAGCTAGCTTGCTATGTCATTTTTACAGTACAACGTGTCCATTTTCTTTGAGAAATTGTAAAAGGACTCTACCTTCTCGTCTCTGCTGCCGAAACCGATCCAGGGACATTTAGATCTTCAGTCTAACGCTCACCCAACTAAGCTATTTCTATTTGCATGGTGTTAGAAATGCCGCTGTTAGCTAGCTTGCTATGTATTTTTACAGTATAAAGTGTGCAAATGTGTTTGAAATGCCGTTGTTAGCTAGCTTACTATGTAATTTTTACAGTACAAAGTGTCCATTTTCTTTGAGAAATTGTAAAATGACTCTATTGTCTCGTCTCTGCGAAACCCGGGAACCAACAAGGGACATTTAGATCTTCAGTCTAACGCTCTCCCAACTGAGCTATTTCTATTTGTATGGTGTTTGAAATGCCATTGTTAGCTAGCTTGCTATGTATTTTTACAGTATAAAGTGTGCAAATGTGTTTGAAATGCCGTTGTTAGCTAGCTTACTATGTAATTTTTAAAGTACAACGTGTCCGTTTCCTTTGAGAAATTGTAAAATGACTCTACAGTCTCGTCTCTGCCGAAACCCGGGATCGAACCAGGGACATCTAGATCTTCAGTCTAACGCTCTCCCAACTGAGCTATTTCGGCTTGTATGGTGTTTGAAATGCCGTTGTTAGCTAGCTTGCTATGTATTTTTTTACAGTATAAAGTGTCCATTTTCTTTGAGAAATTGTAAAAGGACTCTACCTTCTCGTCTCTGCTGCCGAAATCTAACCAGGGAAATTTAGATCTTCAGTCTAACGCTCTCCCAACTGAGCTATTTCGGTTTGTAAGGTGTTTGAAATGCTGTTGTTAGCTAGATTGCTATGTATTTTTTACAGTATAAAGTGTCCAAATGTGTTTGAAATGCCGTTGTTAGCTAGCTTGCTATGTCATTTTTACAGTACAAAGTGTCCATTTTCTTTGAGAAATTGTAAAAGGACTCTACCTTCTCCCGTCTCTGCTGCCGAAACCGATCCAGGGACATTTAGATCTTCAGTCTAACGCTCTCCCAACTGAGCTATTTCGGCATGTATGGTGTTTGAAATGATGTCGTTAGCTAGCTTGCTATGTATTTTTTACAGTATAACGTGTCCATTTTCTTTGAGAAATTGTAAAAGGACTCTACCTTCTTGTCTCTGCTGCCGAAACCCAACCAGGGACATTTAGATCTTCAGTCTAACGCTCTCCCAACTGAGCTATTTCGGTTTGTAAGGTGTTTGAAATGACAATGTTAGCTAGATTGCTATGTATTTTTACAGTATAAAGTGTCCAAATGTGTTTGAAATGCCGTTGTTAGCTAGCTTGCTATGTCATTTTTACAGTACAACGTGTCCATTTTCTTTGAGAAATTGTAAAAGGACTCTTCCGTCTCGTCTCTGCCGAAACCCAACCAGGGACATTTAGATCTTCAGTCTAACGCTCACCCAACTAAGCTATTTCTATTTGCATGGTGTTAGAAATGCCGCTGTTAGCTAGCTTGCTATGTATTTTTTACAGTATAAAGTGTGCAAATGTGTTTGAAATGCCGTTGTTAGCTAGCTTACTATGTAATTTTTACAGTACAAAGTGTCCATTTTCTTTGAGAAATTGTAAAATGACTCTATTGTCTCGTCTCTGCCGAAACCCGGGAACGAACAAGGGACATTTAGATCTTCAGTCTAATGCTCTCCCAACTGAGCTTTTTTGGCTTGTATGGTGTTTGAAATGCCATTGTTCGCTAGCTTGCTATCTATTTTTACAGTATAAAGTGTCCATTTTCTTTGAGAAATTGTAAAAGGACTCTTCCGTCTCGTCTCTGCCGAACCTAACCAGGGACATTTAGATCTTCAGTCTAACGCTCTCCCAACTGAGCTATTTCGGTTTGTAAGGTGTTTGAAATGCCGTTGTTAGCTAGATTGCTATGTATTTTTTTACAGTATAAAGTGTCCATTTTCTTTGAGAAATTGTAAAAGGACTCTACCTTCTCGTCTCTGCTGCCGAAATCTAACCAGGGACATTTAGATCTTCAGTCTAACGCTCTCCCAACTGAGCTATTTCGGTTTGTAAGGTGTTTGAAATGCTGTTGTTAGCTAGATTGCTATGTATTTTTACAGTATAAAGTGTCCAAATGTGTTTGAAATGCCGTTGTTAGCTAGCTTGCTTTGTCATTTTTACAGTACAAAGTGTCCATTTTCTTTGAGAAATTGTAAAAGGACTCTACCTTCTCGTCTCTGCTGCCGAAACCGATCCAGGGACATTTAGATCTTCAGTCTAACGCTCTCCCAACTGAGCTATTTCGGTTTGTAAGGTGTTTGAAATGACAATGTTAGCTAGATTGCTATGTATTTTTTACAGTATAAAGTGTCCAAATGTGTTTGAAATGCCGTTGTTAGCTAGCTTGCTATGTCATTTTTACAGTACAACGTGTCCATTTTCTTTGAGAAATTGTAAAGGACTCTACCGTCTCGTCTCTGCCGAAACCCAACCAGGGACATTTAGATCTTCAGTCTAACGCTCACCCAACTAAGCTATTTCTATTTGCATGGTGTTAGAAATGCCGCTGTTAGCTAGCTTGCTATGTATTTTTTACAGTATAAAGTGTGCAAATGTGTTTGAAATGCCGTTGTTAGCTAGCTTACTATGTAATTTTTACAGTACAAAGTGTCCATTTTCTTTGAGAAATTGTAAAATGACTCTATTGTCTCGTCTCTGCCGAAACCCGGGAACGAACAAGGGACATTTAGATCTTCAGTCTAATGCTCTCCCAACTGAGCTTTTTTGGCTTGTATGGTGTTTGAAATGCCATTGTTCGCTAGCTTGCTATCTATTTTTTACAGTATAAAGTGTCCATTTTCTTTGAGAAATTGTAAAAGGACTCTACCTTCTCGTCTCTGCTGCCGAACCTAACCAGGGACATTTAGATCTTCAGTCTAACGCTCTCCCAACTGAGCTATTTCGGTTTGTAAGGTGTTTGAAATGCCGTTGTTAGCTAGATTGCTATGTATTTTTTTACAGTATAAAGTGTCCATTTTCTTTGAGAAATTGTAAAAGGACTCTACCTTCTCGTCTCTGCTGCCGAAATCTAACCAGGGAAATTTAGATCTTCAGTCTAACGCTCTCCCAACTGAGCTATTTCGGTTTGTAAGGTGTTTGAAATGCTGTTGTTAGCTAGATTGCTATGTATTTTTTACAGTATAAAGTGTCCAAATGTGTTTGAAATGCCGTTGTTAGCTAGCTTGCTATGTCATTTTTACAGTACAAAGTGTCCATTTTCTTTGAGAAATTGTAAAGGACTCTACCTTCTCGTCTCTGCTGCGAAACCGATCCAGGGACATTTAGATCTTCAGTCTAACGCTCTCCCAACTGAGCTATTTCGGTTTGTATGGTGTTTGATTGTCGTTAGCTAGCTTGCTATGTATTTTTTACAGTATAACGTGTCCATTTTCTTTGAGAAATTGTAAAAGGACTGTGCCAAAACCGGATCTAACCAGGGACATTTAGATCTTCAGTCTAACGCTCTCCCAACTGAGCTATTTCGGCTTGTATGGTGTTTGAAACGTTGTTAGCTAGCTTGCTATGTATTTTTACAGTACAACGTGTCCATTTTCTTTGAGAAATTGTAAAGGACTCTTCCGTCTCGTCTCTGCGAAACCCAACCAGGGACATTTAGATCTTCAGTCTAACGCTCACCCAACTGAGCTATTTCTATTTGCATGGTGTTAGAAATGCCGCTGTTAGCTAGCTTGCTATGTATTTTTACAGTATAAAGTGTGCAAATGTGTTTGAAATGCCGTTGTTAGCTAGCTTACTATGTAATTTTTACAGTACAAAGTGTCCATTTTCTTTGAGAAATTGTAAAATGACTCTATTGTCTCGTCTCTGCGAAACCGGGAGCGAACAAGGGACATTTAGATCTTCAGTCTAATGCTCTCCCAACTGAGCTTTTTGGCTTGTATGGTGTTTGAAATGCCATTGTTAGCTAGCTTGCTATCTATTTTTACAGTATAAAGTGTCCATTTTCTTTGAGAAATTGTAAAAGGACTCTACCTTCTCGTCTCTGCTGCCGAACCTAACCAGGGACATTTAGATCTTCAGTCTAACGCTCTCCCAACTGAGCTATTTCGGTTTGTAAGGTGTTTGAAATGCCGTTGTTAGCTAGATTGCTATGTATTTTTACAGTATAAAGTGTCCATTTTCTTTGAGAAATTGTAAAAGGACTCTACCTTCTCGTCTCTGCTGCGAAATCTAACCAGGGAAATTTAGATCTTCAGTCTAACGCTCTCCCAACTGAGCTATTTCGGTTTGTAAGGTGTTTGAAATGCTGTTGTTAGCTAGATTGCTATGTATTTTTACAGTATAAAGTGTCCAAATGTGTTTGAAATGCCGTTGTTAGCTAGCTTGCTATGTCATTTTTACAGTACAAAGTGTCCATTTTCTTTGAGAAATTGTAAAAGGACTCTACCTTCTCGTCTCTGCTGCGAAACCGATCCAGGGACATTTAGATCTTCAGTCTAACGCTCTCCCAACTGAGCTATTTCGGTTTGTAAGGTGTTTGAAATGACAATGTTAGCTAGATTGCTATGTATTTTTACAGTATAAAGTGTCCAAATGTGTTTCAAATGCCGTTGTTAGCTAGCTTGCTATGTCATTTTTACAGTACAACGTGTCCATTTTCTTTGAGAAATTGTAAAGGACTCTTCCGTCTCGTCTCTGCGAAACCCAACCAGGGACATTTAGATCTTCAGTCTAACGCTCACCCAACTGAGCTATTTCTATTTGCATGGTGTTAGAAATGCCGCTGTTAGCTAGCTTGCTATGTATTTTTACAGTATAAAGTGTGCAAATGTGTTTGAAATGCCGTTGTTAGCTAGCTTACTATGTAATTTTACAGTACAAAGTGTCCATTTTCTTTGAGAAATTGTAAAATGACTCTATTGTCTCGTCTCTGCGAAACCGAGGATCGAACAAGGGACATTTAGATCTTCAGTCTAATGCTCTCCCAACTGAGCTTTTTTGGCTTGTATGGTGTTTGAAATGCCATTGTTAGCTAGCTTGCTATCTATTTTTACAGTATAAAGTGTCCATTTTCTTTGAGAAATTGTAAAAGGACTCTACCTTCTCGTCTCTGCTGCCGAACCTAACCAGGGACATTTAGATCTTCAGTCTAACGCTCTCCCAACTGAGCTATTTCGGTTTGTAAGGTGTTTGAAATGCCGATGTTAGCTAGATTGCTATGTATTTTTTACAGTATAAAGTGTCCAAATGTGTTTGAAATGCCGTTGTTAGCTAGCTTGCTATGTCATTTTTACAGTACAACGTGTCCATTTTCTTTGAGAAATTGTAAAGGACTCTACCGTCTCGTCTCTGCGAAACCCAACCAGGGACATTTAGATCTTCAGTCTAACGCTCTCCCAACTGAGCTATTTCTATTTGCATGGTGTTAGAAATGCCGCTGTTAGCTAGCTTGCTATGTATTTTTTACAGTATAAAGTGTGCAAATGTGTTTGAAATGCCGTTGTTAGCTAGCTTACTATGTAATTTTTACAGTACAAAGTGTCCATTTTCTTTGAGAAATTGTAAAAGGACTCTACCTTCTCGTCTCTACTGCCGAAACCTAACCAGGGACATTTAGATCTTCAGTCTAACGCTCTCCCAACTGAGCTATTTCGGCTTGTAATGGTGTTTGAAATGCCATTGTTAGCTAGCTTGCTATGTATTTTTACAGTATAAAGTGTCCATTTTCTTTGAGAAATTGTAAAAGGACTCTACCTTCTCGTCTCTGCTGCCAAAACCCAACCAGGGACATTTAGATCTTCAGTCTAACGCTCTCCCAACTGAGCTATTTCGGTTTGTAAGGTGTTTGAAATGCTGTTAGCTAGATTGCTATGTATTTTTACAGTATAAAGTGTCCAAATGTGTTTGAAATGCCGTTGTTAGCTAGCTTGCTATGTCATTTTTACAGTACAACGTGTCCATTTTCTTTGAGAAATTGTAAAGGACTCTTCCGTCTCGTCTCTGCGAAACCCAACCAGGGACATTTAGATCTTCAGTCTAACGCTCTCCCAACTGAGCTATTTCTATTTGCATGGTGTTAGAAATGCCGCTGTTAGCTAGCTTGCTATGTATTTTTTACAGTATAAAGTGTGCAAATGTGTTTGAAATGCCGTTGTTAGCTAGCTTACTATGTAATTTTTACAGTACAAAGTGTCCATTTTCTTTGAGAAATTGTAAAATGACTCTATTGTCTCTGTCTCTGCGAAACCCGGGAACGAACAAGGGACATTTAGATCTTCAGTCTAATGCTCTCCCAACTGAGCTTTTTTGGCTTGTATGGTGTTTGAAATGCCATTGTTCGCTAGCTTGCTATCTATTTTTTACAGTATAAAGTGTCCATTTTCTTTGAGAAATTGTAAAAGGACTCTACCTTCTCGTCTCTGCTGCCGAACCTAACCAGGGACATTTAGATCTTCAGTCTAACGCTCTCCCAACTGAGCTATTTCGGTTTGTAAGGTGTTTGAAATGCCGTTGTTAGCTAGCTTGCTATGTATTTTTACAGTATAAAGTGTCCATTTTCTTTGAGAAATTGTAAAAGGACTCTACCTTCTCGTCTCTGCTGCGAAACCCAACCAGGGACATTTAGATCTTCAGTCTAACGCTCTCCCAACTGAGCTATTTCGGTTTGTAAGGTGTTTGAAATGCTGTTGTTAGCTAGATTGCTATGTATTTTTTACAGTATAAAGTGTCCAAATGTGTTTGAAATGCCGTTGTTAGCTAGCTTGCTATGTCATTTTTACAGTACAAAGTGTCCATTTTCTTTGAGAAATTGTAAAAGGACTCTACCTTCTCGTCTCTGCTGCCGAAACCCAACCAGGGACATTTAGATCTTCAGTCTAACGCTCTCCCAACTGAGCTATTTCGGCTTGTATGGTGTTTGAAATGCCATTGTTAGCTAGCTTGCTATGTATTTTTTACAGTATAAAGTGTCCATTTTCTTTGAGAAATTGTAAAAGGACTCTACCTTCTCGTCTCTGCTGCCGAAACCGATCCAGGGACATTTAGATCTTCAGTCTAACGCTCTCCCAACTAAGCTATTTCTATTTGCATGGTGTTAGAAATGCCGCTGTTAGCTAGCTTGCTATGTATTTTTTACAGTATAAAGTGTGCAAATGTGTTTGAAATGCCGTTGTTAGCTAGCTTACTATGTAATTTTTACAGTACAAAGTGTCCATTTTCTTTGAGAAATTGTAAAATGACTCTATTGTCTCGTCTCTGCCGAAACCCGAGGAATCGAACAAGGGACATTTAGATCTTCAGTCTAATGCTCTCCCAACTGAGCTATTTTGGCTTGTATGGTGTTTGAAATGCCATTGTTAGCTAGCTTGCTATGTATTTTTACAGTATAAAGTGTCCATTTTCTTTGAGAAATTGTAAAAGGACTCTACCTTCTCGTCTCTGCTGCCGAACCTAACCAGGGACATTTAGATCTTCAGTCTAACGCTCTCCCAACTGAGCTATTTCGGTTTGTATGGTGTTTGAAATGCCGTTGTTAGCTAGCTTGCTATGTATTTTTACAGTATAAAGTGTCCATTTTCTTTGAGAAATTGTAAAAGGACTCTACCTTCTCGTCTCTGCTGCCGAAACCGATCCAGGGACATTTAGATCTTCAGTCTAACGCTCTCCCAACTGAGCTATTTCGGTTTGTAAGGTGTTTGAAATGACAATGTTAGCTAGATTGCTATGTATTTTTTACAGTATAAAGTGTCCAAATGTGTTTGAAATGCCGTTGTTAGCTAGCTTGCTATGTCATTTTTACAGTACAACGTGTCCATTTTCTTTGAGAAATTGTAAAAGGACTCTTCCGTCTCGTCTCTGCCGAAACCCAACCAGGGACATTTAGATCTTCAGTCTAACGCTCACCCAACTAAGCTATTTCTATTTGCATGGTGTTAGAAATGCCGCTGTTAGCTAGCTTGCTATGTATTTTTTACAGTATAAAGTGTGCAAATGTGTTTGAAATGCCGTTGTTAGCTAGCTTACTATGTAATTTTACAGTACAAAGTGTCCATTTTCTTTGAGAAATTGTAAAATGACTCTATTGTCTCGTCTCTGCGAAACCTGGAACGAACAAGGGACATTTAGATCTTCAGTCTAATGCTCTCCCAACTGAGCTTTTTGGCTTGTATGGTGTTTGAAATGCCATTGTTAGCTAGCTTGCTATCTATTTTTACAGTATAAAGTGTCCATTTTCTTTGAGAAATTGTAAAAGGACTCTACCTTCTCGTCTCTGCTGCCGAACCTAACCAGGGACATTTAGATCTTCAGTCTAACGCTCTCCCAACTGAGCTATTTCGGTTTGTAAGGTGTTTGAAATGCCAATGTTAGCTAGATTGCTATGTATTTTTACAGTATAAAGTGTCCAAATGTGTTTGAAATGCCGTTGTTAGCTAGCTTGCTATGTCATTTTTACAGTACAAACGTGTCCATTTTCTTTGAGAAATTGTAAAAGGACTCTACCTTCTCGTCTCTGCTGCGAAACCCAACCAGGGACATTTAGATCTTCAGTCTAACGCTCTCCCAACTGAGCTATTTCTATTTGCATGGTGTTAGAAATGCCGCTGTTAGCTAGCTTGCTATGTATTTTTACAGTATAAAGTGTGCAAATGTGTTTGAAATGCCGTTGTTAGCTAGCTTACTATGTAATTTTTACAGTACAAAGTGTCCATTTTCTTTGAGAAATTGTAAAATGACTCTATTGTCTCGTCTCTGCGAAACCGAGAGCAGAACAAGGGACATTTAGATCTTCAGTCTAATGCTCTCCCAACTGAGCTATTTTGGCTTGTATGGTGTTTGAAATGCCATTGTTAGCTAGCTTGCTATGTATTTTTACAGTATAAAGTGTCCATTTTCTTTGAGAAATTGTAAAAGGACTCTACCTTCTCGTCTCTGCTGCGAAACCTAACCAGGGACATTTAGATCTTCAGTCTAACGCTCTCCCAACTGAGCTATTTCGGTTTGTATGGTGTTTGAAATGCCGTTGTTAGCTAGCTTGCTATGTATTTTTACAGTATAAAGTGTCCATTTTCTTTGAGAAATTGTAAAAGGACTCTACCTTCTCGTCTCTGCTGCGAAACCCAACCAGGGACATTTAGATCTTCAGTCTAACGCTCTCCCAACTGAGCTATTTCGGTTTGTAAGGTGTTTGAAATGCTGTTGTTAGCTAGATTGCTATGTATTTTTACAGTATAAAGTGTCCAAATGTGTTTGAAATGCCGTTGTTAGCTAGCTTGCTATGTCATTTTTACAGTACAAAGTGTCCATTTTCTTTGAGAAATTGTAAAAGGACTCTACCGTCTCGTCTCTGCGAAACCCAACCAGGGACATTTAGATCTTCAGTCTAACGCTCTCCCAACTGAGCTATTTTGGCTTGTATGGTGTTTGAAATGCCATTGTTAGCTAGCTTGCTATGTATTTTTACAGTATAAAGTGTCCATTTTCTTTGAGAAATTGTAAAGGACTCTACCTTCTCGTCTCTGCTGCCGAACCTAACCAGGGACATTTAGATCTTCAGTCTAACGCTCTCCCAACTGAGCTATTTCGGTTTGTAATGGTGTTTGAAATGCCGTTGTTAGCTAGCTTGCTATGTATTTTTACAGTATAAAGTGTCCATTTTCTTTGAGAAATTGTAAAAGGACTCTACCTTCTCGTCTCTGCTGCGAAACCTAACCAGGACATTTAGATCTTCAGTCTAACGCTCTCCCAACTGAGCTATTTTTCTTTGTGTTAGTGTTTGAAATGCCGTTGTTAGCTAGCTTGCTATGTCATTTTTACAGTACAAAGTGTCCATTTTCTTTGAGAAATTGTAAAAGGACTCTACCTTCTCGTCTCTGCTGCCGAAACCGATCCAGGGACATTTAGATCTTCAGTCTAACGCTCTCCCAACTGAGCTATTTCAGCATGTATGGTGTTTGAAACGATGTCGTTAGCTAGCTTGCTATGTATTTTTTACAGTATAACGTGTCCATTTTTTTAGAGAAATTGTAAAAGGACTCTACCGTCTCGTCTCTGCCGAAACCCAACCAGGGACATTTAGATCTTCAGTCTAACGCTCTCCCAACTGAGCTATTTCGGCATGTATGGTGTTTGAAACGATGTCGTTAGCTAGCTTGCTATGTATTTTTACAGTATGTGTCCATTTTTTTTGAGAAATTGTAAAATGACTTTACTGTCTCTTATCTGCCAAACCAAACCAGGGACATTTAGATCTTCAGTCTAACGCTCTCCCAACTGAGCTATTTCGGCTTGTATGGTGTTTGAAATGCCGTTGTTAGCTAGCTTGCTATGTATTTTTTACAGTATAAAGTGTCCATTTTCTTTGAGAAATTGTAAAAGGACTCTACTGTCTGCTGCCAAACCGGATCTAACCAGGGACATTTAGATCTTCAGTCTAACGCTCTCCCAACTGAGCTATTTCGGCTTGTATGGTGTTTGAAATGCCGTTGTTAGCTAGCTTGCTATGTATTTTTACAGTATAACGTGTCCATTTTCTTAGAGAAATTGTAAAAGGACTCTACCGTCTCGTCTCTGCCGAAACCCAACCAGGGACATTTAGATCTTCAGTCTAACGCTCACCCAACTGAGCTATTTCTATTTGCATGGTGGTTAGAAATGCCGCTGTTAGCTAGCTTGCTATGTATTTTTACAGTATAAAGTGTGCAAATGTGTTTGAAATGCCGTTGTTAGCTAGCTTACTATGTCATTTTTAAAGTACAACGTGTCCGTTTCCTTTGAGAAATTGTAAAATGACTCTACAGTCTCGTCTCTGCCGAAACCGGATCGAACCAGGGACATCTAGATCTTCAGTCTAACGCTCTCCCAACTGAGATATTTCGGCTTGTATGTTATTTAAATGGCCGTTGTTAGCTAGCTTGCTATGTATTTTTTACAGTATAACGTGTCCATTTTCTTTGAGAAATTGTAAAAGGACTCTACCTTCTTGTCTCTGCTGCCGAAACCGAACCAGGGACATTTAGATCTTCAGTCTAACGCTCTCCCAACTGAGCTATTTCGGTTTGTAAGGTGTTTGAAATGACAATGTTAGCTAGATTGCTATGTATTTTTACAGTATAAAGTGTCCAAATGTGTTTGAAATGCCGTTGTTAGCTAGCTTGCTATGTCATTTTTACAGTACAACGTGTCCATTTTCTTTGAGAAATTGTAAAAGGACTCTTCCGTCTCGTCTCTGCCGAAACCCAACCAGGGACATTTAGATCTTCAGTCTAACGCTCACCCAACTAAGCTATTTCTATTTGCATGGTGTTAGAAATGCCGCTGTTAGCTAGCTTGCTATGTATTTTTTACAGTATAAAGTGTGCAAATGTGTTTGAAATGCCGTTGTTAGCTAGCTTACTATGTAATTTTTACAGTACAAAGTGTCCATTTTCTTTGAGAAATTGTAAATGACTCTATTGTCTCGTCTCTGCCGAAACCCGATCGAACCAGGGACATTTAGATCTTCAGTCTAACGCTCTCCCAACTGAGCTATTTTGGCTTGTATGGTGTTTGAAATGCCATTGTTAGCTAGCTTGCTATGTATTTTTACAGTATAAAGTGTCCATTTTCTTTGAGAAATTGTAAAGGACTCTACCTTCGTCTCTGCTGCCGAACCTAACCAGGGACATTTAGATCTTCAGTCTAACGCTCTCCCAACTGAGCTATTTCGGTTTGTAAGGTGTTTGAAATGCCGTTGTTAGCTAGATTGCTATGTATTTTTACAGTATAAAGTGTCCAAATGTGTTTGAAATGCCGTTGTTAGCTAGCTTGCTATGTCATTTTTACAGTACAAAGTGTCCATTTTCTTTGAGAAATTGTAAAAGGACTCTATTGTCTCGTCTCTGCGAAACCGAGGACTAACAAGGGACATTTAGATCTTCAGTCTAATGCTCTCCCAACTGAGCTATTTTGGCTTGTATGGTGTTTGAAATGCCATTGTTAGCTAGCTTGCTATGTATTTTTACAGTATAAAGTGTCCATTTTCTTTGAGAAATTGTAAAGGACTCTACCTTCTCGTCTCTGCTGCGAAACCGAACCAGGGACATTTAGATCTTCAGTCTAACGCTCTCCCAACTGAGCTATTTCGGTTTGTATGGTGTTTGAAATGCCGTTGTTAGCTAGATTGCTATGTATTTTTACAGTATAAAGTGTCCAAATGTGTTTGAAATGCCGTTGTTAGCTAGCTTGCTATGTCATTTTTACAGTACAAAGTGTCCATTTTCTTTGAGAAATTGTAAAAGGACTCTACCTTCTCGTCTCTGCGAAACCCAACCAGGGACATTTAGATCTTCAGTCTAACGCTCTCCCAACTGAGCTATTTCGGCTTGTATGGTGTTTGAAATGCCGTTGTTAGCTAGCTTGCTATGTATTTTTACAGTATAAGTGTCCATTTTCTTTGAGAAATTGTAAAAGGACTCTACCTGTCTCTCTGCCGAAACCGGGATCAACCAGGGACATTTAGATCTTCAGTCTAACGCTCTCCCAACTGAGCTATTTCGGCTTGCATGGTGTTTGAAATGCCATTGTTTGCTAGCTTGCTATGTATTTTTTACAGTATAAAGTGTCCATTTTCTTTGAGAAATTGTAAAAGGACTCTATTGTCTCGTCTCTGCCGAAACCCAAAGAGGGACATTTAGATCTTCAGTCTAATGCTCTCCCAACTGAGCTTTTTTGGCTTGTATGGTGTTTGAAATGCCATTGTTCGCTAGCTTGCTATCTATTTTTTACAGTATAAAGTGTCCATTTTCTTTGAGAAATTGTAAAAGGACTCTACCTTCTCGTCTCTGCTGCCGAACCTAACCAGGGACATTTAGATCTTCAGTCTAACGCTCTCCCAACTGAGCTATTTCGGTTTGTAAGGTGTTTGAAATGCCGTTGTTAGCTAGATTGCTATGTATTTTTTTACAGTATAAAGTGTCCATTTTCTTTGAGAAATTGTAAAAGGACTCTACCTTCTCGTCTCTGCTGCGAAACCCAACCAGGGACATTTAGATCTTCAGTCTAACGCTCTCCCAACTGAGCTATTTCGGTTTGTAAGGTGTTTGAAATGCTGTTGTTAGCTAGATTGCTATGTATTTTTTACAGTATAAAGTGTCCAAATGTGTTTGAAATGCCGTTGTTAGCTAGCTTGCTATGTCATTTTTACAGTACAAAGTGTCCATTTTCTTTGAGAAATTGTAAAAGGACTCTACCTTCTCGTCTCTGCTGCCGAAACCGATCCAGGGACATTTAGATCTTCAGTCTAACGCTCTCCCAACTGAGCTATTTCAGCATGTATGGTGTTTGAAATGCCGTTGTTAGCTAGCTTGCTATGTATTTTTACAGTATAAAGTGTCCATTTTCTTTGAGAAATTGTAAAGGACTCTACCTTCTCGTCTCTGCTGCGAAACCAACCAGGGACATTTAGATCTTCAGTCTAACGCTCTCCCAACTGAGCTATTTTCAGTATGGTGTTTGAAATGCCGTTGTTAGCTAGCTTGCTATGTATTTTTACAGTATAAAGTGTCCATTTTCTTTGAGAAATTGTAAAATGACTCTACTGTCTCTTATCTGCGAAACCCTAACCAGGGACATTTAGATCTTCAGTCTAACGCTCTCCCAACTGAGGTATTTCGGCTTGTATGGTGTTTGAAATGCCGTTGTTAGCTAGCTTGCTATGTATTTTTTACAGTATAAAGTGTCCATTTTCTTTGAGAAATTGTAAAAGGACTGTGCCAAAACCCCGGATCTAACCAGGGACATTTAGATCTTCAGTCTAACGCTCTCCCAACTGAGCTATTTCGGCTTGTATGGTGTTTGAAACGCCATTGTTAGCTAGCTTGCTATGTATTTTTACAGTATAACGTGTCCATTTTCTTAGAGAAATTGTAAAAGGACTCTACCGTCTCGTCTCTGCCGAAACCCAACCAGGGACATTTAGATCTTCAGTCTAACGCTCACCCAACTGAGCTATTTCTATTTGCATGGTGTTAGAAATGCCGCTGTTAGCTAGCTTGCTATGTATTTTTACAGTATAAAGTGTGCAAATGTGTTTGAAATGCCGTTGTTAGCTAGCTTACTATGTAATTTTTAAAGTACAACGTGTCCGTTTCCTTTGAGAAATTGTAAAATGACTCTACAGTCTCGTCTCTGCCGAAACCCGGGATCGAACCAGGGACATCTAGATCTTCAGTCTAACGCTCTCCCAACTGAGATATTTCAGCTTGTATGTTATTTAAATGGCCGTTGTTAGCTAGCTTGCTATGTATTTTTACAGTATAAAGTGTCCATTTTCTTTGAGAAATTGTAAAGGACTCTACCTTCTTGTCTCTGCTGCCGAAACCGAACCAGGGACATTTAGATCTTCAGTCTAACGCTCTCCCAACTGAGCTATTTCGGTTTGTAAGGTGTTTGAAATGACAATGTTAGCTAGATTGCTATGTATTTTTTACAGTATAAAGTGTCCAAATGTGTTTGAAATGCCGTTGTTAGCTAGCTTGCTATGTCATTTTTACAGTACAACGTGTCCATTTTCTTTGAGAAATTGTAAAAGGACTCTTCCGTCTCGTCTCTGCCGAAACCCAACCAGGGACATTTAGATCTTCAGTCTAACGCTCACCCAACTGAGCTATTTCTATTTGCATGGTGTTAGAAATGCCGCTGTTAGCTAGCTTGCTATGTATTTTTTACAGTATAAAGTGTGCAAATGTGTTTGAAATGCCGTTGTTAGCTAGCTTACTATGTAATTTTTAAAGTACAACGTGTCCGTTTCCTTTGAGAAATTGTAAAATGACTCTACAGTCTCGTCTCTGCGAAACCCGGATCGAACCAGGGACATCTAGATCTTCAGTCTAACGCTCTCCCAACTGAGATATTTCTGCTTGTATGGTGTTTGAAATGCCGTTGTTAGCTAGCTTGCTATGTATTTTTTACAGTATAAAGTGTCCATTTTCTTTGAGAAATTGTAAAAGGACTCTACCTTCTCGTCTCTGCTGCCGAAACCGAACCAGGGACATTTAGATCTTCAGTCTAACGCTCTCCCAACTGAGCTATTTCGGTTTGTAAGGTGTTTGAAATGCTGTTGTTAGCTAGATTGCTATGTATTTTTTACAGTATAAAGTGTCCAAATGTGTTTGAAATGCCGTTGTTAGCTAGCTTGCTATGTCATTTTTACAGTACAAAGTGTCCATTTTCTTTGAGAAATTGTAAAAGGACTCTACCTTCTCGTCTCTGCTGCCGAAACCGATCCAGGGACATTTAGATCTTCAGTCTAACGCTCTCCCAACTGAGCTATTTCGGTTTGTAAGGTGTTTGAAATGACAATGTTAGCTAGATTGCTATGTATTTTTTACAGTATAAAGTGTCCAAATGTGTTTGAAATGCCGTTGTTAGCTAGCTTGCTATGTCATTTTTACAGTACAACGTGTCCATTTTCTTTGAGAAATTGTAAAGGACTCTTCCGTCTCGTCTCTGCGAAACCCAACCAGGGACATTTAGATCTTCAGTCTAACGCTCACCCAACTAAGCTATTTCTATTTGCATGGTGTTAGAAATGCCGCTGTTAGCTAGCTTGCTATGTATTTTTACAGTATAAAGTGTGCAAATGTGTTTGAAATGCTGTTGTTAGCTAGCTTACTATGTAATTTTTACAGTACAAAGTGTCCATTTTCTTTGAGAAATTGTAAAATGACTCTATTGTCTCGTCTAAGGCGAAACCCGGGAACGAACAAGGGACATTTAGATCTTCAGTCTAATGCTCTCCCAACTGAGCTTTTTTGGCTTGTATGGTGTTTGAAATGCCATTGTTCGCTAGCTTGCTATCTATTTTTACAGTATAAAGTGTCCATTTTCTTTGAGAAATTGTAAAAGGACTCTACCTTCTCGTCTCTGCTGCGAAACCGAACCAGGGACATTTAGATCTTCAGTCTAACGCTCTCCCAACTGAGCTATTTCGGCATGTATGGTGTTTGAAACGATGTCGTTAGCTAGCTTGCTATGTATTTTTTACAGTATAACGTGTCCATTTTTTTAGAGAAATTGTAAAAGGACTCTACCTTCTCGTCTCTGCTGCCGAAACCCAACCAGGGACATTTAGATCTTCAGTCTAACGCTCACCCAACTGAGTTATTTCTATTCGCTTGGTGTTAGAAATGCCGTTGTTAGCTAGCTTACTATGTAATTTATACAGTACAAAGTGTCAACTTTCTTTGAGAAATTGTAAAATGACTCTATGTCTCTTATCTGCGAAACCCGGGATCGAACCAGGGACATTTAGATCTTCAGTCTAACGCTCTCCCAACTGAGCTATTTCGGCTTGCATGGTGTTTGAAATGCCATTGTTTGCTAGCTTGCTATGTATTTTTACAGTATAAAGTGTCCATTTTCTTTGAGAAATTGTAAAAGGACTCTACCTTCTCGTCTCTACTGCCGAACCTAACCAGGGACATTTAGATCTTCAGTCTAACGCTCTCCCAACTGAGCTATTTCGGCTTGTATGGTGTTTGGATTGCCGTTCTTAGCTAGCTTGCTATGTCATTTTTACAGTACAACGTGTCCATTTTCTTTGAGAAATTGTAAAAGGACTCTTCCGTCTCGTCTCTGCCTAAACCCGGGAACGAACAAGGGACATTTAGATCTTCAGTCTAATGCTCTCCCAACTGAGCTTTTTTGGCTTGTATGGTGTTTGAAATGCCATTGTTCGCTAGCTTGCTATGTATTTTTTACAGTATAAAGTGTCCATTTTCTTTGAGAAATTGTAAAAGGACTCTACCTTCTCGTCTCTGCTGCCGAAACCGAACCAGGGACATTTAGATCTTCAGTCTAACGCTCTCCCAACTGAGCTATTTCAGTTTGTAAGGTGTTTGAAATGCCGTTGTTAGCTAGATTGCTATGTATTTTTTACAGTATAAAGTGTCCAAATGTGTTTGAAATGCCGTTGTTAGCTAGCTTGCTATGTCATTTTTACAGTACAAAGTGTCCATTTTCTTTGAGAAATTGTAAAAGGACTCTACCTTCTCGTCTCTGCTGCCGAAACCGATTCAGGAACATTTAGATCTTCAGTCTAACGCTCTCGCAACTGAGCTATTTCGGCATGTATGGTGTTTGAAATGATGTCGTTAGCTAGCTTGCTATGTATTTTTTACAGTATAACGTGTCCATTTTCTTTGAGAAATTGTAAAAGGACTCTACCTTCTCGTCTCTGCTGCCGAAACCGAACCAGGGACATTTAGATCTTCAGTCTAACGCTCTCCCAACTGAGCTATTTCGGCTTGTATGGTGTTTGAAATGCCATTGTTAGCTAGCTTGCTATGTATTTTTTACAGTATAAAGTGTCCATTTTCTTTGAGAAATTGTAAAAGGACTCTACCTTCTCGTCTCTGCTGCCGAACCTAACCAGGGACATTTAGATCTTCAGTCTAACGCTCTCCCAACTGAGCTATTTCGGCTTGTATGGTGTTTGAAATGCCGTTGTTAGCTAGCTTGCTATGTATTTTTTACAGTATAAAGTGTCCATTTTCTTTGAGAAATTGTAAAAGGACTCTACCTTCTCGTCTCTGCTGCCGAAACCGATTCAGGAACATTTAGATCTTCAGTCTAACGCTCTCCCAACTGAGCTATTTCGGCATGTATGGTGTTTGAAACGATGTCGTTAGCTAGCTTGCTATGTATTTTTTACAGTATAACGTGTCCATTTTTTTTGAGAAATTGTAAAAGGACTCTACCGTCTCGTCTCTGCCGAAACCCAACCAGGGACATTTAGATCTTCAGTCTAACGCTCACCCAACTGAGCTATTTCTATTTGCATGGTGTTAGAAATGCCGCTGTTAGCTAGCTTGCTATGTATTTTTTACAGTATAAAGTGTGCAAATGTGTTTGAAATGCCGTTGTTAGCTAGCTTACTATGTAATTTTTACAGTACAAAGTGTCCATTTTCTTTGAGAAATTGTAAAATGACTCTATTGTCTCGTCTCTGCCGAAACCCTGGAACGAACAAGGGACATTTAGATCTTCAGTCTAATGCTCTCCCAACTGAGCTTTTTTGGCTTGTATGGTGTTTGAAATGCCATTGTTCGCTAGCTTGCTATCTATTTTTTACAGTATAAAGTGTCCATTTTCTTTGAGAAATTGTAAAAGGACTCTACCTTCTCGTCTCTGCTGCCGAACCTAACCAGGGACATTTAGATCTTCAGTCTAACGCTCTCCCAACTGAGCTATTTCGGTTTGTAAGGTGTTTGAAATGCCGTTGTTAGCTAGATTGCTATGTATTTTTTACAGTATAAAGTGTCCATTTTCTTTGAGAAATTGTAAAGGACTCTACCTTCGTCTCTGCTGCGAAATCTAACCAGGGACATTTAGATCTTCCGTCTAACGCTCTCCCAACTGAGCTATTTCGGTTTGTAAGGTGTTTGAAATGCTGTTGTTAGCTAGATTGCTATGTATTTTTTACAGTATAAAGTGTCCAAATGTGTTTGAAATGCCGTTGTTAGCTAGCTTGCTATGTCATTTTTACAGTACAAAGTGTCCATTTTCTTTGAGAAATTGTAAAAGGACTCTACCTTCTCGTCTCTGCTGCCGAAACCGATCCAGGGACATTTAGATCTTCAGTCTAACGCTCTCCCAACTGAGCTATTTCGGTTTGTAAGGTGTTTGAAATGACAATGTTAGCTAGATTGCTATGTATTTTTTACAGTATAAAGTGTCCAAATGTGTTTGAAATGCCGTTGTTAGCTAGCTTGCTATGTCATTTTTACAGTACAACGTGTCCATTTTCTTTGAGAAATTGTAAAAGGACTCTTCCGTCTCGTCTCTGCCGAAACCCAACCAGGGACATTTAGATCTTCAGTCTAACGCTCACCCAACTAAGCTATTTCTATTTGCATGGTGTTAGAAATGCCGCTGTTAGCTAGCTTGCTATGTATTTTTTACAGTATAAAGTGTGCAAATGTGTTTGAAATGCCGTTGTTAGCTAGCTTACTATGTAATTTTTACAGTACAAAGTGTCCATTTTCTTTGAGAAATTGTAAAATGACTCTATTGTCTCGTCTCTGCGAAACCCGGGAAACGAACAAGGGACATTTAGATCTTCAGTCTAATGCTCTCCCAACTGAGCTTTTTGGCTTGTATGGTGTTTGAAATGCCATTGTTAGCTAGCTTGCTATCTATTTTTACAGTATAAAGTGTCCATTTTCTTTGAGAAATTGTAAAAGGACTCTACCTTCTCGTCTCTGCTGCCAAACCTAACCAGGGACATTTAGATCTTCAGTCTAACGCTCTCCCAACTGAGCTATTTCGGTTTGTAAGGTGTTTGAAATGCTGTTGTTAGCTAGATTGCTATGTATTTTTACAGTATAAAGTGTCCAAATGTGTTTGAAATGCCGTTGTTAGCTAGCTTGCTATGTCATTTTTACAGTACAAAGTGTCCATTTTCTTTGAGAAATTGTAAAAGGACTCTACCTTCTCGTCTCTGCTGCGAAACCGAACCAGGGACATTTAGATCTTCAGTCTAACGCTCTCCCAACTGAGCTATTTAGGCTTGTATGGTGTTTGAAATGTTGTCGTTAGCTAGCTTGCTATGTATTTTTTACAGTATAAAGTGTCCATTTTCTTTGAGAAATTGTAAAAGGACTCTACCTTCTCGTCTCTGCGAAACCCAACCAGGGACATTTAGATCTTCAGTCTAACGCTTCACCCAACTGAGCTATTTCTATTTGCATGGTGTTAGAAATGCCGCTGTTAGCTAGCTTGCTATGTATTTTTACAGTATAAAGTGTGCAAATGTGTTTGAAATGCCGTTGTTAGCTAGCTTACTATGTAATTTTACAGTACAAAGTGTCCATTTTCTTTGAGAAATTGTAAATGACTCTATTGTCTCGTCTCTGCGAAACCCAACCAGGGACATTTAGATCTTCAGTCTAACGCTCTCCCAACTGAGCTATTTCGGTTTGTATGGTGTTTGAAATGCCATTGTTCGCTAGCTTGCTATCTATTTTTTACAGTATAAAGTGTGCAAATGTGTTTGAAATGCCGTTGTTAGCTAGCTTGCTATGTATTTTTTACAGTATAAAGTGTCCATTTTCTTTGAGAAATTGTAAAAGGACTCTACCTTCTCGTCTCTGCTGCCGAAATCTAACCAGGGACATTTAGATCTTCAGTCTAACGCTCTCCCAACTGAGCTATTTCGGCTTGTATGGTGTTTGAAATGCCGTTGTTAGCTAGCTTGCTATGTATTTTTTACAGTATAAAGTGTCCATTTTCTTTGAGAAATTGTAAAGGACTCTATCTTCTTGTCTCTGCTGCCGAAACCGAACCAGGGACATTTAGATCTTCAGTCTAACGCTCTCCCAACTGAGATATTTCGGCTTGTATGGTGTTTGAAATGTCGTTAGCTAGCTTGCTATGTATTTTTTACAGTATAACGTGTCCATTTTTTTAGAGAAATTGGAAAAGGACTCTACCGTCTCGTCTCTGCCGAAACCCAACCAGGGACATTTAGATCTTCAGTCTAACGCTCACCCAACTGAGCTATTTCTATTTGCATGGTGTTAGAAATGCCGCTGTTAGCTAGCTTGCTATGTATTTTTTACAGTATAAAGTGTGCAAATGTGTTTGAAATGCCGTTGTTAGCTAGCTTACTATGTAATTTTTACAGTACAAAGTGTCCATTTTCTTTGAGAAATTGTAAAATGACTCTATTGTCTCGTCTCTGCGAACCCTGGAACAACAAGGGACATTTAGATCTTCAGTCTAATGCTCTCCCAACTGAGCTTTTTGGCTTGTATGGTGTTTGAAATGCCATTGTTAGCTAGCTTGCTATCTATTTTTTACAGTATAAAGTGTCCATTTTCTTTGAGAAATTGTAAAAGGACTCTACCTTCTCGTCTCTGCTGCCGAACCTAACCAGGGACATTTAGATCTTCAGTCTAACGCTCTCCCAACTGAGCTATTTCGGTTTGTAAGGTGTTTGAAATGCTGTTGTTAGCTAGATTGCTATGTATTTTTACAGTATAAAGTGTCCAAATGTGTTTGAAATGCCGTTGTTAGCTAGCTTGCTATGTCATTTTTACAGTACAAAGTGTCCATTTTCTTTGAGAAATTGTAAAGGACTCTACCTTCTCGTCTCTGCTGCAAACCATCCAGGGACATTTAGATCTTCAGTCTAACGCTCTCCCAACTGAGCTATTTCGGTTTGTAAGGTGTTTGAAATGACAATGTTAGCTAGATTGCTATGTATTTTTTACAGTATAAAGTGTCCAAATGTGTTTCAAATGCCGTTGTTAGCTAGCTTGCTATGTCATTTTTACAGTACAACGTGTCCATTTTCTTTGAGAAATTGTAAAAGGACTCTTCCGTCTCGTCTCTGCGAAACCCAACCAGGGACATTTAGATCTTCAGTCTAACGCTCTCCCAACTGAGCTATTTCTATTTGCATGGTGTTAGAAATGCCGCTGTTAGCTAGCTTGCTATGTATTTTTACAGTATAAAGTGTGCAAATGTGTTTGAAATGCCGTTGTTAGCTAGCTTACTATGTAATTTTACAGTACAAAGTGTCCATTTTCTTTGAGAAATTGTAAAATGACTCTATTGTCTCGTCTGCGAAACCGGGAACGAACATTTTAGATCTTCAGTCTAATGCTCTCCCAACTGAGCTTTTTTGGCTTGTATGGTGTTTGAAATGCCATTGTTAGCTAGCTTGCTATCTATTTTTACAGTATAAAGTGTCCATTTTCTTTGAGAAATTGTAAAAGACTCTCTACCTTCTCGCCTCTGCTGCGAAACGATTCCAGGGACATTTAGATCTTCAGTCTAACGCTCTCCCAACTGAGCTATTTCTATGTATGGTGTTTGAAACGATGTCGTTAGCTAGCTTGCTATGTATTTTTACAGTATAAAGTGTGCAAATGTGTTTGAAATGCCGTTGTTAGCTAGCTTACTATGTAATTTTACAGTACAAAGTGTCCATTTTCTTTGAGAAATTGTAAATGACTCTATTGTTCGCTCTGCCGAAACCCTGGAACGAACAAGGGACATTTAGATCTTCAGTCTAATGCTCTCCCAACTGAGCTTTTTTGGCTTGTATGGTGTTTGAAATGCCATTGTTCGCTAGCTTGCTATCTATTTTTTACAGTATAAAGTGTCCATTTTCTTTGAGAAATTGTAAAAGGACTCTACCTTCTCGTCTCTGCTGCCGAACCTAACCAGGGACATTTAGATCTTCAGTCTAACGCTCTCCCAACTGAGCTATTTCGGTTTGTAAGGTGTTTGAAATGCTGTTGTTAGCTAGATTGCTATGTATTTTTTACAGTATAAAGTGTCCAAATGTGTTTGAAATGCCGTTGTTAGCTAGCTTGCTATGTCATTTTTACAGTACAAAGTGTCCATTTTCTTTGAGAAATTGTAAAAGGACTCTACCTTCTCGTCTCTGCTGCCGAAACCGATCCAGGGACATTTAGATCTTCAGTCTAACGCTCTCCCAACTGAGCTATTTCGGTTTGTAAGGTGTTTGAAATGACAATGTTAGCTAGATTGCTATGTATTTTTTACAGTATAAAGTGTCCAAATGTGTTTCAAATGCCGTTGTTAGCTAGCTTGCTATGTCATTTTTACAGTACAACGTGTCCATTTTCTTTGAGAAATTGTAAAAGGACTCTTCCGTCTCGTCTCTGCCGAAACCCAACCAGGGACATTTAGATCTTCAGTCTAACGCTCTCCCAACTAAGCTATTTCTATTTGCATGGTGTTAGAAATGCCGCTGTTAGCAAGCTTGCTATGTATTTTTTACAGTATAAAGTGTGCAAATGTGTTTGAAATGCTGTTGTTAGCTAGCTTACTATGTAATTTTTACAGTACAAAGTGTCCATTTTCTTTGAGAAATTGTAAAATGACTCTATTGTCTCGTCTAAGGCGAAACCCGGGAACGAACAAGGGACATTTAGATCTTCAGTCTAATGCTCTCCCAACTGAGCTTTTTTGGCTTGTATGGTGTTTGAAATGCCATTGTTCGCTAGCTTGCTATCTATTTTTTACAGTATAAAGTGTCCATTTTCTTTGAGAAATTGTAAAAGGACTCTACCTTCTCGTCTCTGCTGCCGAAACCGATTCAGGAACATTTAGATCTTCAGTCTAACGCTCTCGCAACTGAGCTATTTCGGCATGTATGGTGTTTGAAACGATGTCGTTAGCTAGCTTGCTATGTATTTTTTACAGTATAAAGTGTGCAAATGTGTTTGAAATGCCGTTGTTAGCTAGCTTACTATGTAATTTTTACAGTACAAAGTGTCCATTTTCTTTGAGAAATTGTAAAATGACTCTATTGTCTCGTCTCTGCCGAAACCCTGGAACGAACAAGGGACATTTAGATCTTCAGTCTAATGCTCTCCCAACTGAGCTTTTTTGGCTTGTATGGTGTTTGAAATGCCATTGTTCGCTAGCTTGCTATCTATTTTTTACAGTATAAAGTGTCCATTTTCTTTGAGAAATTGTAAAAGGACTCTACCTTCTCGTCTCTGCTGCCGAACCTAACCAGGGACATTTAGATCTTCCGTCTAACGCTCTCCCAACTGAGCTATTTCGGTTTGTAAGGTGTTTGAAATGCTGTTGTTAGCTAGATTGCTATGTATTTTTACAGTATAAAGTGTCCAAATGTGTTTGAAATGCCGTTGTTAGCTAGCTTGCTATGTCATTTTTACAGTACAAAGTGTCCATTTTCTTTGAGAAATTGTAAAAGGACTCTACCTTCTCGTCTCTGCTGCCGAAACCGATCCAGGGACATTTAGATCTTCAGTCTAACGCTCTCCCAACTGAGCTATTTCGGTTTGTAAGGTGTTTGAAATGACAATGTTAGCTAGATTGCTATGTATTTTTTACAGTATAAAGTGTCCAAATGTGTTTCAAATGCCGTTGTTAGCTAGCTTGCTATGTCATTTTTACAGTACAACGTGTCCATTTTCTTTGAGAAATTGTAAAGGACTCTTCCGTCTCGTCTCTGCCGAAACCCAACCAGGGACATTTAGATCTTCAGTCTAACGCTCTCCCAACTAAGCTATTTCTATTTGCATGGTGTTAGAAATGCCGCTGTTAGCAAGCTTGCTATGTATTTTTTACAGTATAAAGTGTGCAAATGTGTTTGAAATGCTGTTGTTAGCTAGCTTACTATGTAATTTTTACAGTACAAAGTGTCCATTTTCTTTGAGAAATTGTAAAATGACTCTATTGTCTCGTCTAAGGCGAAACCCGGGAACGAACAAGGGACATTTAGATCTTCAGTCTAATGCTCTCCCAACTGAGCTTTTTTGGCTTGTATGGTGTTTGAAATGCCATTGTTCGCTAGCTTGCTATCTATTTTTTACAGTATAAAGTGTCCATTTTCTTTGAGAAATTGTAAAAGGACTCTACCTTCTCGTCTCTGCTGCCGAAACCGATTCAGGAACATTTAGATCTTCAGTCTAACGCTCTCGCAACTGAGCTATTTCGGCATGTATGGTGTTTGAAACGATGTCGTTAGCTAGCTTGCTATGTATTTTTTACAGTATAAAGTGTGCAAATGTGTTTGAAATGCCGTTGTTAGCTAGCTTACTATGTAATTTTTACAGTACAAAGTGTCCATTTTCTTTGAGAAATTGTAAAATGACTCTATTGTCTCGTCTCTGCCGAAACCCTGGAACGAACAAGGGACATTTAGATCTTCAGTCTAATGCTCTCCCAACTGAGCTTTTTTGGCTTGTATGGTGTTTGAAATGCCATTGTTCGCTAGCTTGCTATCTATTTTTTACAGTATAAAGTGTCCATTTTCTTTGAGAAATTGTAAAAGGACTCTACCTTCTCGTCTCTGCTGCCGAAACCTAACCAGGGACATTTAGATCTTCAGTCTAACGCTCTCCCAACTGAGCTATTTCGGTTTGTAAGGTGTTTGAAATGCCTGTTGTTAGCTAGATTGCTATGTATTTTTACAGTATAAAGTGTCCAAATGTGTTTTGAAATGCCGTTGTTAGCTAGCTTGCTATGTCATTTTTACAGTACAACGTGTCCATTTTCTTTGAGAAATTGTAAAGGACTCTTCCTTCTCGTCTCTGCCGAAACCCAACCAGGGACATTTAGATCTTCAGTCTAACGCTCTCCCAACTGAGCTATTTCTATTTGTATGGTGTTTGAAATGCCGCTGTTAGCTAGCTTGCTATGTATTTTTACAGTATAAAGTGTGCAAATGTGTTTGAAATGCCGTTGTTAGCTAGCTTGCTATGTCAATTTTACAGTACAAAGTGTCCATTTTCTTTGAGAAATTGTAAAAGGACTCTATTGTCTCGTCTCTGCGCCAAAACCCAACCAGGGACATTTAGATCTTCAGTCTAATGCTCTCCCAACTGAGCTATTTCTTTTGCATGTATTGTTAGCTGCTTGTGTATTTACAGTATAAAGTGTCCATGTGTTTGAAATGCTAGCTAGCTTGCTATGTATTTTTACAGTACAAAGTGTCCATTTTCTTTGAGAAATTGTAAAAGGACTCTACCGTCTCGTCTCTGCCCAACCAGGGACATTTAGATCTTCAGTCTAACGCTCTCCCCAACTGAGCTATTTCGAAATGTTGCTTAGAAGCTACTACTCTCAGATTTTCTTTGAGAAATTGTAAATGACTCTAGCTCTAGACATTTAGATCTTCAGTCTGCTCTCCCAACTGAGCTATTTTGGCTTGTATGGTGTTTGAAATGCCATTGTTAGCTAGCTTGCTATGTATTTTTACAGTATAAAGTGTCCATTTTCTTTGAGAAATTGTAAAAGGACTCTACCTTCTCGTCTCTGCTGCCGAAACCCAACCAGGGACATTTAGATCTTCAGTCTAACGCTCTCCCAACTGAGCTATTTCGGCTTGTATGGTGTTTGAAATGTCGTTAGCTAGCTTGCTATGTATTTTTTACAGTATACAGTGTCCATTTTCTTTGAGAAATTGTAAAAGGACTCTATTGTCTCTGTGCCTAAACCCTGAACTAACAAGGGACATTTAGATCTTCAGTCTAATGCTCTCCCAACTGAGCTTATTTTGGCTTGTATGGTGTTTGAAATGCCATTGTTAGCTAGCTTGCTATCTATTTTTACAGTATAAAGTGTCCATTTTCTTTGAGAAATTGTAAAAGGACTCTACCTTCTCGCCTCTGCTGCGAAACCTAACCAGGGACATTTAGATCTTCAGTCTAACGCTCTCCCAACTGAGCTATTTCGGCTTGTAAGGTGTTTGAAATGCCATTGTTAGCTAGATTGCTATGTATTTTTACAGTATAAAGTGTCCATTTTCTTTGAGAAATTGTAAAGGACTCTACCTTCTCGTCTCTGCTGCCAAACCTAACCAGGGACATTTAGATCTTCAGTCTAACGCTCCCAACTGAGCTATTTCGGTTTGTAAGGTGTTTGAAATGCTGTTGTTAGCTAGATTGCTATGTATTTTTTACAGTATAAAGTGTCCAAATGTGTTTGAAATGCCGTTGTTAGCTAGCTTGCTATGTCATTTTTACAGTACAAAGTGTCCATTTTCTTTGAGAAATTGTAAAAGGACTCTACCTTCTCGTCTGCTGCCAAACCGATCCAGGGACATTTAGATCTTCAGTCTAACGCTCTCCCAACTGAGCTATTTCGGTTTGTAAGGTGTTTGAAATGACAATGTTAGCTAGATTGCTATGTATTTTTTACAGTATAAAGTGTCCAAATGTGTTTGAAATGCCGCTGTTAGCTAGCTTGCTATGTATTTTTTACAGTACAACGTGTCCATTTTCTTTGAGAAATTGTAAAAGGACTCTTCCGTCTCGTCTCTGCCGAAACCCAACCAGGGACATTTAGATCTTCAGTCTAACGCTCACCCAACTAAGCTATTTCTATTTGCATGGTGTTAGAAATGCCGCTGTTAGCTAGCTTGCTATGTATTTTTTACAGTATAAAGTGTGCAAATGTGTTTGAAATGCGTTGTTAGCTAGCTTACTATGTAATTTTTTACAGTACAAAGTGTCCATTTTCTTTGAGAAATTGTAAAATGACTCTATTGTCTCGTCTCTGCCGAAACCCGGGAACGAACAAGGGACATTTAGATCTTCAGTCTAATGCTCTCCCAACTGAGCTTTTTTGGCTTGTATGGTGTTTGAAATGCCATTGTTCGCTAGCTTGCTATCTATTTTTTACAGTATAAAGTGTCCATTTTCTTTGAGAAATTGTAAAAGGACTCTACCTTCTCGTCTCTGCTGCCAAACCTAACCAGGGACATTTAGATCTTCAGTCTAACGCTCTCCCAACTGAGCTATTTCGGCTTGTATGGTGTTTGAAATGCCGTTGTTAGCTAGCTTGCTATGTATTTTTTACAGTATAAAGTGTCCATTTTCTTTGAGAAATTGTAAAAGGACTCTACCTTCTCGTCTCTGCTGCCGAAACCAAACCAGGGACATTTAGATCTTCAGTCTAACGCTCTCCCAACTGAGCTATTTCGGCTTGTATGGTGTTTGAAATGCCGTTGTTAGCTAGCTTGCTATGTATTTTTTACAGTATAAAGTGTCCATTTTTTTGAGAAATTGTAAAGGACTCTACCGCCTCGCTCTGCTGCGAAACCCAACCAGGGACATTTAGATCTTCAGTCTAACGCCACCCAACTGAGCTATTTCTATTTTGTAAGGTGTTGAAATGCCGCTGTTAGCTAGCTTGCTATGTATTTTTACAGTATAAAGTGTGCAAATGTGTTTGAAATGCCGTTGTTAGCTAGCTTGCTATGTCATTTTTACAGTATAACGTGTCCATTTTCTTTGAGAAATTGTAAAAAGGACTCTACCTTCTCGTCTCTGCTGCGAAACCGATAACCAGGGACATTTAGATCTTCAGTCTAACGCTCTCCCAACTGAGCTATTTCGGCTTGTAATGGTGTTTGAAATGCCATTGTTAGCTAGCTTGCTATGTATTTTTACAGTATAAAGTGTCCATTTTCTTTGAGAAATTGTAAAAGGACTCTTACCTTCGCTCTACTGCCGAAACCCTGACCAGGGACATTTAGATCTTCAGTCTAACGCTCTCCCAACTGAGCTATTTCGGCTTGCATGGTGTTAGAAATGGCCGTTCTTAGCTAGCTTGCTAGCTATGTAATTTTACAGTACAACGTGTCCATTTTCTTTGAGAAATTGTAAAAAGGACTCTATTGCCTCGTCTCTAAACCCGAACGAACAAGGACATTTAGATCTTCAGTCTAATGCTCTCCCAACTGAGCTTTTTGGCTTGTATGGTGTTTGAAATGCCATTGTTCGCTAGCTTGCTATCTATTTTTACAGTATAAAGTGTCCATTTTCTTTGAGAAATTGTAAAGGACTCTACCTTCGTCTCTGCTGCCGAAACCGATTCAGGAACATTTAGATCTTCAGTCTAACGCTCTCCCAACTGAGCTATTTCGGCATGTAATGGTGTTTGAAATGCCATTGCTATCTAATGTATTTTTACAGTATAAAGTGTCCATTTTCTTTGAGAAATTGTAAAAGGACTCTCTCGCTCTGGCCGAAAAACCCAACCAGGGACATTTAGATCTTCAGTCTAACGCCACCCAACTGAGTTATTTTATGTTAGCTAGCTTGCTATGTATTTTTAGAAAGTGTGCGTGTTTGAAATGCCGTTGTTAGCTAGCTTACTATGTAATTTTACAGTACAAACGTGTCCATTTTCTTTGAGAAATTGTAAAATGACTCTATTGTCTCTCTCTGCCGAAACCCGGGATCGAACCAGGGACATTTAGATCTTCAGTCTAATGCTCTCCCAACTGAGCTATTTTTGGCTTGTATGGTGTGTTTGAAATGCCATTGTTAGCTAGCTTGCTATGTATTTTTTACAGTATAAAGTGTCCATTTTCTTTGAGAAATTGTAAAGGACTCACCTCTCGTCTCTGCTGCGAAACCTAACCAGGGACATTTAGATCTTCAGTCTAACGCTCTCCCAACTGAGCTATTTCGGTTTGTAAGGTGTTTGAAATGCCGTTGTTAGCTAGCTTGCTATGTATTTTTACAGTATAAAGTGTCCATTTTCTTTGAGAAATTGTAAAGGACTCTACCTTCGTCTCTGCTGCGAAACCTAACCAGGGACATTTAGATCTTCAGTCTAACGCTCTCCCAACTGAGCTATTTCGGTTTGTAAGGTGTTTGAAATGCTGTTGTTAGCTAGATTGCTATGTATTTTTACAGTATAAAGTGTCCAAATGTGTTTGAAATGCCGTTGTTAGCTAGCTTGCTATGTCATTTTTACAGTACAAAGTGTCCATTTTCTTTGAGAAATTGTAAAAGGACTCTACCTTCTCGTCTCTGCTGCTAAACCGGGATCTAACCAGGGACATTTAGATCTTCAGTCTAACGCTCTCCCAACTGAGCTATTTCGGTTTGTAAGGTGTTTGAAATGACAATGTTAGCTAGATTGCTATGTATTTTTACAGTATAAAGTGTCCAAATGTGTTTGAAATGCCGTTGTTAGCTAGCTTGCTATGTCATTTTTACAGTACAACGTGTCCATTTTCTTTGAGAAATTGTAAAAGGACTCTTCCGCCTCGCCTC
Organism: Brachymystax lenok tsinlingensis; assembly: GCA_030435695.1. Taxonomy (NCBI): domain Eukaryota; kingdom Metazoa; phylum Chordata; class Actinopteri; order Salmoniformes; family Salmonidae; genus Brachymystax; species Brachymystax lenok. The sequence goes on from CM059813.1 coordinate 42,557,905, forward strand.
TGCGAAACCCAACCAGG